>CM039719.1:60640870-61044535 GCA_022539455.1 Dendrobium nobile | reverse complement strand
ATATTTTAAAGAGTGTAAAACTAGTCACCAAATAATTTATAGAAAAAAAATATTTTGAGTTAATTTTCATTGATTAAGTGAAATTTGGGACTGTGTGGATCACTTCTATAAATATATAGCTTTAGATCAAATATATACAAAATTATTTTTGAATTTCGATTTGAAGCACTACTTGATTAGCACTATAATTATGTAAAATTTAATTATAATTAGGGATTTTGTTTAGGATAAAAGGAACTGTAAAAAGGTAATATTTTTGACTTGTTTGATTGATTACACATTTACACCATAAAATTAAAAGATTATATATAAAATTAAAAGATATGCAAAAGTTGGCGACAACTTTATCCACAAATAGTAAGTGGGGTGGTTGGTAGTGGCGATGCCGGTGGTTGGAGGCGATGCTGATGGTGGGAGTGACAGTGGATGGCAATAGGGTGATAGCAGATGACAACTGGCGGTGAGCGACATGTGCAAAATTAGCCTCTCTTTTGAGGGTGGACAAAATATGATCGTGAAATACATGATTCTATATATGAAATAAAAAAAAAATCTTAGAATCTGTGCAACACATTTATTGAAGGTGAACAAAATAGCTAAAATGCTTTCTTTTAAGATTTTTTTTTAGTCAAACAATTAACCACCATAAGCTCTTCTTGATTTCACCCCTAATGAGTGGTGGCTGTGACCAACATCATTTTACACGTTGTGTTTTGTATGTTGATTATGACTTTGTCTGGGACGGCTTTTTTACTGCTTTTTAAAACGGAGTTCTAGTACAAAAAATTCAAATTTTTGTACTAGAACCCCGTTTTAAGAAGCATTAAAAAAACCATCCCAAACGAAGCCTAAATCGAGTGAATCTTGAACATACTGAAAATTAACGACACGATGCATTTCAAATTCACTTCCAAACTTATAGGTATGATGTTCTTGTTTCTATCGAATCTCTTAAATTTTATAGTTAATAAATTATAAATATTTATTTAATCAAAATATGTTACAGGGTCGAATTTGAGTCATTTTGGTATCTAACGGGTGGGATTTAGATTAACTTTATTATCTATTTATCTAACCCGTCAATCAATTTTGACACCCTTAAAAATTCGTTAAGATGGGTCACATGAGGCTCATCCCCTGCATGCACCGACAACTCGTCCACCAAAATCTTAAGAAAGTCAACAAAGTTCTTAGACCACATTAACACACTGATCTACGATCTACGCGTACGAACCCAACCACATTTATATTAACACCAACATTGTAGTTACTAGCCACCAAAAGTAACCGTGGCCTTCTTCCATTGCCGTAATTGCTGTTCGAAATTTTCCATCATATAAAAACTATTTGCTACCAAAAAAAGTGGCCACGTGAAGTCATGACTCATGACACGTGACAATAATTCGGCTCACTTGACTGAAAAACTTGGCTGAATGAATGTTTAAAGTTTCTAATTATGCTTTTAAGTATCTTATTTGAGCTCATTTAAGTTTTGGACTGAATCACGTTTTGATATTGTTGAGTAGTTCGTCTCATTGAGACGTTCAATTCAATTATAACTTCTTTGAAATTAGTGTTTATATGATCATAAATTTAGCTTTCAGACGCTGCCAATTCAAATTTTTTCGTAAGATTCAAGCAAATCAAATCAATTTTTCGAGTAGATATATCAATTATTAGTAGATATTTTTATAGATGTAACGAAGGGTAATGACAATCGAATAATGGTGATTATTTTATATTAGTTTATATTGATAGCTGAATGATAATGGTTGGATAACGATAATTGAGCATTGATGATCGACAATGATTGACCGTCGACAGTGGTTGGGCAGTGATGAGCAAGTGGCGACAATGGTTGGTAAAATACCTTAGTGTTCACTATTAGAACGGATTCTAGAGTTCTTCAAATCTCTGAACTCCTTCAAATTTAGGTTAATGTCCCTTATTATATGAATGAGCGTGCGCTTGTTGTTTTTTGGGAGTGACATTTTAATAACTTTAGCAAAAAATTCCAAAAAAAAATACTGTAAAAAATAATAATGTGTTGATTTTTTATTATATCATTCTTTAGCATTTAAGTTTGCAATACCTTGGAATTGAATGTCTGTGGACTTATTAAACTTCTCTCATTGATACTCTTGTTTTGATTATAAGCATGAAAGATTCAGAGATAATTTGATATTTTTAATTAATATCATAAAATTTTTAATATATTTAACGTGCTGTGATTTGAATTCATTTGCCTTAGGATCAAAAAATTATTTGATGTTATTTGGCTTGTCTCGTTGAACCGGTCCAAATGATTGTAAGTTTTGTTAAAATCTGAGTTTGAATGGTTCTAAACAATTGTATTTGAAACATTTTTAAAGTTATTTGATTGAGTGTATAAAATAAATCTAATATATAATTTTTATAGTATTTAGTTTGAAGTAAAATAAAATCAATGTAAAAACTTATTGGTAATGGTCGACGATGTGCATTGGTGCATGGGGTGATGGGTGGCTAGCGGTGGCCGTTGGTGGCAATGAGGACTATGATGGTGATGCCAATAAAGATACGTGTGGCGATTGGCGGTGTGTGGCTAGTGATGTAACATTGACAGATATTACATTGATGTGTGGTGGCGGCATCTTATGTGATGTATTTGAAAATCAGCCAAATCTATCGAATAAATTATTTTAAAATCTAAAATAAAATAAATATGTGAATTCAAATTCTTCAAATTTTTATTTGTACTTTTTTTAATCCAAATTTAGGGGTGTCAATTTCGGTGTCATGGGTCGGGTTCGTTTCGAACCCGAAATTGGACCCAAGGGAATATCTCGGGTTTTTGGGGGGTTGACTAGACCCGTTTTTGTAAACGAGTCGATTTTCTGGACCCTAATCGACCCGCTTCGGGTTCGAGTGTCAACCGACCTGACCCGCGAACATGCAATTGACGGCTTGACGCGGAACTGGTTGTGCGATGCGGAACTGCTGCCTGACACCGGATGCAGCGGCGGGTGCGCGTGAGAGCGAGAAGGCGAGGGGCGCGGCCGAGATGTGGGCTCACGCGAGGGCGCGGCGGCACCAGAGCGAGCTCGAGTGCGCGAACGCGGAACTGACGTGAGGCAACCGGGGCGGGGGGTCCTAACAGTTTATGTGTTTTTTTGGGTCAGTTGGGTCATACTCGGGTTTCCGGGTCAACCCGTAACCCGACCAATTTTTCAAACGGTTAGTTTTTTGGACCGAACCCGATCCCGACCCGCTTCGGGTTCGGGTCAACCCAAACCCCAAAATTTTCGGGTCGGATCCATATTAACGGTCTATCCAATAAGCATCTTTAATTGTAAAGCCTGATTATTATAATCTTTTTTTTTCAGATATATATAGATAAATATTTTTTTTCTATTAAATCATCTATTTCTCCCCAATTTTAAGGTAACCCTCGCCATGCTCACTCTTCTCTTGCAACTCAAATGTCCGCCCGGATTCCCAAATCCAAGCTACTCATTCCACCTACCTTCCTCCTCATCGTCCTCCTGATCCCCTACACCACCACCACCTCCTCCTTCCACCATTCCCTCCGCCACCGCTGTCATCGTGCTCTCCACTGCCAATCCACTCTCTTCCCCAACCTCTGCCTCTCTACTCTCTCTCCATTCCCAACTCTAACACTCCTCTCCCATCATATCATCATCCTCCGCCGTCAACTCCACTGCCGCCGCCGTCATCTCTTCCTCCCACAACTTGCTCCTCCATTCTTCGCCGCCATCACCTAAGCCCTCGCCAAAGACTCGCCCTTTCGACCTGCATCGAGGCTTCTCGACGCCCGCGCCGATGATTCCTCCTCGGCCGTCTTCCGATCTTCGCAGGGAGTTCTTCCCCATCGCCGCTGCGGCGCCGATTTGTCACTTTCTCTCCGCCGCCATACGAATCAGTTCACTTGCTCGACGGCTTTTGCTTTGTTCCCGAGCAGGAGAGCATTCGTCCTCAGATTCAGCGAGGAATGGTCAAGATTTACCAGACACGTTGTAATTGCGCTCGCCTTGTCAAAGAAGATCAGTTCGCCGAAAATTGTAATGGCGCGGCGGCCAAGGATGACAGTTTTTCGAGGTAGTATATTTAATATTTAATTTTTAAATTATATTGATAATTAATTTCCACAATTATTATATCCTTGCAGTGAATGGTAATTCCCACGTGGCTGATGAGAAGAGACCGGCACTACTTTCAGGCGCCTGCGCCTGCGCCTGCTCCGGCCCGGCGACATCTTCAATTGTGGCGAGACTTGTCGGTGGGAGGGAAGGTCAGGGAGCGGCTAATACTCGACGGTTAGGGGAAAGCAGTGGCACGCGGAGCCGAATATCAGCGCGACGCGGTTCGTATATTTACATAATAAGCGGGGGGTTATTTGACAAATGTGGAGGTTGGGGAAGAACAAGGTACAACTAATGTTTCGTGCGGTAGATGGGATGGGGAGATACGGTGATAAAAGCCGGCATGGATACGTCGTCGTCGGCATGGACCATCTGTCACGTGTCAGCACTGTCGGTGAAGCCTACTCGAACAAAATTAATTAATCTTTTTTTTTAGACAGTACTATTATAATTTTTTTATTGCACGCTGCCTTAATTTAATTAATTAGAAAGTAAAGGGGCTTATTGAAAATGGTGTTTGTTGTTATTTATGAAGGTTAGTCAGTATCGTGTCGGGGTACGGATACGAGAATGTTATCCATCGTTTAAAGGATCCTATATAATTATTTTTATCTTTTTTTAATAGAGAAAAATTGGGAAAATTAGATATAAGGTGATTTTTCCATAATTTATTTGACCTAACCAGTTTTTTCTCGATTAATTATTATGTGAGGATGCCAAAAAAACACCCATTTTGAAGATCAATACTGAATGCACCACATCACTTCTTTGCTTGGTAACGCGACTCGGTATTGCTTGGTCGCGGCTCGGTCCACTGATGTGATTGTAGTGATTCGCTTCAGTAATAAGGAACCACAAATAATTTTAAAATAATAATAATAATATGTACCTTTTAAGAAATTATTATGATATAAAATATTAAATTAAAATTAGAAATAAAGAAATAATTGATATTCTATTTCATTTAAGCATAATTGTGTGCATGATCATGAATATAAAGATGCAATAAAAATATTTATAATTTTCTATAAAGTATATCTAAGCCTTTTTATATGTGATGAAATAAATAAATCATGATCAAAATATTAAAAAAAAATTAAATTTTATAATTGTTTATATAAAACTCTTGATAATCATTTTACGAAATAATATAACATCATGACTATGCAACATTATAATGCTAAATTAAATATATATATATATATATATCTATTATAAGAGAAAAAAAAATTATTTATACTTATTTATTTTTTTATCAATTTATTATGCTTATTTTTCCTACATCACTCATAATAATATTTTAATTTTATTTTAAAAAAATTATAGATTTTAAATTTTAATTAAAATTAATATTTATACATTTTTTTTATTTTATTTTACATTTTGAATATGTGGGAGGCCCGGCCCATAAGCTTGATGATGTTACAAAACTTGGGCCCGTTATGTGGGCTTGAGTAGTTGAAACTATAAAGCCTGACCCGCAGAAAAGAAGAAAAAAAGAAAAAAGTCGGAAGATTGAAGGTCCAGTTTCTCGGCAAGATACCGGAACCCTAGCTTGGAGATGGCGGCGATCAGCCTCAGGAAGGGGAACACACGGCTGCCGCCGGAGTGAACAGAGTTCTCTACGTGCGAAACCTTCCGTTCAACATATCGAGGCGAGGAGATGTACGATATATTTGGCAAATACGGCGCGATTCGCCAGATCCGGATCGGGACTAGCAAGGAGACCCGCGGCACCGCCTTTGTTTGTCTACGAAGACATCTACGATGCCAAGACTGCCGTAGATCATCTTTCCGGCTTCAACGTCGCGAACCGATATCTTATCGTGCTGTACTATCAGCAGTCCAAGATTAGCAAGAAGGTCGATCTAAAGAAGAAGGAGGATGAGCTTGCCCGCATGCAAGAGAAATATGGGATCTCCACTTCTAAAGATAAGTAGCTTAACGATCCATGTTATGTCGAAACCATCATCCAGCTTATTGTTTGTGGATTTTGGTTGTCTCCCAAACTGCGCTCAGTTATATGTTACTGTGTTCAAATGTTTGAATGATAACGACCCGTATTTTCCTTTGTGTGGCTAATTTATCATCGCTGTAATTGATCTCTTGTTTTTTGTTCATATTTAGCTTTTAGATGCCGGTTTGGTAGTTTTGAAGGCTTTTGTTTTCTGAAAAAAAGGGTTTGGGTAATTTTTGTTGCTTTTATGCCTGAAAAGTTCTTTATTTTCGCTGCTATGTGTTCAATTGTAGATGCATACAGTGTCTTGTGTCGTCAGCGCTGGAAAACAACTTATTGGGTAGCACCTCCTTGAGGGTGTTTGGTGAAGCTTTCAATGTTCAAGTTAATAATTGAGCTTGTGGGTTTTAATTATTTGGGGTCAGCATCCTCCAGTGCGCCGAGAATATAAATGAGGAAATAATATGAACTCTGGAGTTGTGAATGTGATGAATGAATGAGAAATATACCTATGATCTATATATTTAGGCACGGCGTTGGGTAAAATAGATATTTAGGAAGTTTTTTTTTTTATTTTGGAACGGGGTACCACCTGTTGCCACCCCTGCCATGCCCGAAAGGGTGCTTGGCGGCGTGACTAATAGTTGGCTGATCTAGAAGAGTCTTCCACCCCAGAAACCTCATGGCCCGCACTTGATTGGACCCCACTAAAGAGGCGATGTCGCTCAAAGGGAATCGAGCATGGGTTGGGAATTCTCAATCGCACTCCGATTTTAATATAGATATTTAGGAATTTTGTTAGTGGAGCTTTCTTTTTTTTTTTTGTGGACATTTAGGTCATTTAAGGCAAACTCACACACACAACGCATACACATAGACTCGAACCCTAGACCTCTTAGTTGGAAGCCTTAGCTCTCAACCAATAGGCCAAGGAGAGCTGTGTGTTAGTGAAGCTTTCAATCCTAGATAGTGGATCATTAATCCGGATGTCATGTCCATGCCATGTTGACCTTGGTGGCCCTTGGTGGCCATGCTTCAAATGAATTTAATGGACATAGCCTGCATTTTGGGTGTACTGGGATGACACCCCATTGTAATGTATCATGGATAGCTTTTTCACCTCGAGAAATTATTAAGTGCAGATTATGGATGTAGCTTGTATATGGACTCCAATTAAAATAGGCTACTTCGTCTCTACGCAGCCTGTGTATAATCTTGTACGCAATGTGTGTATAATATACACTGCATGCAAGCGATGTGGCCTTTTTTTTTATTGGAGTCCGGACGCCATGCAAACTCTGCACGTAGTAATTTCTCTTTCAACTCTGAAGTTCCTGTACGGTTTTGATTTATTTATCTGGCTTCGATCAAAGCAATATCAGAGTGAAATTATCTCTGGCTTGATGGTAATAACGGTAATAGTGTGGTCTACATCTCATGGTCACAGGAGCAGACACTACTCACTACAAATACATCATCACCGGGCATCTCTCACCAACCAAAAGAATCCTAGCCATTAAATGTGATAGGAATCATCTGTCTCCATCTTAGCCATGGAAACTCTCTCTGCTATATATACGACTACTTTACACAATTCAAAGTGATGAAATGAGATCTCTTCTTCTTCTTCTTCAATTCTCATTCTTATTCTGTCCTTGCATATCATTAGATGGATCAACCCATATATT
Organism: Dendrobium nobile; assembly: GCA_022539455.1. Lineage (NCBI taxonomy): Eukaryota > Viridiplantae > Streptophyta > Magnoliopsida > Asparagales > Orchidaceae > Dendrobium > Dendrobium nobile. The sequence continues at coordinate 61,036,748 of CM039719.1, read as the reverse complement.
CATCTCAGAAAGGTGAGGTTATGAACCTAACCAGATTAAACTACACCCATTTAGGTGAATTAGTTGAGGACGACCACATGGTTTGGTTCAACCCTTTGGTGCCTTAATCACTAGTAGAGGTGCCTTCATTCCCAACGACCAAAGGGGTTTTTTATTCCTAATTAAGGCGGTTTTGGAGGCTATAACCATGTAAAACAACTTTTCTATGCAGGCACCAGCCTCCAAAAACATATCATGCTTGGTTAGGATTATTGGTGGTATCACTGTTTATCTTCACAGAGATAGAGGAGGCCTAATGTTGTGTGAATTTTCAACAACCAAAAATTGCTAATAAGAGTAATGTTTGGTCATTTTCCGGCACTCGAAAGACACTTTTGCTAGATGATTTGGCCAAGATTAGCCTCTTCCATTTTCTTCCTCCACTTTTGTGCATGTCATGCTACTATAACAGCTATAAACATTCTACGGTTTCATAAGCTAGGATAATTTAGATATTGTTTGGCGCCCTGGTTCACTCATGAATGGAATCCTCATGTAGAAGTTTAAATGAGCCAAGCCAAGCTTGAGTCACATCTACTTGAAGTTCAACTAGGCTACATAATGATAGGGTTAAACTCAGGCTCATGGTCAAGTCGAACTCATATATTAAGATTAAATTTGGCTCACCAGATTAATAGTGGGCTCAAGCTCAACTCATGAGCTCAATATCCGCAAATTCTCAAAAAACTTAGCAACAGGAGTTCATTGGCATTGATGGGAGCTCACTGGAGATGGTATCGATGGGGGAAGCAAGAAAGTCGTGACAAAAAAAAAGCATCTTTGGGAGCTCATTTACATCAAAAGAAGAACCAAGAAGTGCGATTGTTGCTCGCTAGGGAAGGCATCAACAATGAAGAGGAAGTCGTGATAGGAGAGGCTTGAGAAGGCATTGACGATACTAAAGAAGTCACGGCATGAGCTTATTGGAGAAGGCATCAACGGACCTGCAACATTTGAATAAGAAGAGGAGTTCATCATATTTGCGGAATTAACTTAATTTTGTCCGATGCCCTAAACATAATGGGGAGAAACCATTTAATTCTTTAATTGAAATGTAATGGCTTAAATTACAAGGTTAGATCTGTTAAGAAATGGAGCCTAATTTTTGCCCTGATCGTGTGGTAATGGGTTAGTTGGAATTTATGATCTTTGCTGATGGGTTCTCAGGCTGAAAAGCTTAGTTGGCCTCTTTATATGAGAGAATGGATTTAGAGTTCTATTTTAGAAGAACGAGGAACTATCCCGCTAAAATGCTCCATAATTTATGATATTTTTGCCGATAGGATGCAAAAAATTGTATTTTGGATTGACTATCCACAGCTCTTTATTATGCGTAGTGCATCGGGTGATTAGTGAGAATACTGGACGCTAGAGACCTATTTCTTTGTCAGAAATAGAAACACTAGTAATGGTTGCGATGGCCATCATCAGGCTCTGGAAAGGGATCACCTTTCTATTGCCTGTGGGGTAAATCAGATCATAAATTGGATTGTCAATGAAGTACATAAGAAATCTTGCATCAGATTTTGAAGAGCCGAGGAGATCGAGTGCATGTGATAAGACCATCTCCAACCGAACTTTATATCATCGTATGTCGTCCGTCATTTGCTTCATTCTAAATCCAAATGGCGTCGCACTATTCGCCTACGCCAAAAAACTCGCTGCGGGATTTGCCGAAGAAGCGCGCGAAAGAGGAGAAAAGCGTGCCAAAGACGGTTACCTTCATAAAAAGCGTGTGAAAGAAAAGAAATAGTGTTCGATTGGAGATGAATGACCGCATTTTGGAGTGGAAAATTTGTTTATTCAGGAACTACATAATGCTATTAAGAGCGTCTCTAGCCGAACGCCTTACACTAGTTTGGCGTTGCTGGTTTGCTCCATTTGCTCCCCAAAAAAATGCAATTCATGCGAGGGTGGCACTGTTCACCAACTAAATTTTTTTGTGTCAACATGATTTGCCTAAGAAGCACGCTGATGCGGACATCGGCACGAAGATTTGGCGCATCTATCACAGGAGGCGTCGTAAATCGACGGCTATAATTTAAATTGTCATTTAAGAGTTATTTTATGAATTTTAGGTTTTATTTTATGTTATTTCTTGTTTTACCCCTAGGTTAGTTTATTTGAGTGTTGTGGCCCAAGGGACAATTTTGTAATTTCGATTTTTCTCATATTGGGGCCTATAAATAAGTGCTTTAAGCTATTGTAAGAGGATGATTAATTTGATATGAAAAATTTGATGTTCCACACTTTGTTCTTGGGAGAGAATGAGAGAGATTTCTATGAGAGAAATCGAGAGTTTCACCAGCCGCAGGATGGGTCTGGGCTCGTGACGTGAAGTCCCTTGGAGAAGGGCAAACGAATCACCCACCAACCTTGGAGACGGCCGGGTTCGTGGTTTTCTTTTTGTATTTTCGTCTTCATCCACCACCCTCCTCTTTGCATCTTTCGTTTTATCTTATATCGTTGTTTTGTTTTGTCATCTTTTCTTCCTCCCTCAACTTCACGTTCCAAGCTCCATACCGAGCTCACCAATAAGCCACTGGCCACTCATCCAGGAATTCCAGCTTCACCTGCCGGCCATCCCTTAGGCCGACGCCCACCAACCCCCACCACACTCTCTCTTCCTCCTTGGAATAAAGAAGTTTCCTAATTAGGAGAGGCTTACAATTAATGACAATTCAAATTCAAATTTTGAATTTGAATTAGCATTAATTACTCCTTAAATTCGTCCCTCCAATTAAGCCAATAACCATTACTTTAAATTTGAAATTTAATTTCAGATTTAAATCAATTAATCACTTAATGCTCCCAATTAATGACAATTCAAATTCAAAATTTGAATTTGAATTAGTATTAATTACTCCTTAATTTCCTCTCCCCTCTCTCCCCATATGGCCGGCCACCTCACCTTTATTGCTTTTCTATTTAATTGCCACATCACCGTGGCCGAAAATCTCAAGGCTCCACTGCAATTAATTCCCTTTCCAAGTCCTGTTATTTTTTTATTTTTGGAATTAAATCCCTGTTTTCTCTCTAATGCCACCTCAGGATAGGAAATATTTTCTGACAGCCAAGCCACATCTTTGAAAATAATTCCAAATCCTGAGATTCTCCTTTGGCCGAAACCTCAAGATCCCACTACCGTTAATTCCTTTCCAAACCCAGCTTTCCTTTTCTTTGGAATTAAATCACGATTTTCTCTCTTGCCAGCCGAATTTTCAAAACCTAAGGCCTTTAATTCTTTCCAAAACAGAGAGTGAAATTAGGAAATAACTCCATAATTTCCTCTACATCATGTCAGCTCCCCTTACTGGATTTTTCTTTTTCCTAAAGTCTACTCAGATTCCATTGTTTCTCTTTGGAAAAAGTTTGGAAATTCAACCTGCTGCTGGCCGAATATTCCAAAGCCCAGAATCCTGAGATTTCTTTCAGATTTTGGCTCCAAAATCTGAAATTATTCACAGTTTTCTCTTCACCTTGAAGATTCTTCAAGAGAAGGAGTTGGTGCTTGTTCTCCATCATCCTTCAAGAAAGAAATCAGAATTCTCTCAGGTTTTGGGGAACAAAACTGAACGTGTTCTCAGATTTTGGAGAAGAAATCATCTCCTTAGCTGAGCCGTTTTTCGTTCTACATCACACGCGAAAGAGGAGAAAAACAGTTACGAGACAAAGAATCCCTCGAAATGGAGTTTGATTGGAGCAGAATTACTACGAGTTTTACTGTATTTTGCAGTGGAAAATGGGGTTTTGGTTTGAAGATGCCCTAAGAGTAATGTCTGAAGCATATTCTCATGATAACATCTTATAAAATATTGCAGATTATAGTTGTCCTTAATGACACTTAGATCTCATATATCTTCATCAAACTACTATGTGTTTATTCATGTTTCAAGTTTAGTTTATTAGGTCTAGTATTGGATTTGGACTAAGGGCTTGTTTGTGGTGACCGCAACTGTTTGTAAACGCAGCTATAGAGCTATTGCGGTGAAAGTAGCTTTTATAAAAGCTGTTGTGAGTGTTTTAATTCCTCTTTTTTAAATTAGACGATTGTGCTTTTACATTTAAGAAATAATAGGAAATCACTTGGTATATGAAAATGGTATATAATTTTTAAATTTTTATTTATTTTATTTTTAAACTCTTAAATTTTAACATATTATAGTTGTATTTTATATTAATATTTATTATAAAAGCTATCTCACTAGTTTAGTTTAGGCTGGTTCAAATTAAGCTTGTTAGCTCATTAAGCTTAATTTATAATTTTTTTTTTATGTATATCTGAGTTTTTTCTTAATTTATTTTTTGTTATCTATTTTTCAATATTATTGTTACAGATAACTAATCCTCTCAAACTTGTGTGCCAATCAATCTCTTTTTAGCCACCTATCATTGCAGCAACTTAATTTTGATCTAATTTTTGCCCAATAAATGGAGAAATTATTCTGTGCGAACACCAGACCGTCCGGAGGCGAATCAGAGCTCCCCACGTCACCTGATATATAGTGATACATAGCTGCGGTACACAACAAAGGGGTGAGGTGGTGCGCTCTGATTCGCCTCCGGACAACGTCCGGTGTCCACATAAAATAATTTTTCCAATAATGACTCCAAATTAAAGAAAATTCAAAGTAAGAGACTTAGTCCTTGCAACATCAAAAACGCCTTTAACTAGCCACTAGGCATGCATTAATACTTCATTGATTGTCACATGGGATCACCAACTAAATAGGAAAAAGCAAAGCTTCTTATGAGGTTGCTTTCTTATTTATATCTTTAATGCTAACCTAGTATGATTAATGGAGGCTATTAACAATAATAAGAAGACTTCTTTTTCATGTTCATCATAAATTGCTGCCTTGCACACCATGACACTATGACAAAATATAAAATATTTCATTTTAAATAGTACTAGATGCAAGTAGATGAAATTTCCATAATGAGTTGTAGAGTCTCCGATGGTCTATAACAACAACAATAACGTCAAGCTTTTATCCTACTACGTGGGGTGAGTCATTGATGGCCTGTTTATAATTATAATACGTATATGTTTGTAACTTATTCGTTTAGATTCGGACTCTTTGTAAGTCGTAAAATAAAGAGGATTTGAGAGATACATTAAATCTCTCAATCAAACAAGTCAATGAGTCGAACTCGAGTTAACGGAGGTACGTGCTCTTAGTGCCCCCATCTTGAATTTGCCCGTGCCGCCATTTGTTGGTGGAGAGCTTTCGCTTCTCGTAGAAGATCATAAGTTTAAGGATTACGGTATTATATGTGTGTTATTTATTTTTCGCTATTCAGATTTCTAAAAAAAACACGATAATGTTTTTACTTATTCATTTGGGGTAGCTTTTTTGCTATTTTATTTTTCAAATAACTATTATATTTCTGTTTGTTTATCATTTATTTGGGTTTTTTATTTTATTTTATTAGAGTGATAGCTATAAGGCAGATAATTAGTTCTTTTTTTTTCACAAAAATTTATAATACTCATAAAATTCCAATTATTTAGAAAAAAATAATTTGCATTATTAATCTAACTAAGGCTTCGTTTGGGACGGCTTTTTTATTGTTTTCTAAAACGGAGTTTTAGTACAAATTTTTTTATTTTTATACTAAAACTCCGTTTTAGAAAGCAATAAAAAAGCCGTCCCAAACAAAGCCTAAGTTACTACTAACTTTCTCCATGGTAACCTCCCTCTCATTTCTAAGATGATTATGACCAATTTTATTCATCCCTTTTCATTTTGGGTCATGATCATTTAAGGTGCACGATAATAATCACTTGTCATATTTTTTATGAAATTTTATTCGATCGACATGAATATTGATAAACTATTTAAATTGAAACTTTTTTAAATTTAATTCAGAATCGTCTGAACTCTATTTTCACCTTCCGATTGATGCCATCGAACCATTATTGCCCGATCATCGATATTTGACCACCATTGTTCGATCGTCACATTCCATTCACTATAATCCAACAATTATCGTCTGATTACTATCACCAGCCCATCATCATCTGACAATCATCATCTAACTACTATCATATAATCACCATCGCTCGATTGACACCATCCAATGACAACAATCCTAACATTCTCCCACATATCTAAAAAAGATAAACTTATATTAACTATTTCATAACCTATTGCATTATTTATTATTATCTATGTGTGCGCTGAATTTTCGTAAAAATTAATAAGTAAAAATTATCTTTCTATTGACATGAATTTTTCATCTAATGGTAAGTTAAAAATATATTAATTTGATTGTTCAATAAATATTTGTTTGCTAACATTTTGATGTAACGAAAAAAATCAAATGTTTATCTGTATTGGCAGATATATATATATTTTTAAATATTCGCTCAACTTTTCAAAAAAATATTTAACTAATGTTTTGTTTGGGATATTTTTTTTATTGCTTTTTAAAACAAATTATGCGCTATAAAATTTATGATAATAGAAAGAAAATTTTTATGTAGTAGTTTTATACAAAGAGTTACATATATGTAAATAAATTAAAAATATATATGAGTCATTAGGATTTTTATATGAAAAATTGAAGTTTAATTGAAATAATTTATTATATACTTGAAGTTATAGAAATATGCTCTTCTCAATAACTTGAGAAGACATGATTATAAAATTCGGAGAACTTGATCTACGAGAAGTAATTGAGAGATGATGGCAATTGAATAATAATAATCAAATGACAATTATTAAATGTCGGTAATTTAAATTTTGTAAAAATATTTATTACAAAATATTTTATAAATTGCAAAAAATTAAGATATTTATGTATAATGGTAAGAATAGATATCATATAAAAATCAATAATTGTCAATTTTAAATCATATTAATAAAAAAATAGATCAAGATATACTAACCCAATTTTCTTATGCATAAGATCTATTTTTTAACTAAATAATTTTTTTCAATGATTTATATAAATACCAAAAATTATTATATATTTATACACTAATATATTTATATGTATTTATATATTATTTTAATATCTAAATCACAATATATTATTTAACATAAATTAATATTAATCATATATTTTATACAAATTTTATATTTAAATTTATATTTTGACAATAAATCAGTAAATCTTATATATTTTTTTTTTTTTTTTTTTTTAAGGCAGCACTGATTCTGCATCTTCTTCAACTTTCAGTAAAATCCGGAAAGCCACCACTACGGCAAAAAGACAGAAGACGGCAACAGGACGTGCGCGCACGCGAGAAGTCCAAAAAGATGAAAACTTTACAGAGCTCAGTTCATCGCCATTGCCGCAGAGCCAGCAAAAGGCTAAAGATCTGATTCCATCAATAAAAAAGAAAAGAAAAAAACAACAAACCGAAGAAGAAGAAGAAGAAGAAGAAGAAGAAGAAGAAGAAGAAGAAGACAAAGCAGAGCAATCAAGCTCAATATCAAAACCTTCTGAAACACTCAAGTAACGAGATAGATGGGCCTCATCGTCGCTTCGCCGGCGGAGAGTTCATTACTCTCCAGCAGATTAAGATCCCTGAGGCTAAAGTAAGGCACCTGAGTCTCCATGAACTCAGCTGCACTCAGCGGCCCGGAATTTGCTCGAACCGCCCGGCACGGCATGCTCTCCGTCGCGTACAGCGGCCCCGACGGAACCCGGCCGCCGACGCTTCTACCAACGCTTCTCCCGCTCTTCCAGAAAAGCCCAAACGCGTTCTTCCACCATTGCCGCCTCTTCTTCGACTTCGTTCTCTCCTCCTTCGAAATCGGCTTATGTAGCTTGAAATGCAGCGCGTCCGCCGATCGAGACCCGTCGCTTTTCTTTCCATGTCTCCGCGCTTCTTCCAGAGCCTGCGAATGGATCGCTCGATTGATTGAAAAGAAATTGAAAGGGGAGGAAAGAAGAGGATAGGGAGAAAGAGACCTGGAAGTAGTCGATCTCGGGATCGAAGCCGTAGTCGCTGTAGTGGTGGGGAATCGGCATTGGAAAGATGGGGGCTTTGGTTGCCATTAATGAGGATTAAGAGGACGTGAAGAACAAATGGATCGATTCTACTTTGGATGGCCAGTGGGATTATCTCTGGTTTTTCTAGGGCAGAGGAGCTCCAGTCCGAGGGCAGATTTATAAGATTGGACAGGTATTTCGAGTTAACTACGAGAATGCCACGCTAGTGGACACGAGAGCTTAACGGGAGCCTGTTGACCGTTGCAAATTCGGATCTGGTGGACCCCACTCTATCCTCTGTTCGTTCTTGAATAAATAAGCCAAAATTAAAAATATAATATATATATATATATATATATATATATGATATTTAATCTAAAAATTTAGAGACTTTGAGATAGTATTCTTTTTTTTTTTTTAATTGCATTCGAATGGAATGTCTAAATTAAGATTCTCAGTTGCTTAACTTTAATCTCTTGAACCCTATCTCCCAACTATAATCTCTGCATCTCAATATCCCAACTAGATCCTTGTGACCATTATCTTTCAATTTTGGCCTATCAATCACTATCACTCGGCTATGTTCTCTGGACCTAGGGGTGTAAGTGAGCCGGGCGGCTCGCGAGCTAGCTCGAGCTTGACTCGTTTATGGGTTCGTGAGCCGAGCTTATCGAGCTCACAAGTCAAGCTTGAACTCAAATTCGAGCTTGTTTATTAAACGAGCTCAAGCTTGAATTCGAGCTTGATTGAGGCTCGGTTCGCAAGCTCACGAGCCGGCTCTATTCACTATTATGATTTTTAAAATTCTTTCCAAATACCAGCCTAATCCCGACTAATACCAACATAATACCAGACTAATTCTGCCTATTTGAGGCAGACAGCACATGAGTCTCGAGGTCTCGAGGTGCTCGCGTCAATCGCGTGGCTCAAGGAGGTCGCGTCAATTGCGTAGCTCGAGCTCAGTCGACGGGATGACACAGACGACTCTTAAACGTATTGGCGAATTCAACTTAAACAACGCGTAAGTAAACGAGACTACGCAAAAGCGAATGACGTGGACGCAGAGGCTGGATGAGCGATTTGGCAAGAGGCTCAAACTCATTTACAATGAAACAAGTCAAGCTTGAGCTCACTTTCAGACTGATGAGTTGTACTCAATTGTGTCAAAACTAGACTTCGTTTACACCCATATCTTGACCACAATCGCCAAACCATCATTACTAAAAGGGGCGGAGCCACCTAGCCCCCAACAAGGGCAATTGCTGCCCCCCCCCCCCCCCCCCCCCCCCCAAAAAATAATGTTATCTTTAGGTGATTGTCCCCTAGCAAAATAAAACACATTGTGTATATGTGTTTATTATAAATTTGTTACCCCTAAGAATCAAGGTCGGTTCCGCCCCTGATTGTTAAGTCATAGTATCTCAATAATTATCGCTACTATAATCGTCCAATCATCATCGTCTATTGTCATCAGCAACGCTGATCCATGCCATCGTTGAAATAAACACCAATATCAGGTAACTTCGGTGTTTGTCATTACCAGTAATATGAATGCATGCCATTCACTATAAGACCACAGTTTGTCATTGAGCTCGTCGCTCATCATTACCAACAATGTGTAGTCATAGTTTGAATATGATTTGATTGATAACCTCCTGTTCAAATTTATTTCTTTATTTTCTTATCAACCTAAAATAGAAATTGAGCACAAATAATTATATATTTAATATTAATAATTAAGTATAAAATATTAATATTAGGAATAATTGAGTTCATAAATTTTAATAAAACTTATATGTTTATTAGATATTATTTAATTTTAGGGTTAAACAATAATTAATAAATAGATTTATTCACAAACATAAATAAATATTTCGTATCACCATTTAAAATTTATACAAATTTCTCGATTATTATTCATTAGTAACCGTTAAGGGAATGTACCGGTTTTGGCCGATACCGGCACAATCCTTAAGCAGGTTAACGAGTCAAAGGGTATTAAAGTCATTTTCACCGATAAGGAAATGGACGGGTTTCATCCGATACCGTTACGATAAACAGTTTATTAATTGAATCATGAATTGAGCACCGGAGCGTGAGATCAAAACGTGCCGATCACGTGACCAAACTAAGTTCAATAAATACCACGTGAAAAAAGGAAACCTTTTGAAGAAGGCTGATTGGTTGAGTGCATTATTGCCCTATGTTTGAAATATGGGGTTTAAAATGAACTTTTATTACATCCGGTGCAAGGACGTAGAGGAACGTCCGGTCGGAGTCAAATTTCCGCCAAAAAACTCAGTATTTGCTTGGTACAACTAGGTATTATTTGATAATAACGATGAATACCGCTCTTTGAAGACCAATACCGAGTTATACCGAGCTATATCGAGAAATACCGAGTTGTACCGAGTTTTTTCTAGGAAAAACTCGGTACAACTTTTGTATAACTCGGTATTGCTCAAGATAGCTCGAAATAACTCGGTATTGGATCTTCACATGATGTTATTCCTCGTTATTATTTGATATTGCTCGGTATTTGCTCGGTACAACTCGGTATTTCGCAGGAATTTGCCTCCGACCGGACGTTCCTCTACGTCCGGTCGGAGGACGTAATAATTGTTCGGTTTAAAATTGGGTATTTTTGGAATGTTTTTTTTTTAATATGTTTGTTTAGTACATTAGTGTATATTTTATTTTTATTTAAAAAATAAATCAAGTTGTTATTATAAATATTCAAAATATTTTTTAGTTGTTTTAGATATTTTTAAAAATAATCATATTTATCACCATCCACTATTTTTAGGTCAATTTAATTAGGGCTGTCAAAAACAGATCATGGGTCGGTTTCGAATTCAACATGAAATTGACTTGGTGCTGTACGACCCGACCCATTTTTGCAAACGGGTCAATTTTTTGGACCAGAACCCGACCTTCTTCAGGTATGAGTCAACCTGAACCTTACCTGCTTCGGGTATGTTTAACTATTTGTTTTTTTTTTTTAAATTGATCTATTTAAACCTAAATCAATTTAAGATAAAATTTACTTTAATGAATTTAAAATAAACAAAGCTTAATTTAATTTGGGCAACATAGTTTATTATTTTTTGGAAATAACATTTACTTAATTTATAATAATATTTTAAAACTCTCTTAAATTAATGAAAACACATAAGCCCAGTTGATTTCAGGTTCCAAGTCAACCCAAACCCAACACGATTTTACAAACATGTCAAAATCCCTAACCCGAACCCCCAAAATTTTTGGATTGGGTTCGGGTCGAGTTTTCGGGTCGTGTCAAATATTGACACTCCTAACTTTAATCATTATCAACAACAGCATAAGTCATTGGCAAACATCACTATCACCATATAAATCAATTTATTTAATATTTAAAAAAATAAAAAAAATCATTAAATCATAACATTTTATTTCAAATCAAAATATAAATAAAATTAAATTAAAAACACAAAAATAAAAATAAAATTAGAACTGATCCCAATCAACCCCTAACTCTTTGATTAAGTGTCAAACAAATCCTAAGGATATAACACTTACACCATAAGGATGGTTTTCTTAATAAAAGGTTAACAAATTAGCCTTCCCTTGCTGTTTTATCACATTTACTAGTCATACATCAGCTGATAGGTCTATCTCAAGCTTGGAAATGCCTTGTTTCCGCTTGCTCCTAAGATTTGATCCCCTTCTGTTGGAAAAATTATTCTGTGCGGAAGCGGAACCCCATCCGGGTAACTAAGCCCGTGGCTCGGTATCGCTGACGTTGCTCATTCTGATTAGTATCCGGATGTAGAGTTGCGTTCGGCGTCCCCACAGAATTATCTCTCTTCAGCTGCATCGATTTCTTCCTGTTGATGATATTTCAATCCAAGCAATCGATTAAAGCCTTGAATTATTAGTCATCATGGTTACTACCATAGTATAGAAATAATGTGCACAAGAAATGGAGAACTTTTCATTCTTCTGTGAGTAATAATGTCTCCAAAGAGTTTGAAAATGAGACTAAAGACATCAAATGATATGTCAATTGATCCATAAGAAAGTAAATGTTGCTTGAGCTCTCATGCCTGAAATCCTCAACAAGGAACTCATGAATCTTACCACCAATCTCAATCAAACTCCTTCCTTCAACTTTCTTCACCCCTCCCTCATTCATCAGCTTTCTTACTTTCATCACATCTTCCCTTCTTTGCATCTCACAAAACAAATTTGACAGAAGCACAAATAACCCAGAGCTGTAAACTTCCAGCTCCAGTAGTTGTTTCATTACCTGTAAGCCAGTCCTCAAATCACCATGAATCCGGCAAGCTCCAAGCAAAGCACCCCATATAACAACATCGGGTTTCATCGTCATTCGTATTATGAACTCGATCGCTCTACCGATATATCCGCTACGACCAAACAGATCAACCATGCAAGCATAGTGTTCGATTTCATGTCGAACATTATAGACAGCATCCATGGCTTCAAAATAATGTTGCCCAAGTTCTAGTAAACCTCCATGGCTACATGCAGATAATACACCAACAAATGTAATTCCATCAGGAGAGAATCCATAACCTGTCATTTTTCTAAAGAGCTCAATAGCATCTAAAGCATTCCCATGGACTGCTAAAGCACCAATCATCACATTCCATGATACTACATTCTTCTTTTCAATCATATTAAATAGGCTTAAGGCAACATTTAGATGGCCACATTTCGCATACATGTCAATAATAGAATTTAGCAGGATGAGACTAGGATTTGTGAAGTTTTGAACTATGTATTCATGAGTTATCTTACCAACAACTAAATTTCCAATCTTGCTACAAGCAGAAAGAACATTGATCAAAGTTACCTCATCTGGGACAATGCCTGAGATCTTCATCCGCTCGTAAAGAAGCAATGCTTCATGACACTGATCACTGCTGATATAACAATCCATCATTGCATTCCATGAAACAACGCTTCTTTCTTGCATTTGTTCAAAACGGGACCTAGCAAGATCAAGCAAGCCGTTCTTCGCATAACCTTGGAAGAGTGAAGTCCAAGACACCACATTTCTCACAGGCATCCTATCGAAACACGCCTGAGCCAAAACCGGTTCCCCGCATTTTCCATACAAATCGACCAAAGCATTGTTTACAATCAAATCATTATTGACGCGATTCATCACAATGAAATGATGTAAACCCCTGCCGAGTTCCAAATTTCTCGATTGTGCACAAACTGAAAGCAAGCTGGCTAGAGTGAACTCATCAGCCTCCAAACCCAAACCTTTCATAACTCTAAACAACTCAAATCCGCTTCTATAATCACCCATCTGAGAATAACCATCAATCATCGAATTCCATGAAACAATGCTCTTTTGAGGAATTTCATCAAACAACTTATGTGCACAACAAACTCGCCCATAAACAACATAAACATGAAGGAGGGCATTCATAACGACAACCTGCGATGCAAAACCAGTCTTAATTATCATGGAGTGAAGCACAAAGGAGTCATCAAAGGTCGGTTTTTCAGCAATAGATTTGAGAACAAATGGAAAGGTGAAGTTGTTGGGCAAGAAACCTTGTGCCATCATTCTGCGGAGGAGGACGAAAGACTCCATTCTTTTATCGCTGTTAGAGTAACCTCGGATTAATGTATTGTACATGAATCGGTTGGGGAAGGAAACGCGGTCGAACAGTTGGCGGCCATAGTTGAGGTCGCCGGAAGGGGTGAGGGAGCAGAAGGCGATGAGGCTGGAGAGGGTGAGCGAGTTAAAGAGAAGTCCATGGCTGCTGAGCTGAGCTTGCAGCTGCTTGAGTTGTTTCATGGAGGAGCATCTCTGTAGAAGAGAGTAGAGATACTGGTTTGCATGAAGTTTGAATCTTGGACGGGCCGTGGCTTCAGGCGAGCTTTGAGCTTGGATCAAAGGAAACAATGAGAAGGCTCACAGGCAGTTTTCGGTTATGTTTGGCAAATTTCTAAGACAATTAAAAATTCAAGTGGTTAATTTTTTTTTTTTTTAATTTACAAATATGATCTAAATTATTTTTTAAATTAATATTCATAACTTAATGATCATCAATCTTTAATTGTTAAGGGTGAAATATATTTTGTATATGCGAAATTTTAATTATAGGCGGATCCCCGCATAACTCAGGTCTCAGGGTGGCAAATGCCAACCCTAAAAAAATATATTAGAGTATTTTATGCGAATGGTGGCACAAATCCTGCATTTAATCGATAATGAAGTTAGAATGATGCGCTCATGTTAAATCCATTAAAATCATGTGAATTGTGGCACAGATCTTTTATTAACTTTTTTTATATTGAATTTGTCCAAAAAAAAAAAATGGCTAAATCCACCCCTGATTTTAATTAATTTTATATTTTAATAGAAATAATAACAGAATTGTGATGTTGAGTTTATATTAGCAAATCATGGAATATAAAATTTAGAGGATTTTATACTTACAGTTATCATAATAATTTTTATGCATTGATATATCTAACTCTTAAATTTTTATATTTACTTTGTACTCTTTAAATCAAAATATATGCATAAAACTATATATATTATTTTAAATAAATTAATATTAATGATACTTCTATATAATTTTAAATTTGACTATTACAAATATAAATACATAAATTTTATGTCTTATCCCCCTATAATAATATTGTATGACTTTATAAATATAGTTTTATAATGTAAAATTTATATATGTAAATTATTCTTAAATATATAACATTAAGCAATTATTTATATTAAATATATATATATTTATATATAAACTAAATTTTTATTAAATATAAATTAAAATTGAAAATTGAAGATGTTATATTTAAATTTAAAATTAGTAATTATTTATATTTAAATATATATAACATAAATATAATAATTATTTATATTTAATTTTAAAATTATGTAATATATTATATATGTATGAATTTTATTTATTTTTTAATCTAAAATTTTTTAAAATTATAAAATGTTTATGAATAAATTGTCATTATTATTATGTTAATTTTATTATTTTTAATTATATTATTATTTATTACGTCATCCGGTTCGACCCCGATTCGAACCATGAACCTCTCATTCTTCCGGTT
The DNA here is from genome assembly GCA_022539455.1 of Dendrobium nobile. Lineage (NCBI taxonomy): Eukaryota > Viridiplantae > Streptophyta > Magnoliopsida > Asparagales > Orchidaceae > Dendrobium > Dendrobium nobile. The sequence goes on along the minus strand of CM039719.1, from coordinate 61,021,658 downwards.
CGCTGTCCTGTCCGATTTTCACAACCTTGATATCAAGTGAAAAAGTTGGATTAATTGCAATACCAAGTTAGAGTACTTGAATGACCTAAGATGGCTTGATAACATAAAATATCATTCCATGACCAGATTAGGATAATAGATATATTATATCTTATATTTAAGTATGGTTCATAAGAAAAACTATTTTACTAAATTTAAATAAAATTTAACTCTCAATGAAACATAATAAAAAAAAATCATGTAATCAACCTCACTAATGAGATAAAGCCTTAATATTATAATAATAAATATTTTGCTGTGCTTGAAATCTTGTCCTTTAGGTTAATTTTAATTTAATATAATTCATAATTTAATCATTGCTCAATTCCTTAATGCCTTTATGATTCTTGGCACAAAATAGTATTAAGAGGATTCTTAAAATTATATCATTTATAGTTAATTTTAATCTTAGTTATACAATACAACACTTTGTTAACCATTATTAAGATCCTCACAAAATCCTTATTAAGAAGCAGTAGTAAAAAAATTATTTCAAACAAAGCCTTCAGCATTCTAGTACATATAAGTTTTAATTTTTTACTAAAAAAGCTGCTTTTAAAAGCTGTAAGAAAGCATTTCCAAACGAAAGGCTAATTTTGAAACCCAAAAATGCTCAACAATCATTATAATACAAGTTACTTAATTCTGCTACTTCACCTGAAGTGAATGTGAAAGCAAGTTCATCAGCTTGAAAGCCAAAAGCTGAACAGAGATGTCAGAGCTGAAACTAAAGGAAATTAAGATCACATCAACAATAAATAAATAAAAACTAGGTTTTGAAAGCAACATGCATTATCTCCATACACTGTTTCATAGTTTGATAAAAGGGTGGGGAAAATATCAAAAATATATTTCACATAGTCTAGACTGTTAAGAACTACCAGACTCTGTAAAAATCTACTTTCCATGTTTCAGAATATCGTCTCAGTCAGTGCTAAGCTCATTTCTTTGTTTTCTTGGGGAGAGATCTGCAACAAAACAACAAGTACTGAGTGCTTTATCCTGGATTACTATAATTTTGTTTGGGGCGGCTTTGTTACTACTTCTTAAAACAGCTTTCAAGTAAAAAAAAATATTGTGTTCTGAAAATCTGCTTTAAGAAGCAGTAATAAAGCCGTCCCAAACAAAGCATAAGCGGTAACATAGGATGTTAAGAAGAAGACTTACTCGGATGATTGAGCTGTAGCTGCTACTGCAGGTGGTGCTTTTTCTCCAGGGCCCTAAGAGGGAAGAAAAAAGTCAGAATTATTGCTAAGACTTTTTTTAGATAGTTATTCTCCAAAAATTAGCAGTAGGAAGAGAGTCAAATAAGAAGGATGAATTACAAATGATAGTCAGCAATGAATTATAAATAAATGCTTTGATTGAGGGGAGTTGAAATGCCAATTTAGGCTTCATTTGGGACGGGCTTTCTTCCTGCTTCTTAAGAAGTAGTAAGACAGAAAACTGCCTGTGAGCCTCTTGAAATGCCATCTTAGTTCTTGTTCAACATTTTGAACCGTGTTTTTCAAACTAAAACGATCATCAACAATAGGTGTCTCTGCTATCTTAGCCAACCCTCTTGTAGAAGACTCGGGATTTTTTTTGCAATAGCTGAAAAATTATCGAAGCAATGCTCAGTGGACATAGAATGCCCAATAGATAAGTGATAGGAAATACTTGATTTCAAGTAGTTCCTAACCAAAACTGAAGCCGAACAAGGAGAAAACTGCTGTCTCCAACAGTGGACAGCAACTATGCGCAGGAAAAACAGTGAATATTGCGAGAATATTGAGAGACAACGCAAGCAAAGACTTGTATTTTTACTAGTAGACGAAACAAATAGCAAGATACAATTTGTTCTTCAATTCGAGAGGAAGAACGTACTCTCCTAAGTCTCCGGCGAAGCCAAGAGCCCAAAACAAAAACCTAGATCTCAAAGAGAAAACTCAAATTCAAGATAAGGAGTCAATCCCCCCAAAACTCCTAATTATACAAAATAATCATAAAGGACAATAATGGACTTCCTAAAACAGCCTCCCATTCAAAAATTTTCCCTCCCCCATGCGTTTTAGCCGCTGTTTGGGCCCCCCGACACGCGCTCCGCGCGTTCCGTCTGGTTCCGCCCGACGTTGGTTCGTCGGGTGTAGAACCGGACCGGTCCAGCTGGGACCGGTCCAGGCGTAACATTACTCCCCTCCCAAAAACTCACCTTGTCCTCAAGGTGAAAGGAGGGGAATTGCTCTTTCACTCTTTCAAACGGCTCCCAAGTCGCGTCGAACTCAGGGAGGTCTTTCCATTGAATCAACACTTCCTTGTTGCCTTCTTGATCTGATCTTACCCCCATAAGCTCGAGGGGCTCCAATATCACTTCCCAATCCTCCGTCATTGTTGCTGGTAATGCGGCGCTAATTGCGTGCTCCCCGAGGGCTCTCCTCAGCTGTGACACATGGAACACCGGATGTATAGTAGCATAGGGAGGTAACTTCAGACGATACGCTACTGCTCCCACCCTCCCCAAGATCTCATAAGGGCCAAAGTATCTCGGGGCCAGCTTCTCGTTCCTCCTGCTAGCCACTGATCTCTGTCTGTAGGGTCTTAGCTTTAAAAACACTTTTTCCCCCACTTCATATTGTATGTCTCTTCTATGGGTATCTGCTCGCTTCTTCATTATTTGTTGTGCCCTCTCCAGATGTTTCTTCAACTCTTCCAACACCTGGTCCCTCTCCTCTAAGTACTGTTCGACTGAAGAGACAGGTGTATGTCCCTTCCCATAATGTACTAAGTGTGGGGGGTCTCTTCCATAGAGCACCTTGAAAGGAGTCATCTGGGATGCCGAATGGTAAGAAGTGTTATACCAGTACTCCGCCCATGGCAACCATTTAGCCCATTTCCTGGGTGTTTCAGAGGCAAAACACCTCAAATAAGTCTCCAAACTCCGGTTGACCACTTCTGTTTGTCCATCTGTCTGTAGGTGGTACGCGGTGCTCCTCTTGAGAGTTGTGCCCTGCATTCTAAACAGTTCTCTCCAAAACTGACTGAGGAACACTTTGTCTCTGTCCGACACAATAGATTCTGGAATCCCGTGTAATCGAACCACTTCCCTGATAAATGCTGCCGCCACTGACACTGCGGTGTAAGGATGTCGTAGGAGGATAAAATGTGCATATTTACTGAGTCGATCCACCACCACAAAGATAACTGTGAACCCTTCTGAACGTGGTAGGCCGTCAATAAAATCCATAGACACTTCCTCCCATACTCTGTTTGGAAGTGCTAATGGTTGGAGCAGTCCCCCTGGTGCCATGGCCATGTATTTATTTCTCTGACACACCTCACACCTTGCCACCATCTCCTCAACATCCTTATACATCCCCTTCCAGTAGAGCTCCGATGCCAACCTCCTATATGTCTTATGTACTCCTGAATGACCCCCAACTGCGCTGCCGTGGAATTCCTGCAATATGTGAGGGATGTGTACTGATGTTCGTGGCATCACAAACCTTCCCTGATAGAGTAGCCTCTCTCCCTCCAGATAGTACCCTGAATGATTGCTACTACCCTTCATCAAGCCTTCTCTGACCTTCTTCAATTCTTCATTCTGCATACTCTCTTCTTGGATGGCACCCCAATCAATCATCAAAGGGACTGAAACTGCCACCTCCTGAAGTTCCCCCACACACCTAGACAAGGCATCAGCTGCCTTATTCTCCACCCCCGGCCGATACTGGATCTCAAAATCATAACCCAACAACTTTGACAGCCACCTCTGATGTTCCTCAGTAACCATCCTTTGCTCCAGCAGGTATTTCAGACTCCTCTGATCGGTACGAACAATGAAATGTCGTCCCAAAAGATAAGAGCGTCATTTCTGAATGGCCAAGACTATGGCCATCAGCTCTCTCTCATACACTGATTTTAATCTAGCCCTAGTCGATAGCACCTGACTGAAATATGCTATAGGCAGGTGATTCTGCATCAATACTGCTCCTAAGCCATACCCTGACGCATCAGTCTCTACCACGAATACCTGGCTGAAATCTGGGAGTGCTAGAACTGGTACAGTGGTCATGGCTTTCTTTAACCTTTCGAAGGCCTGGGTCGCTGCATCACCCCAGGAGAAGTTGTCTTTCTTTAACTGCTCCGTCAATGGCCAGGCGATGGAACTGTACCCCTTCACAAACCTCCTATAGTATCCCGTCAGTCCCAAGAAACCTCTCAACCCCCTGATGTTCTTGGGTATGGGCCATTTCTGCATTGCTTCAATTTTGGACTGGTCAGCTGCAACTCCCTCTTGAGACACTATATGTCCCAAATATTCTACCTTTGATTGGGCAAAACTGCACTTTTTTAAATTAGCTCTCAGCTGATGTGCCTGTAGGATCCCCAAAACCTCCTTTAGATGCTCTAAATGTTCCTCCCCGGTCTGGCTGTACACCAAAATATCATCAAAGAAGACTAGCACAAACTTCCTCAAGTGTTGCCTGAACACCCTGTTCATCAAGGACTGAAAGGTAGCGGGGGCGTTAGTAAGCCCAAATGGCATCACTAAGAACTCATAGTGCCCCTCGTGTGTTCTGAACGCAGTCTTCTGAATGTCACCTTCCTTCATTCTGATTTGGTGGTAGCCCGACTTAAGGTCCATTTTTGAAAACACCACCGCTCCTTGCAACTCATCTAATAACTCATCAATCACTGAAATGGGGAATTTGTCTGGTACTGTCTCCTTGTTCAGGGCTCTGTAGTCCACGCAAAACCTCCAGCTCCCATCCTTCTTTTTGACCAGTAAAACTGGACTGGAGAAAGGACTCACACTGGGTCTGATGATCCCTGCCTCCAACATCTCCTTGATCAGTTTCTCGATTTCATCTTTCTGAATCTGGGGGTAGCGATATGGTCTAACACTGATTGGTGACACTCCCTCTTTCAGAAGAATGGCGTGCTCTTGCTCTCTAGGGGGTGGCAATCCCTGGGGTGGCTGGAACACCTCCCTGTACTGCTGTATGAGCGGTTGCACCACCTGTGGAATGTCTCCTTCTTCACCCACACTGACCCTCTCAAAACGTTGAAGCTCCACCAAAAATCCTCCTCCCACCTCCTGTATGGATCTGATCATAGATTTGAGAGATACGACTGCTCTTGTCAGCCCTGCATCCCCCTGGATCACCTTCCTCTGCCCTTCTATCATTAGCTCCATCCTCAGAGCACCCCAGTTGACCTTGGTCTCCCCCAGAGTTTGTAGCCATTTCATCCCTAGGATGACATCTGTACTTCCCAATTCTAAGGGGAGGAAATCCTCCCTGACCTGTAGCCCTTGGATGGTCAGGACCACTCCCCGACAAATTCCTCTCCCCATCTCCACCTTCCCCGTGCCCATCATCACCCCATAGCCTCCTGTGTCGACTAGCTCCATCCCTAACTGATCCACGATCTGAGCAGAAATGAAATTATGGGTTGCACCACTATCGATCAACACCCACACTTCGCGGTCAGCTATCTCTCCTCTTACTTTCATAGTGTGACTCGGAGTGAATCCCACTACTGAGTTCAGAGAGACTTCTGCCACATGCAAGTGCAGCTTCTCCTCTCCTTCTGACCCGCTCCCACCTCCCTCTTCGTCTTCCTCGTCTTCACACACGAGGAGAACCTGAAGAGTTCTATCCTTGCACCGGTGTCCGGGCATGTACTTCTCATCACATCGAAAACATAACCCCTTTGCCCTCTTCTCCTGCATCTCCTTCTCGGTCAGCCGTTTGAACTGTCCCCCGTTTCCTCCTCCTCCCGTTCTCTCCTTTGGTGCCTCCTTCAGACTCCCTGAGGATCCCACCTTTGAAGGCAAGATAGTAGTCGTCATCCTGTGCGATCCCCCTGAGTAGTTGCCTCGAGCTCCTCTTTCTGACTTCTTTTGATCTTCCACCAGTTGTGCAAGCTCCATCGCCTTGCCTAAATTCCTTGGCTCCAGCACTCTGACCGCTGTTCTTATCTCAGGTTTGAGCCCCTTCATGAAATTTCCCTCCAGGGCTGATTCGGAGATATGATCCAAACGGCTCGCTAAGTACTCGAATCTGTCTCGGTAGTCGGCCACGGTCCCCTCCTGAGTCAGGGCAAAGAACTGTTCATAGAAGTCTCCTCCCCCGTCGGCTCGGAAACGCTCTAATAAACAATCCTTGAACTCTCGCCAAGTCCTGATAGGCTCTCTTCTGTCTCTCCACTGATACCATGCCAGCGCCTTCCCTTCCAGACACAAACATGCTGCCGTCAGTTTTTCGTCATCTGTCAACCCGTTGACAGCGAAATAACGCTCCACCTTGTATATCCAGCCGTGGCCATCTTCACCCTCAAAGATGGGCATCTTCAACTTCCTCACCTTCGGATCCCTTCCGTTACCCCGGAACTCTCCATAACCTCCCATTCCTCGAAGAGGAGGTGCTCCCCAAGTGTCCCGATCCTCCCTCCGACGTTGGTAACCGAAATCTTAGTCATAATCTCCTCTTCCCCTTTCAAAATCAGCACCTCGACGCTGAAATTCAGCACCTCGACGCTGATATTCTTCTCTCCTTTCTCCAAAATCTGCACTACCTTCATATTCCCCCCTCCTGCTTCCAAAATCCACACCTCGACGCTGAAATTCAGCACCTCGACGCTGAAAATCAGCACCTCGACGATCATTCCCCGTGCTTATCTCCTCTCTGGAGAATGGCTCTAGAGGTGGCATGTCGTCGTCACCTTCAAGAATCTCCACCTCCGGATTCCTCCTCCCCCGGATTGGGTTCGGATTTCCTCCTACGCCATGGCCGTCAGTGGTCTCTCTCACTTCCGATGTGTCCGGATGGGTCTTCATCTCCAATAATTTCTTCATCATTTCTTCCATCGCCGCGAACCTCCCTTCCAACCTCTCATTGTTGGTGGAGATCTCCATGAATTTCCCCTCCAGATCTATCTTCAGTTGACCAAACTCGCCTTCTAAAGCTTCCACCTTCTTCCCGGCCATCTTTCTTTTAACGGATCCACAAAAATCTTTTTCCGGAGACGATGATCTTGCTGAAATTTCAGAATTTCAGCCGCCGGTTGTCCCGAATCGGTGCTCTGATACCAATTTGATAGGAAATACTTGATTTCAAGTAGTTCCTAAACAAAACTGAAGCCGAACAAGGAGAAAACTGCTGTCTCCAACAGTGGACAGCAACTATGCGCAGGAAAAACAGTGAATATTGCGAGAATATTGAGAGACAACGCAAGCAAAAACTTGTATTTTTACTAGTAGACGAAACAAATAGCAAGATACAATTTGTTCTTTAATTCGAGAGGAAGAACGTACTCTCCTAAGTCTCCGGCGAAGCCAAGAGCCCAAAACAAAAACCTAGATCTCAAAGAGAAAACTCAAATTCAAGATAAGGAGCCAATCCCCCCAAAACTCCTAATTATACAAAATAATCATAAAGGACAATAATGGACTTCCTAAAACAGCCTCCCATTCAAAAATTTTCCCTCCCCCATGCGTTTTAGCCGCTGTTTGGGCCCCCCGACACGCGCTCCGCGCGTTCCGTCTGGTTCCGCCCGACGTTGGTTCGTCGGGTGTAGAACCGGACCGGTCCAGCTGGGACCGGTCCAGGCGTAACAATAGGCTAACAATCATACATTAGATCTAGGTTGAGACTTCTAATGGGTGCAAACCTTCATAATTAGTTACCCCTTTTGCCCTAAAGAAAGGTTGCTTAGGCACAATGTTAGATTTGCATGTAGTTAAATTTGAGTATGATTGAATGAAATATGCTGGGGGGAATTTAAGTGAACTTAATCAGATCTCATGGCTATTCGTCTCGAAGGATTCAATCTACTAACATAATAAAGCTTTAACTTGTAACATCCATGGGGCTGACGAGCAATAATGGAGCGTCTCCTCGCAAATATCCTAAGCAAAATAGGGTTAATTCAACTCATTCATTGGGGAAGGATTAACTGTAGTAATTTTAATTGAATAAACAAAGGAACACAACACAAATGGTCGCCTATGGTTTAGAGGCATTGAGCATGAGCCACAAGAGTAGAAAGGTAGGAAAACACCAAAGCTAAAGTACAACGAGGGTGTATGATGCAGACATCGGTACGAAGATTTGGCGCATCTATCACAGGCGGCATCGTAAATCGACGGCCATTATTTAAATTTTCAATTATGAGTTATTTTCTGCATTTTAATTCTTATTTGATGTATTTCCTATTTTACCCCTACAATAATTTATATGAGTGTTGTGGCCCAAGGGGCAATTTTATAATTTTGAGTTTTTCTTATGTTGTGGCCTATATATAGGGCCTTAAGCTAATGTAATGATAATGAAGAATTGATATAAAAATTTGTGCTCACACTTGTGTTCTTCTTGTTAGAGAGCGTTAGTAAGATTTCTATGGAGAGGAATCGGAGACTTCACCAGCCGCAGGATGGGTCCGGGCTCGTGATTTGAAGTCCCTTGGAGAAAGGCAACGGATCACCCGTCAATCTTCGAAAGAGTCCGAGGCTCGCGGTTTTTATTTTCTCTCTTTCGTTTTATCTTTTATCTTTCGTTTTTATCTCTTCATTGTTTGGTTTTTGTTCTTTCTTATTGTTTCTAGCCGTCATCGTCATCCTCGACCTACGTCCACCATCGTCGTCTCCTTTTTCCACCATAAGCCGCCGGTCACATCTCCCCAGAAAATCCTCCAAACTGCTGGCCATGGCTCCCTAGCCGCTGGCCTCATCCTTTCCCCTCTCTCCTTGGTTTTCCTAATTAGGGGTGCATGATATTAGGAATTAATTTGAAATTTAAGTTGTTTATAATTCAAATTTCTTTCCTAATTTAATTCGCCTAAATTAGGAAAGCATTTAATCTAGCATTCAAATTCAAATTCATGAAATTTGACAATTGAAAAGTTTTCCTAATTTGTCATCCTATTTTAGGAAAGTACTTAATTTAAATCAATTTGAATTTTAAATTCAAATCGAATTTATTTCATTACTTTCCTAACTCATTAAACCACTTTAAGAAGCCTTAAATCCTCTCTTTAAAGGCTCCTCTATTACCTCATGCCACCGACCCCTAATGGATTATTTGGATTTATTGCCAAAACTAAGAATTCGTATCTTGGCTTAACACCCCACGTCCCCACCTCTAATTTAATTCCTCCCCAACTCTTTTTTGGAATTATTTCCTAAATCCTGCTTAGCCTCGCTTGGAGTTTTCTTAAGATTTTCTATTTTCTTTCTCACCGTCTCCCTCCTCCTCTTAATTGTTCCGGATGTTTCCCTAAGTCTGGGATTGAATTTCCTTTGAGAATTAAATTCCTTGCTAACTAGGTAGAACGGGTAGGAGGAGAAAGGCGAAGCTAGAGAAGGTGGACAAACTCCAAGTGTCTCCTCACAAAGCTGAAAAGTCCCTTCAGGAAATCTGAAATTTTCAGATTTTTCTATGGGAGAAAGAGGAGTAAAGGACGTTGGGAGATGATTCTAGCAAATGCCCAGCCTTGGTGTGAAAGAATTGGGAGAGATAGAGGAGAAGGGCCGGCGAGATACAAGGAAGGCTGAAGGAAGCTGAAAGGAAACTATGTATTTTTTCGTAATTCCTATTCTCAAAGGAAATTTCAATCCCAGACTTAGGGAAACATCCGGAACAATTAAGAGGAGGAGGGAGACGGTGAGAAAGAAAATAAAAAATCTGAAGAAAATTCCAAGTGAGAATATGATGACAAATTAGGAAAACTTTTCAATTGTCAAATTTCATGAATTTGAATTTGAAAGCTAGATTAAATGTTTTCCTAATTTAGGCGAATTAAATTAGGAAAGAAATTTGAATCTTAAACAACTTGAATTTCAAATTAATTCCTAATATCATGCACCCCTAATTAGGAAAACCAAGGAGAGAGGGGAAAGGATGAGGCCGGCGGCTAGGGAGCCATGGCTGGCGCTTTGGAGGATTTTCTGGGGAGATGTGGCCGGCGGCTTATGGTGGAAAAAGGAGACGACGATGGTGGACATAGGTGGAGGATGACGACGACGGCTAGGAACAATAAGAAGGAACAAAAACCAAACAAAGAAGAGATAAAAAAGGAAAGATAGAAGATAAAACTAAAGAGAGAAAATAAAAACCGCGAGCCTCGGACTCTTTCGAAGACTGACGGGTGATCCGTTGCCCTTCTCCAAGGGACTTCAAATCACGAGCCTGGACCCATCCTGTGGCTGGTGAAGACTCCGATTCCTCTCCATAGAAATCACACTAACGCTCTCTCACAAGAACACAAGTGTGGACACAAATTTTTAATATCAATTCTTTATCCCCATTACAATAGCTAAAGGCCCTATATATATGCCACAACACGAGAAAAATCAAAAATTACAGAATTGCCCCTTGGGCCATAACACTCACATAAACTATCCTAGGGTAAAACAGAAAATACATTAATTAAGAACTAAAATTCATAAAAATAAATCATAATTGAAGGTTTAAATTATAGCTGTCGATTTACGACGCCTCCTGTGATAGATGCGTCAAATCTTCGTACCGATGTCCACATCATTCTCCCCAGATGGGAGAATACTCGACTCCGTCGAGTAAGCATCACAACTGCTCATGTACAACTCTGGGTTGTTATTTGGAAACAATAAACCCAATGGTCTTTTTGCAACGATTCTCAAACAACCCCGGTTGCCCCTAAGATCAACTTACTCGTTGCACTTTAACTCACCAATTATAGATATCACTTCCAGAGCTTCATCAACATTCTCCGTTATAGGAGTTTTAACTGGGTCAGGAGAAACCTTGGCTTCTGCAGAAGTTGTAATTGAGTCAAACAAGTCTCCCTTTGCATTATTTATAATCACGCATTTTTCCTTATCAACCAATTCATCTTCTTCTTCATATCCTTCCTTGATCACCTTAGGTTCCTCTTTGATGTGCATAGTGATTGGGAAATTGAAAGCTTCATTGGCCTCCATCCATTTGTCCACTCAATCCACTATTTCTCTGTTTCTTAGTGCCCTTTTTCTATCCTTTGATGAAGGGGATCTTGAAGGTGTGTAAAGCGGTGAGTCAGTCCTACTTCGCACTAGGTTATCGAGTCGTTCGATTGTTTGGCGGTGGAAGTCGGCTAAGTCCGCTTGACTCTTCTTGAGATGTTGACTAATGGCGCCCAGTTGACCTGCCACCCAGTCTAGAGTCCTTCCAAGTCGATCCGAGTCCATGCTCTGATACCAAACTGATGTAGAACGGGTCACGCTTTGCTATGGAAGATGGACAAACTCCAAATGTCTCACAAAATCTGAAATTTTCTTCAGGTTATTATTCAAAACCTGAGAGAAAAATCTCATATTCAAGTAGTATGAATTGTGAATTGGAACCAAGAGTTACGGTAGCAATTACTCGTGAAATGGGAGAGAGGGAGAGAAGGGGCCGGCTGGAATGAGGGGGTGAGGGGAGGAGTTAGGGAAGGATTTGGAATTCCTTAATTAATTCCTTAGATGAGGGAATTAATTGAGGAGTTACGGGAGATGTAAATTAAGGCAAATTGATTTGAAAATTGGAATTAGGAAAGCATGGTATTAAATCCAATTTGAATTGAAAGTTCAAATTGATCCTTTTGAATATTTCGGCTGGAGCAAATATGGAGAAAAGAAAATAAATATGAGTGAATGCCAAGGTGGAGGTGAGGTGGGCTGGAGGCATGCAAGGTGGAATAGGGGTTTTAATGCATTAGATTGTGAATACTTAATTTGGATTTGGGGTTTATGAAAGAAATAATTCAATCCTATTTGAATTTGAAATTCAAATAGAAGTCATTTAAAACTTTCCAAAAAATGAAATGGCAAATTATAAAAGATTTCAAATTTCAAATTAGTTGGATTTGAATTTTGAAAACCGCCCAAAATTAAATCACCCAAATTAAATTTGAATTACATCATGAATGAGATTCAATATTTTCCTAAAATAGCTTTCTAATTTAGGAAATTAATTGAAATTCAAAATTTGAAATTCGATGGATGAAAATAATTTCCTAAATTATTTGAACTCTTTAGGTAAGTTTTAAGATGACATTAACTCCTCATTCATGGAGACAAACAAGGGTGGCCGACGGTGGAGGAGCTAATGGGGAAGGTAGCCGGCGGCTATAGGGAAAATTCGTGGAGCTTGGTATGGAGGTTTGGTTAAGGGGTTGAGCGGGCAGGAGGAAAGATGACAAGATGAATACGACTACGGGGACAATAAAAGAAACAAAACAAAACAAAGATAATTGAAGCTATACAAAACAAAACAAAACAAAAACGAAATTATTATTCCCTCTTTTTCTTGTCACCCGTCTCTCCCCTCTCTCCCTCTCTCCTACTTCAAGTGCAATTGTTGTTGTAATTCCTTGTTCCAACTTTCAATTCCTTACTAACTAGAATCTGAGATCTCCTCTCAGATTTCTGGACCGGAAATCTGAAATAATTTTCCAGATTGTTAGAAAGAGGCTCGAGGCTATTCTCTTATCTCTTTCTCCAAAATCTGAATTTCTTCTCAGTTTTTTTTTTTCTCTTCACCATCAAGGCTGAAATCTTCCAAGGCCATCACATGGGAATTTCTCCACTAGAAGCTCTCCAAATTCATTACAATATTGAGCCCTCTTCCTCCCAAAGCTGCAGCCAATTTCTGAAAGAAATCTGAATATATTTCAGATTTTCTAGAAGGAATTATTTCAAGTTTTCGGGAGGGCGCTTAGAGTTCATTCTTGCCACTACTTCCCTCCCCGTTCTACATCAGTTTGGTATTAGAGCATGGACTCGGATCGACTTGGAAGGACTCTAGACTGGGTGGCAGGTCAACTGGGCGCCATTAGTCAACATCTCAAGGAGAATCAAGCGAACTTAGCCGACTTCCACCATCAAACAATCGAACGACTCGATAACCTAGTGCGAGGTAGGACTGACCCATCGCTTTACACATCTGCAAGATCCTCCTTCCTCAAAGGATAGAAAAATGGCATTAAGAGACAGAGAGATAAGGGATAGAGTGGACAAATGGATGGAGGCCAATGAAGCTTTTAATTTTCCAATCACTGTGCAAATCAAAGAGGAACATAAGGCGATCAAGGAAGAACATGAAGAAGAAGATGAATTGGTTGACAAGGAGGAATGCATGATTGCAAATAATACTGGGGGAAATTTGGTTGATTCAATTGCAACTCCTACAGAAGCAAAGGTTTCTCCTGACCCAATTAAAACTCCTATAACGCAGAATGTGGATGAAGCTCTGAAAATGACATCCATAATTGGCTAGCTAAAGTGCAACAAGCAAGTTGACCTTGTGGGCAATCGGGGCTGTTTGAAAATCGTTACAAAAAGGCCATTGGGTTTAGTGCTTCCAAATAACAATCCAGAGTTGTATATGAGCAGTTGTGATGCTTACTCGACAAAGTCGAGTATTCTCCCACCTGGGGAGAATGATGCGGACATCGGTACGAAGATTTGGCGCATCTATCACAGGCGTCATCGTAAATCGATGGCCATTATTTAAATTTTTAATTATGAGTTATTTTCTGCATTTTAATTCTTATTTGATGTATTTCCTGTTTTACTCTTAGGATAGTTTATGTGAGTGTTGTGGCCCAAGGGGCAATTTTGTAATTTTGAGTATTTCTTATGATGTGGCCTATATATAGGGCCTTAAGCTATTGTAATGATAATGAAGAATTGATATTAAAAAATTGTGTTCACACTTGTGTTCTTCTTGTGAGAGAGCATTATTGAGATTCATATGGGACGGAATTGGAGTTTCACCAGCCGCAGGATGGGTCCGGGCTTGTGATTTGAAGTCCCTTGGAGAAGGGCAAAAGCATCACCCGTTAGTCTTCGGAAAAGTCCAAGGCTCGCGGTTCTTATTTTCTCTCTTTTGTTTTATCTTCTATATTTCTTTGTTTTTTTTTTCCCTTTTGTTCCTAGCCATCGTCTTTCTTCCTCCTCCCCTCTCAACCCCTCGGCCAAACCACCATACCAAGCTCCACATATTTTTCCCCATAGCCACCAGCCACCTTCACCCGATCCCACCCTCTAGGCCGCCGACCACCTTCCCCCATTAGCTCCTCCACCTTCCCCCATTAGCTCCTCCACCGCCGGCCACTCTTGTTCATCTCCATGAATGAGGAGTCAATGTCACCTTAATGCTTGCCTAAAGAGTTCAAATAATTTAGGAAATTATTTTCATCCTTTGAAATTCGAATTTTGAATTTCAAATAATTTCCTAAATTAGAAAGCTATTTTAGGAAAGTATTGAATCTCATTCATGATGTAATTCAAACTTAATTTGGGTGATTTAATTTTGGGCGGTTTTCAAATTTTCAAATTCCACTAATTTGAAATTTGAATTCTTTCCTAATTCATCATTCCATTTTTGGAAAGTTTTAAATAACTTCTATTTGAATTTCAAGTTCAAATAGGATTGAATTATTTCTTTCATAAACCCCAAACCCAAATTAAGTATTCACAATCTAATGCATTAAAACCCCTATTCCCCCTTGCATGCCGCCGGCCCCCCTTCACCTCCATCTTGGTTTAATTAATAATTATTTCCTAGTCTACCATATTGTTTGGAAACTAATTTCAAATTCCCGTAACAGTTTTTCCTCACATCCAAATCCTGACATCTCCCTTTAATTGCTTCCATCAGTTTGATTTATTTCCCTAAGCTAATTATCACTTTTGGAAACAATTCAAACTCCCGTAATAGCTCTTGGAAAATTAAGGGAATTTATTGAATTAAAATCCATTTAATTCTCCCTGTGGTCCCGCCGTTTCCCTCTTCTCCTAATTGCTCCAGCAAGAATTTTCCTTCACTCCCAAGCTTTAATCTTATTGCCTAAAACCATAAGTCAGGTTTTGGAAATAAAATTCCCTCTTTTTCCTGTCACCCGTCTCTCCCCTCTCTCCCTCTCTCCTACTTCAAGTGCAATTGATGTTGTAATTCCTTGTTCCAATTTTCAATTCCTTACTAACTAGAATATGATATCTCCTCTCAGATTTCTAGACCGAAAATCTGAAATAATTTTTCAGATTGTTAGAAAGAGGCTCGAGGCTATTCTCTTATCTCTGTCTACAAAATCTGAATTTCTTCTCAGTTTTTTTTCTCTTCACCATCAAGGCTGAAATCTTCCAAGGCCATCACGTGGGAATTTCTCCACAAGAAGCTCTCCAAATTCATTACAATATTGAGCCCTCTTCCTCCCAAAGCTACAGCCAATCTCTGAAAGAAATCTGAATATATTTCAGATTTTCTAGAAGGAATTATTTCAGGTTTTCGGGAGGGCGCTTGGAGTTCGTTCTTGCCACTACTTCCCTCCCCGTTCTACATCAGTGTAGGATATTTTTACCGATAAAAAGTAAATAATTCAAAAGCCATGGTGAGCTAAGTTATGATGCCTAGCAACTATCACCATCCGATTTGCTACCGATGAAGGACAATGACAACAAAGGAGATGGGAAAAGGGAGAATGAGATTTATGCATCAGATAAAAGCATGTCCATGCTTGTTACCAGGTGTTATTGTGGAAACATGGACAATAATCTAAATAGGATACTTAAAAAGATAATCACTAGTAAAATCTCAGCCGTCCCTTGACACTTAATCCCACAACCAGGATGGGAATCCATGGGAGGCTCAACTGGATCACATTGATCTCTATTAAATCCCAACCTTCCCTGACACTTGATCCCACGGCCAGAATGGGAATTCACGGGAGACTCACCTAGATCACACCGATCTACTTCTATATTTGGGTGGCTGGTTTAAGAAGATTATATTAAGGCAATTATGCATAATTCTGTAATTATTTGTTTCTTTATTAAGATATCTTGTATAGATCTATAAATATGAATAATTTTGTCTAATAAAATTATGTCTTTTCCCTCTCTAATTCTCTGAATTTAACAAATATGCAAATATACAATCATCATCATTATCCTTATCCCATCTATTTGAAGTAGAAATTAGGAATCATCATTTTCTATTTACTCATGTTAAGTGTTGTTCGAGGTATTGAACATATTCTTCGCAAATCATTTGAACTAATTCTATCTATTTAACTCTAGGTCTATCCATTTTCCTTCATAATCCTCTAACATTAGTTTTATCAACTCATCTAATGGCATTATTTATCTTTCATTGCACGTGTTCAAATCAATTAAAGTTTTTTGTCAATCACCTTTGCTTGAATAGATGTCACTCCAATCTTTTCTCTAATATAATCATTCATTAGCTTACATCCATTTTAATATTCTATAATAAGATTGAATAATAATTCTTATTCTATTAATTCTAAGGCCTCTACCTTCTAAGTATTTCCTCCAATATAATTTTTCACCTATTTCAATGAATGCCTTATTAATTAAATTTACATCATCTATAAAAGACATAATTCAATGCAGATTCTTTGAATATGCATCTCCATAATGAATACAAAAATACATGAAATTAATATGTATCCTTGGTGTAAACTTACAGTAATTAGAAAGTTATGGGACATTTTATAAATATGTCTAATACTAGTTAATGGCTTATGCACTATCATAAATGTCTTTCATAACATCAAGATACATATTTCAATCTTAAAGCACACCAAATCAATAATTGGTACTCATGATCCCTTCTTAAGATTAACAAAAATCATATCACATACTTTATTTTCTTTTTATACTTCAACATTAATTGTCCTGGCATAAAACTATGTTGGTTATTCAAAATTGTTTTGATTTTTCTAAGTCCATGTTCCATTACTCGAGTTCATTGCTTTCCATGTATGACTCATAAGTTTGATTATCTACAATTAGCATAATTTGCATAATTTAAACATCACATTTGTTCATAAATATTGATTTCAAAATACTTCTTCTCTAACCATATGGCACCATTTTAGTCTTCAAAATTCTATTCAAATAGATTTGTTAACCAAATCATAGCAATATCTCTCAAGTAACTCTCCAAATCTAAATAAGAATCTCAAATGAATCTAAAGTCTTACATATACGCATTTTTTTCAAAGCCAAATCCACTTTATTTATTTTATCAATCAATGATATTATTCACTATTTTGTCCATTATGCTATTCTAAAATAATTTCTTTCTTAAAGCTCTAATTTCAAAGGTAGTACTTTTATCTTTTCTTAGTGTCTTCATCCTTTTTTATAATACTATTATCTTGACTTTTAATATATCTAACCATAGCTAGCTAATCTCTTACCTTATATATATATATATATATATATATATTATTTTCTCCTTAGTACCAAACCTATCATATAAATCATAAAAAATTTACTTTATTGATTATCATCTTTAAAAAACTTTTAATTTCTTATAATTATTAAAAACCTCAGAAGTATTCAATTTTTGCCACCTTTTAAAAGTAGGCCGAATTTTAAAAAGGAGCATGTTTAATGTGTAATTAAACAAAAGAAGCATAATTATTAAATAATTTAAAAAAGGAGCAACAACACCAAATAATTTGACATTTTCTATAGAAAATGCTAAATAATTAAGAAAATGTCAAATAAACGCCAATTAATTTGGCATTTTTCATTAAAAAATATTAATTAATGAAGAAAAAGTCAACTCACTTGGCATTTACTTAGTTGGAGAGAGAGAGAGGGGGAAGGAAAGAGAGAGAGAGTTGACAATGGAAAGAGAGAGGGGAGAGAAAAGACGGGAGAGAGGGAAAGAGGGAGACCAACCAGAATGCGCCACATCACCCAGTACCGAGCAAAAAAATGACGTGGCGCGTTCTGATTGGTCTCCGAACTTTGTCCGGTATACGCACATAATAATTTTTCCCTCTCTCCCTCTCCCTCTCCCTCTCTACTATCTTTCTCCCGCCCCTCTCTCTCTCTCCCTCCCGCCCCTCCCTCTTTCTCTCTCCAATGTAGAAAACGTCAAATGATTTGACTTTTTCTCCATTGATTAGCATTTTCTATGAAAAATGCCAAATTAATTGGCATTTTCTATGGAAAGCACCAAATAATTTGACGTTTTCTTAATTATTTATCATTTTCTATAGAAAATACCAATTATTTGGCGTTTTGCTCCTTATTAATTTTTTTTAATGATCACGCTTCTTTTGCTTAATTAAGCTTTAAACATGCTCATTTTTAAAATTTGGTCTTAAAAGTATATTTCATTTTTAATAACCCATTATACCTTTTCACTCCACCAACAAGTCTCATTAACAATGTACAGTCTATTTCTAGACTGCTAAAACTTTCAAAACAATCTTCTTAATTGAACTATTTTGCTTAAAATTCTATGCTATGATGCTATCTAAATGTTCAAATTTGGTTTATATTGAAAAAAACTTAATAATAACCAATGTGTATTTTTTTCTAATCTCATATAAGTATCTGGACAAGCTTATGCATCTCTAATTCTAATGCAATTTTCCTTTCATATAACACAAAGCACAAAATTAGAATATAATTGTACCAAATAAAACCTCAAGATGTAAGGCTTTGAGAATCAAACAAGATTGAAAGTAGGAATACCCTCATTGCTCAACCTAAGATGTCATGAATGGCAATAACCCTTAAAAATGGCAATTTAAGCATAGTAAAATTGAGAACATGTAACAAATATACTTGTATGAGAATGTTGCACTATTGCTAAGACTTATAATATGATCTACAGACCAAAAAAGGATTAGTTTACCAAAATTAATGCCCTTAGGTTAACTCCTCTCTCATGAGAAAAGCATGTTTCAAATTACTACACATTTATCATATTAAGACAATATGTTTTGCCTTATTGCCTAGTTCCTTAAGGAATAACCCTTGGCTAGGAATGGCAATATGTTTTGCCTTATTGCCTAGTGCCTTAAGGCACAACCCTTGTCTAGGAACACCTTTATGCCCTCCTAGGAGGTCTGAATTATGGTTCTGGACTAGCCTTGCCAAAGTGCCAACGTGAATGAAGGGTGGATCCACCTTTAATAAGATTTCTTATAACTTATCTTCAATATATATTGCTATTATCATCAATCAAATATAATAATGCTCAATCTAGACTTTCTAGCATCCATCTTTACATTTTCAACTTTGTCATGCACAACTTGGCAATCAACAACATCTTTATTGTCCAAACCACCTATTTTTGTTCACTGGTGCTTTCAAAAACACATGACGAACTTTAAGGTAAAATGATCACCAAACACCCAAAGCACCATACAACACTATAAGCCCTCAGCAAATCGAATTTTGTGCTTCCAAAGAAATTTATATTTCTTAGAAATCACATTTGATAATAAGGAATATTTATAAGAATAAAAATGATAATTATAATTTTAAATTATGTTGGGGAATAATTAATTTTGAAGTTTCACGGCATTCTAAGAGACAGATAAACAAGGCTGCGAATGCAAATAGGACCTTTGTGGGATAGAAACTGTTTCAAAAACATCACTTATGAGTAAGCAGGAAAATGCAGAAAATTCATACAAGTAAAAATAAAGTTAATAACAGTCATGTACAAATCCAATATTTCCATTTATTAACATTCTGAGTTCATTTAGATTATTGGAACCCTAAAGTAACAGTACACTTCTGAAAACGTACTGCATCAATTAGTCTTTTTAAGCTAAAAGAGTTCTTCATTTGATTGCTAAAGATAACAATTTAAGGATAACTGATAAGTACCATTACCTAAGAAACAACTTCTATAATCATGCTATAGAGAGGAAAGAGAAAAAAAGATGGGCGTACAAGGTTCAAGCATGAAACCTGCCTTGCTTGAATATAAATGCCATTCAAAGTAGGACAAAAGCCCAAGCAACTACTTAGTAATATCAAATTTACTGAAAACAAACTTGAAAAGCTAAAATCAACTGATCAGAAATAAAAGTAAAAACTCCCATAAGTGTTTAATGACTTGTAAGGAAACTAGATCGACGATTATACAAGATAAGAAAACCTCACTTTTTGTGCCACTTAGAAACTCAAAAACAAGGGAATGGTGATAGAAAATGGCTAAATTTTTCAATGCAAGTAGTAGAACGCATCCCACAAAAAACCTAGGTAACTAAAGAGTTAATATAATACGTAAATATTCAAATGAATACATTATCAGGGAAGCACAGTTGACCATGTATAAATTTCAGTGCTGAAATTTGAAAGATACATATTCAGATCCATACATCTAAATTTGCTAGTAAAACATGCAAAGATATTGTCTAAAATGTGCAGATGAAATGGGCACTCATCCTTACTTTAGACCAATGAGCAAAAGAACGGTTTCAGACACCAGACAGCAAACATATGATGGTGAGACAACTTGCATAATAATAACATTTAGCTATAAATTGATAAATGGAAGCCAAGAACCAATTGCAAAAGCAATCATATTAAGGGTAAAAACACTCGGAAAAAAGTTTTAAGCAGCTAAAAAATACAATTCATATCAAAGGGAATTATTGCAATACGATATTAGGTCACCTGAGCCAAACGTTCCTCCCTTCTAGCAATCTTCCTCTCCCTGCTCGCCTTGCTCTTCGCCCTCTTGGCTTCAAACTGGTCAGACAATGTCTTTTCTCTTGCCTTTTCTGCCTTAGACTTGTGGATACTCTCCATCAGAACTCTCTTGTTCTTGAAAACATTACCTTTCACCTTCATATACATATCATGGTACATGTGCTTGTCAATTTTCTTAGCTTCCCGATATTTCCTAAGCAAACGCCTCAAAACCCTCATCCTCCTCATCCACAGAACCTTGGTGGGTAGCCTAGCCTCCCTAGTACCCTTGCGCTTACCTGCAAGAATTTAAGATTTTGAAATCAATTACAACATTAACGGCTTCATCCCCCAAATGCTTTCAAGCTCTAGAAAAACATTTAAGCCATACCATATCCAGAATGGCGTCCCTTCCTCTTTGCTTCTGCCATGCGTCTAGCACGAGATCTGGAGTGAATCTTCATAGGTTTCTTAATAATAAAACCATCCTTCACCAACTTCCTAATGTTTTGCCCTGCAATTTAATAAACCAACAGCATTTTACATATAAGCAAACACTTCATGTGCACCTTCTCAGAAATTAACACACAGTAATACAAGATTATAATTTTATAACAACTTACAGATTTTAACCTTCTTATGAAGAAACTGAAACTCAAATTGTGGGATAAGTTAAATCCATATTTGTCAGCAAATACGGCAGTAAACGAAATACTAATAGAGCAATACATCAAAAGGGACACAATAACGCATCAGCTCTCTCCATAGAATTATCAGAGCTCGAGGCAATCTTTGAATCTTACCGAATTGCTCGCAGAAATATCCAAATAAGAGCATGATTCGGGAAGGCTAAACCCTAACCATAATCTTAAGGTTCGAACACATCGTAGAGGTTGATTAAAGATAAAGGGAAGGGGGTGTGCAACACACTGATCGGAAGAAAACTGCAGAAAATAGAGGGAAAGTGCTTACGAGAGTTTGCCATGGAGATCTCGCTGACCTCATTAGGGTCGAGCCAGACCTTCCCCTTGCCGCAGTTAAGTACGCTCGCGGCCAGCCGCTTCTGGAGCTTGAGCGACACCATCGTCTCCGCCGCCTTCCGCACTCGCTCTCCACGAAAAGAAAAACCGCAGAGTTGGAGGATAGAAGGGCCTTATATACGCGTCCGAAAGGAGAAGGCTTTTAGGGTTTCCCAAACATTTAATAAAAAATTATATTATTTTAATTTTAAGATAAATTCAATAATTTTTAGTTGACTATCAAATTTTAGTTAGTCTTATTTTGATATTTTTTTCTTTTTTATTGAGTAATATTTGGAGGATCTTAGTTAAAAAATAGACCTAAATTTTATATTAAATTTGTTCATATTTGTTTTTTACATATTATTTTATTTTTAAGATAATTTGTGATATTAATATTTGACATAAAAGAAACTAAATCTTTATATTTACATTAATCTCGCATAAATTTTGAAAAACATATAAAAATTATTAATTTTATTTTTAATGATTTATTGAATTTCAAATAATTTAATTATATTACACATAAAAATATGAGTAATTAATTTATTTTCTATTTATGATTATTTATTCTATAAATAGAAAAATTGTTGGTACATATCAATTTCTTAATTTTTCGAACTTTTTTTTTTTTTGTTAATAATGATGTAGCCAAGCCAAAATTTTAAGTAAAGATTTCGATAAAAAAAATATTTTACTTTATTTAGTAGGATGTTTGAAATATCATGATAAATTAAAATTGTTATATGAGTTTTAAAAACATCAAATACAAATCTAATTTGTTGGATCTTGTTTAAGAATACTATATTATTTACTTCATATTTTTGCATATAGAAATTTATATAAGCAAAAGGAAATAGGCCCCATAAGCTTTGTGTGAATTTATTTATGTTATCATGATGGATTTAAGGATGCATATGGAGGAACATTCTCCTTTTTACATAAATTTATTTACACATAAACGGCTCATTAATATTATCTTATCCCAAATATGATCATGACAGCTCAATTGAACCATATCAATGTAACCTAATATAGATAAACCAAACTGACTTGGCTAGTCAATCGAGATGAAAAGTCCATAAATAAGAACTCAATATCACTATGCTATGTTAAACTTTCAATTTGACTTATCAAGTACAAGTTGAACGACATGTTTTTATCATTGAACATGATTATCTTGAATTGTAGTAAGAAGAGAGGTCTATTTATAGGGAATATGAGCAATTCTTTCATGAACAAATGAGAAATATTCTTTTGGTGGGAATGAAAAAAAATTTGTAGCATTTGACATACATGATTGAGTAACAATAAAATGATATTCATATTGAAAATATTCAAACTTTCTTACAGACTAAGTCTCGTTGACTGACTAAATATAACAAAAATAATAGAATAACCGACTCCCAATCATCTCCATCTACCGCCCGCCTTAATATGACCCATTACTTTGATGTGAAATAATAATAAAGAGTGAGATATACTTACTAAATGAGATTCTTAGCATACTAACAGTAAGAATCAAGGTAGTAGATATTAATATAAGCAAAGAGAATAAGACCACCAATCGATTAAATAATCAAATATAAAATAAAGTGAGAAGGATTGATCATTTAGGCCTAGTAAGTTCCTACTCTTCTCCAACAACCATACCTTAGTATGAATCATAACCTAGAAGTAAACTAAGTAAATAACAATGAAGAGTGAAATATGATTGTTAAAAAAAAGTGCCTACCACATTAATAGTAGAACCAAATGAGTAGATTTTAGCTAAATAATGAGGCAACAAGCATGTAACAAAGTTGATCAAATTATTAAGAAATGTAAGTCAGCTTTTTACAAATATATATAATCAACCTTGAGGCAATTAAACTATTATTCATACTTGATAAGTCAAGTATTCTTGCATAAGTCTAGTCTTTACTCATACAACATACAAGTTTTAGCATTTACTTCATCTCTAAGTCAAAGATAACGCAATGTTTGAGGGAAGTTGAGAAAACCTTTTATTTTCTAATTTAGTGGCATTATCATGAACTATATTCTCATTACATACATACATACATAGCTTATTATATTTATGTTAAGTTGTCACAAGGAAACAAAAGAATTAGAATACCTTGCATGTTTTATTATTTTGTTATCACAATAAATTAGATGAATTTGAACACACCTACTATCTTCTATTTATATGAATAGATGAATTGGTCATTACGTATTGGATGTTGACTATGTGCCATAACACTATCATTTGCTTCATTAAAGATCTCTTTGCTTATCACCAACGATGTTATTGCTCACTCTTTTAATGCTCTATCCTCACTTGATAAGGAAATAAAATAATATTCTTCACATATTAGGATAGATGGGCTTAAAATAGAGGAATTGGGTGAGAAATTGAAGGCTAATAATGCTAACTACTACCTTCACCCCTTCTACAAACCCACAATAATCCTAAATCCCCCCCATATGCATTGTCATAATCCTTACCATATCAAACCCTAAAACATATCTCTCTGCTTTAGTACTTCCCCATAAACCCTAAGCCTATCCCAACACTTTCATGGGTTTTCACACACTCTCCTTGTATCCATAAACAAATTGAACTAGGTGATTATAATAATTGAAAGGGATGGTGGGATATTGTTGTTTATAGAGTGGTGAGGTGAAGATAACAATTGGAAGGAATTGATTAGAGTAAAGATAATACGAGGAAAGTTTTTTTTTTTTTTTAAGGAGGTCAAGAAGTTGTCTTAATAAAGGAACAATATGTTGGCCGTGTATGATAGAAGAAGCTTTTCCATGGCTTATTTAGAGTGAGGTAGATATATGAGAAGGATTTTGCGGCATTGGTGAAGGTTTGAGAGTAGGCATGGAATGATGGGAAAGTTGAAGAAATGGAATTTGGCTCTAGGCCAAGAAGTTGTTTTACAATGTTAACATACAAGTTTTAACATTTACTTCATCTCTTAGTCAAAGATAAAACAATGTTTGAGGAAAGTAGAGAAAACCTTTTATTTTCTAATTCAGTAGCATCATCATACACTATAATCTCGTTACCTACATACACACATAGCTCGTTATATTTACGTTAAGTTGTCATGAGGAATCAAAAGAATTAGAATACATTGCATGTTTCATTATATTAATATTATGTTATCACAATAAATCAGAATAATTAGAATACACCTACTATCATGCATTGTTCAACAAGCTTGAAAAATCCTTACTTGATAAATCATTTTGCATATCCCATGCATATGTATACTTTACAATGTCATAATCAATAAATAAGCCAATAATGAAACTCCAATATTATAACATTTAATAAAAACAAAATTTAACATTGTAATAAATAAATAAAATAATTAAATATGAACTCACCTATTAGGTTATTCCAGACTTTAAGCAGCCCTAATACACCGCCATCACCTCTCAACCTAGTCCATTAATTAATAAACTTGAGCCCTCCTTCATCTATAAGTCCACAAATATAATTCATTACATATATAGTTGCTCTACTAACCTCTAAAATCCCTCACCACTCCATTTTTCCTAGCCACATAAACACCATGGTTCCGTATATACCACATACACTACTAAAAGAAAAGGAGTGTTTTTTTTTTTTTTTTTTTTGCATCAAAGATCCTTACATCACTTTTTTATAGTGCAAGAATTTCCAATACTAAGAATGAATTTCTCAACACTGAAAATTTTTTGTGATAAGAGTAAAGAGAGGTATATGCATATGTTAAGAGGATTAAGTAGGAAAAAGGTGAATTGAAGAGTAATTGACATGAAAAAATTATGATAAGGCTCCTAAATAATCACCTAATTGAAAACAAAAATATCATTACAAGCAATACATAAACTACTTTAAAGTAGAATGCATGAGGATGGATAATGGACTCATCAATCTTTGACCATAAATGATAATAAATATTTTCATCAACACAATTATCAAAAATATATTAGCTACCAAATATACCAAATGAATTGTAATAGAAGACTAAAAAAAAGAATTTTAATAGAAGACTAATCATCACCTATCAATACATTCTACAAACTCATAGAATCAATAGAATGAAGATGGATTATTTAACCAAATATTCCCCTTGCATAGCTTACAAAAAGTCAAAATATATGGTTTTTTTTACTATAGGGATCATGATCTCCCATACGAGCAAGATTATATGGTTAATTATATATCATATATAGGAATCCAAAGAACATTCTCAGTTAAGGACTAAAGTCATTAATGAACGAATAATTATGAAAAGGAAAGCTTCGTTTACAAATAGGACCATGTAATATTTCATACAAATGATACAACACAATTTATGCATTCTCTATATAAGGTATTTGTCTTGGCCTTTACCTATTTTAATTAGCTCCCAATAGTTCATACAAAGTTGTATGATTTCATTTTTCTTCTTATTTAATAATCTAGATTATCTCAAAAGAGATACACTCATTCAAATGAATAATTTATTCAACACGCATAGAAGATTGTTCTTTAAATTTAAAATATTTGGGATTGTCATTTAGTGTGGAAAATTAGAGAGAGATCATCTCGAGTTCTGGATATATTAGAAATTCTATCTTTTAGCTAGGTAGAAAGTCAATCTGGTCATTGGAAAAGACATCAAGATGGCTTACTTAATAGGCATATCCTCCAAGTATTTAAAATTCTCTGACATTTAACATGTCTTAAATAGGTTTTACATCCCTTCAAAATCATTTAAAGAGATTGAATATGATTGGTTTGTAATCCTAAACTTCACATTCTTCTCTTGATGGTCAATATTGGGACTATACTAACTAAAATAGTCCATTATGATCAATAAAAGCTTATCACAGGTAATACAAATCAATAAATATAGAATTCTTCATGGTTGAAGCTTATTTTTTTAATTTTTATACTAATAAAAAAAAATTAGAAAAACACCTACAATCAATAAATAAATCATCAAGTCAACACTTAAAGGAACATACCAAACTCCCATCTTTCTATTTGTTGACTTCAATATGAATTAAATGTGAAAGTTCCAAATTAATCAATGTTACCATGAGGCACTTCAGAAAGTATAATATCCTTATCACATCATATGTCTCTTATATTATCTCCTAATGGGTCAATACAAAGACTCTACATCTAACTTATCATCATTCCAATTAACTGAATTCATATCTATTAAACTAGTGTATTGACACTATGTTAATGGCCCAATATAGACAATTCAATTGTCTTTCGATTATAATAATTTTATATAATATCCAAAGTCCTTATATTGATAGTACTACCACATTTTAGATAATCAAATTTAAGGTTGGTGCCCTTCATACTTCTTATAACGGGAATTAAATTTCTTCTTTGGAGGATTTCATATTCCATTCCCTTTTGTTGTCTTATTTCTCTTTTTTAACAACCCTAATCTCTCTTGGTCATTCTCTACTTGTCGTATATTAGCATTATATGTTGTATTTGCATCTTGTAAGTTGTTAGTTGAAAGAACACCAACTACTACTTATTGTGTCCCTCAACCTCAAGCATATTTGAAAAAAATAAATATCATTGCACTTCATATATGATTATTTTCAACATTTAATAAGCTAATTCCACAAATATGAACTTAAAATCCTATATGGCCAAGTCATGTAAACATGAACTAGCTAAATTCCACCTACATGTCATACTAAGTAGTTGTATGAGTACTAGGCTATAAACATATAAGTGAATTCCTTTAAAATGATCTTATTATTTGATTGGCCTTCCAACTAGATATGTCTCCTAGCTATCCACAAGTTCTTCATGTCTAGTTAGAATAAATGTTGATAAATCCATCATCCATTTAGTTGGATATGTAATGCCATCAAGCATCTTCTTTACTTACATCAACCAATTTTTGCCTTAAAGGCATTCATTGAACTAACAAATTAAGTCAATTTAAACTTCATGAACTACTTCAAACATAAATCTATTGTTTTTTAGGATTAGAAAGATTATATGCTCCTCCCATAGCATCTATGAGTATCATAAATGATTGCATAAATAATTATGCGTAACATTTTCAGCTTATGAACAAATGACTCAATCACAAGAGTTTTTTTACAATTTATGATTGCTTATGCCTACCTATCTATTAGCTAGGTGTTCAAGCATTCTTGAAAAGTCAAAGGATGTTTTTAAATTCAAACAACATTTGCTAATGAAATGAAAGTTTGTTGGTTACTAAATTCTGGTGTTATAAGATGGTACATAGGATCAATTGAGCAATATGTTTGCATAAAGGTACACCCATAAGAGGCATTCTATTGCCAATCAAACTCTCTCAAATAAATATGCATAAACTAAGCATAATAAATTGAGTTGATCATATAGATATTTTTTTTATTTTTTTCTCTCAATTCTTAAATTTGAACAAGCAAAGGCAAAGATAATTTTTTATATTACAAAATTTGGTTCATTTCTTATCATTCAAATGAAGTTTCTCCAATATAAGATTTTTACATTAACTCATTTAAGTAAGACTAGAATTAAATTGGTCCAACAAGGGTAACAATATCAATACTTGCTAAGTGAATAATGAGTTTTCACCAGTTAATTTAACTTATTTTAATGACAAATTCATGAATATTGTAGACATAAGTAGATGAGACAAAAATAATGAAGTAAATAGGAGCAGCATATCAGCCAAGGATAAATAAAATGTACGTTCAGGAAATAATGGTTACATACAACATTTGACTTGAAGCACCGAAGCACTTGTTAATGCAACATTAAGGTGCTTAATAATGCATGGATGGTACCCCAAACAAAAAATTATTGCAGAGCATTCAACATCAGTGTTGAGGCACTTGTCTAGAGTGTTCTAGTGCTACGAATCAAACATGTTTTTTTAAAGTAGTTTCAAAATCATGAGGGAGCTATTTACGGCTGTTTTTGAGGCATTATGTTAGGGGGAGAGAGAGAGAGAGAATCATAAAAGGTAGCTTTGAAGATACCGAGTGACTGCCATCAAGGGGATATTTTGGAGAATTAAGAAGGAGAAGAGGAAGGATAATTAAAAATAGTTTTGGGCATAAAATAATAATTAGTTATGTTCTTCCTTTTTTTCATCTTTGTAACTTTAAGTTCATGATTAATAAGCATTATTTCATCATATCTATCATAAATTAATTCTATATTATGGATTTATGGTGTAACCATAATATTTTATTCAATTCAATATTTGTATTTCTTATGTGTTTATCTCAATTTATTTATTTATCATATTCTTCATTTACTTTATTAAGTGGCCAATTTTTAACTTAAAACCTATAGCATTTAATAATGCTATTAGGTGCTTGACTAAGACGAATTAATAAATCTTTTAATTGGGATAGGATTATGCTTACTTAGGGTTTACAAACATTCAAGATCAAAACATCAAGTAACAATTTTAGGCTTCATTTGCGACAACTTTCTTCTTGCTTTTTAAAACTATTTTTGAGTAAAAAATCTCTTAATTTTGAATTTTTTATACTATAAAACCGTTTTAAAAAAGCAGTACGAAAGCTTTCCCAAACGAAACCTTAATTAGTTCACATAGGAATATAGTGAATTGATAACCTAAATTCTACATAAAAATCAAATTAAAATAAGAAGGTGTGTTATGAAAAAACCATAAATTTATATTTCTCTTTCCATTTAATTTTGAAGTTTGGTTTATTTGTAGGAAATAATTAAAAGTATGTGTCTTCTTCATTATGTTGAACAAAATTGACAGTAATATAAACCAATAGTCAACTATGAAGAATAAAAAAATTTATTTACTAAGCTATTTAAAAAAATTTAAAAAATAAACTTATTGGTTTATTCAATTCATTATATTCCTATGTGAAATAATAAAAAAATATTGATTGAAGTTGTAATATCAAATAATTGCAAAACATAATTAATATTTGATACGTCATCAAAAAATTAGCTTGATCGGGCACGAATCTCGAGGCAAAAACTAGTTGGAGACTTCAAAAATTAAATCCGGGAGCATCCGAACTCCGATTTCAACGAACTTACAGTCAAACTGAGCGTCTCGGAAGTACGAACCCAACAACACCAAGATCGATCCAATCCGAGCCCAAACAAGTCCGAATCAAGAGTTCAAAGCGCTGTCGGAAGGTTCAAACCGCAATTTGAGTTACCAAACGGTCTCCGATTTTGACGAGCTTATATCAAATCGAACGGCTCGACGAGTCGAATCCAACGAGCCCAAGATCACTAAATTCCGACATCATTAAGGCCTCCAAATGTCCAACGAACGGTGCACGGTCGTAGGATTCAATATCGGCCGTCCATTTGACCACTCCCTATTCGCCATTGATCTCACACCTATTTACGAACCATGCCACTCCAGAAAATCTATAAATAGAGCCCTCATTCTTCACAAGAGAGTATCTAAGCAAGAGAGAGAAGGAAGGAGTTCCTCCTCGACAGCCGCCGGACCACCACCGGACCACCGCAGAACCTCGCCGGACCACCGCAGGAATCTCGTCGGACCACCGCCGGACCACCGCAGAAACCTCGTCGGACCACCGCCGGACCACCGCAGAAACCTCGTCGGACCACCGCAGGAACCTCGCCGGACCACCACTTTAAGGCCCGACGTTCAGTCCTTACTTCCTGCCAAAGACCCGACGTCTTGTTCAAGACCCGGCACTAAGTCCCTACGTCCTGCTGAAGACCCAACGTCCTACTCAGGGCCCGACATTCAGTCCCTACGTCCTGCCGAGGACCCGACGTCTTACTTAAGTAATTGATTGTAATCTGTTCACCCCTTGAGGTGATTCAGTCCTTTGTAACCAACTCAAAATCTAGTGGAATCATTTTCAACTGGGCTAGGCCTCGTGGTTTTTTCCCTTTTAAGGGTTTTCAACGTAAAAAATCTTGTGTTCTCTGTGTGTGCTAGTTATACGTATAACGCTAAGACGTAGAATCAAATCTCTATCGCCGCGTACTTTCTAGCCCGCAACAGATTGGCGCCGTCTGTGGGAAAGCTAATCCCACTACACTAAGGAATCCTCCAATGGTCAACAGGCGTAGCCATCGCATCATGGGAACCTCCCGCTCTAATTCACACCAATCCAGGAATCAGTCCCTGAATCAAGGACGACAGGCATCTGCCTCCTTTCACCCCAATAACCGACACCCTATAGGAGAAGGAACTTCAGGGCCGTCCCTAGAAGAACGTATCAGAAAAATGGAGGAATCTCAGAATGAGATCCTTCAGCTTTTAAGGGGAGCTCGAGGACCAATGCCGGTACCCCAAGAAGATGCTCTTCTCCCTCAAGATCAGCCAGGATTTGAAGACATTCTTCATGTCGAAGTCCCCCTTCCTCCACCAAGGATGCGTCCTCCTACACGTCCAGAGAATGAGCTTGCCGATACAGCAAGCTCTACCCATCCTTCGTGCACGGGTCACCGACAGCATATGCCGCCGGACGTCCCCGAGGACTTAGACCAACAGCGCGTCACTGAACTCCCCCCTAATACTCTACGGCATGAGTTACGAAGATTAGTCCGAGAAGAGTTCCCCACAGGGAGTATCAGGCAGTCCCTTCACCAACGGGACATTCAGGGGTCGTCACCTTTCACCGAAGCTGTCCTCCGATATCCCGTTCCGGCAAGATTCAAACTCCCAAATATTGATTCTTATGATGGGACTTCAGACCCCTACGAACATATCGATCACTACCGCACTATTATGCATATCCAGCAGGCCCCAGACGCTCTGCTCTGTCAAGTTTTTCCGGCCACCCTTAAAGGGCAGGCCCGGACATGGTTCTACTCCCTACCCCCTCGGTCCATTCCCCTATTCGTTAAATTGGCCAAATTGTTTGTCGAGCAATTTGTCGCCAACCGAAGGATGATTAAAGACTCCTCCCACCTTTCGGGGATACGACAGAACGAGGGTGAATCTCTCAAAGAGTATTTTCAAAGGTTTTCTACAGAAGCCCGACAAATTCCAGGGGTAGATCCCGAATTGCTACGAGGTGTATTTCTTGGAGGGCTTCGTCCAGGCCCTTTCTACTCGGCACTTATGCGAGAAACGGTCCATTCTTATGCGGATTTAATACATCGGGTAGAGGCCCAAATCACTGCCGACGAAGCCATCAATGCTCATAGAAAGCAATTCGAGCAAACAACCGGGAAGCGAAAAAATCCCCCAGGGACGGAGAATCCCCCCTCGCAAAGGAAGAAGCAAGGAAATTACAATCTTCCTCCTCGACCCTCACAGCCACGACGGGAGCCCCGACAAGAAAAAGAGTATACGCCACTTAATACCTCCCGAGCAAATGTATTAATGGCTATCCGAGACCAAGAGAGTGTAAAGTGGCCGTACCCTTTAAAGCCTAATACCGGAAACCAAGAACAATACTGTCATTTCCACCGCAGTCGTGGACACACCACTGAAGCATGCAGGCAGCTCAAGGAGGAAATTGAGAGACTGATCCGACAAGGATATCTCCGACAGTTCGTCAAGAATCCAACAGTTCGAGAAGAAACTGTTCCAACTGGGGGGCAAGATCAACAAAAACAGGCGACGAACAATCGCCAGATGGTCGGCCAAATTGAAACTATTGCTGGAGGCCCATCAACGCCTTGTCAAGTTCTAATTGCAGAAAACAAGGAGCCACCAACAAAAAAGCTTCATGTTGATCACTCCATCACTTTTAAGGAGTCTGATCTAGAAGGAGTAAAGACCCCTCATCAAGACCCACTGGTGATTAGCGCAGGAATCGGCGACCCATGTTACAATGTTAAAAGGATCTTGGTAGACAATGGAAGCTCAGTAGATGTTTTATTCTACTCCACTTTTCTTAGCATGGGCCTATCTAGAGAGAAACTCCAGCCTGCTGCCGGTCCACTGTACGGATTTGACAACCGGCCTGTAAGAGTCGAAGGAACCATTACTCTGCCGGTTGTGCTTGGAGAATTCCCCCGTCAAGTTGAACACCCCATTCTATTCATTGTAGTGAAGTCCGAATTAGCCTACAATGCGATCTTTGGAAGACCACTTCAAACAATTTTCAGGGCTGTTGCTTCAATTCCCCACTTAAAGCTCAAGTTTCCTACCCCATCAGGGATCGGAACAGTACGAGGAGATCAACAAGTAGCACAGTCATGCTATCTTAGGCAGGCTCAACCACACTCATCAGTTACTCTAAGCATCGAAGACTTCGATCTTCGGAATGAAGATACCCCTCAAAGGGCCTCCCCTGTAGAAGATCTTACCTGTGTCTCCCTATCAGAAGAACATCCCTCGAGAACAGTACAGATCGGATCACTCCTCTCAGATACAGAGAAAAAAGAATATGTAGACTTTCTACGTACAAACCAAGACGTATTTGCATGGAGTTCAGCAGATATGCCCGGTATTAATCCTGAAATAATTATGCACTCCCTGAAGATCAACCCAGCATGTAAGCCAGTGATTCAAAAGAAACGAAACTTTGCCCTAGAACGTCAGCTGGCAATCGAACAGGAGGTTGATAAGCTTTTAAAAGCAAGATTTATAAGGGAAGTACACTACCCATCTTGGTTAGCCAACGTCGTGATGGTCCGGAAAACAAATGGGACTTGGAGAATGTGCGTGGACTATACGGATCTCAATAAAGCTTGCCCTAAAGACAGCTTCCCGCTCCCCCGAATAGATCAGCTAGTCGACGCCACATCCGGACATCAGATGTTAAGCTTTATGGATGCCTACTCCGGATACAACCAAATACAAATGGATCCCGCCGATGAGGAGGCAACATCTTTTCAAACGGATAAAGGGTTATATTGTTACCTGGTAATGCCATTCGGGCTCAAAAATGCAGGGGCAACTTACCAACGACTTATGAATAAGGTTTTTAAGAACCTTATTGGGCGTACCATGGAAGTCTATGTGGACGATATGTTGGTGAAGAGCCTCGAGAAATCTCAGCATATCTCAGATTTGGAAGAATGTTTTAACCTTCTCCGATCTTACAACATGCGCCTCAACCCCTCCAAATGTGCATTTGGAGTCACCTCAGGAAAGTTTCTGGGATTCATGGTTACCCACCGAGGGATTGAGGCCAACCCGGAAAAGATCAAGGCCCTAAGGGACATGCTACCCCCCAGAAACATCAAAGAAGTTCAGAGGCTGAATGGAAGGATCGCAGCACTCTCTCGATTTCTGGCTCGTTCGGGGGATAAATATTTGCCTTTCTTCAAGATCCTTAGAGGGGCTCGTAGCTCAGGATTCCAATGGACTGATAAATGCCAAGAAGCTTTTGAACAACTCCGAACTTATCTAGCCTCACCACCGCTTCTCTCAAAGCCAATTCCAGGGGAAATTTTGTAGATGTACATGGCCGTCTCTTCTCAAGCTATAAGTTCGGTCTTGGTTCGGATGGATGATTCGACTCAACGCCCAGTCTATTACATCAGCAAGGTACTTTCAGATGTTGAAATGCGTTATCCATTGGCAGACAAAACAGCCTTAGCATTGGTCTTCTCAGCCAGGAAGTTACGACCTTATTTTCAGGCACATGCGATCAGGGTTTATACAAACCTGCCGCTGAAAAATATTCTTCAAAAACCCGAAGCATCCGGAAGGTTGATCAAATGGTCAGTAGAACTTGGAGAGTTCGATATACAGTTCTTACCTAGACCCGACATCAAGTCACAGGTGCTTGACGATTTTGTGGTCGAATGTACTAGCTACACCTCCGAAGAATTACCTGATGTATCCCCTTCTTCCTCCTGCTGGACATTATATGTAGACGGAGCTTCTGGGAGTTCTGGTGCTGGTGCTGGAATCCTATTAATCTCCCCGCAGAAAGCCACACTTGAATACGGGCTTAGACTGAAGTTCCCGGCAACAAACAATATTGCTGAATATGAAGCTCTAATTGCTGGATTAAGATTGGCAATTGATTGCGAAGTCCAAGACTTAGTGGTTCACACTGATTTCCAACTGGTTGCTTCTCAAGTAGAAGGGGAATTCGATACTCACAACCCACTTTTGGCTCAATACTGTCAGATAGTTAAAACCTTATTGGCTCAAATAGCAAAGCATCAGGTCATCCATATCCTTCGAGAGCAAAACACAAGGGCAGACTCACTCTCCAAGCTAGCAACCTCTACGACGGGAGATGTTTTTAAAAGGAAATTCATTGAGGAGATCCACTTCCCGAGCATTCAAGGCTCGTGGGTACTTCAATTAATAGATGAATCAAAAGAAGTTTCTTGGATCGACCCCATTCTTGCTCTCCTACAAGAAGGCTCTCTCCCTGAGGACCCGGCTATGGCAGTACGACTTCGGAGGCAAGTAGCCAATTTCACCATTATTAACGGAGAGTTATACAAACGATCTTTCACAGGGCCATACCTCAAATGTCTTCCTCCTTCGGAGGCAAACTATGCACTTCGCGAAGTACATTCGGGCATTTGTGGGGAACATTTAGGTGGAAGGGCGCTAGCCCAAAAGGTCCTGAGACAAGGGTTCTACTGGCCGACGATAAAACAGGACGCATTAGAACTTGTACGGAAATGTAACAGCTGTCAGTTACATGCCAACCTCACTCATCTACCCGCCGTAGAGATATCGACATTACAGAGTCCCTGGCCTTTTGCCCAATGGGGGATCGACATAATGGGACCATTTCCTATGGCCATGGGACAGTGAAAATTCAACATATTGGCTGTCGACTATTTCACGAAGTGGGTAGAAGCAGAACCACTAGCGAAGATCACTGAAGCAAATGCCAAACAATTTCTGTGGAAGAGCATAATATGTCGCTTTGGCATTCCTGCAAAAGTTATTACTGATAACGGGACTGTAATATCAGCTTTTGCTTCAGGTTCGTCCGGGACGAGGTTGGATCGTCCGGGACGATCGGTGCAGGTTGTGTAGAAAAATCATGTTTGGCTGTATGGTTCGTCTGGACGAAATCAGGATCGTCTGGACGAAAATAAGTCAGTGAACCCTTCGCCAGGGACGATATGTGATTTTTCGTCTGGACGAAATTCTTCTCTTCATGGATCGTCCGGTACGAAGCTCGATCGTCCAGGACGATCAGTGTGGATATATATGGAAATGAGATATTTTGAAGAGAGAGAAATATCTGAGGAGAGAGAAAGAGAAAAGGAAAAAAAGGAAAGCTGGTTTTCGGAGACCGCGGAGCGCTTTTCGTCCGACGCTGCTGTTGGGAAAAGTGAAGATCTCGTGGTAAGGACTCCGAACCCTATTTCTGTTTTCAAAGATGTTGTGTTTTGACCGAGTTGAGATCTGTTTTGTGTTTTCGTAGTCGAACTTTTGACGTGATTTGATATTGACACAACTTTCACCGCACAACTTCTGATATGTTATAGATATGATTATTACACACGATTTGAATGTTTTCTGCGATGATTTTACCGGTCGGAATTGATTCTACGCGATTTTAATCGAATAGAAAATTATCAGGATGTTTTCTGACTTGGTTTCTATAGAATGGTAGTCTCGTATTGATGCCGTGGATCTTCGTCTGTAATTTGGAAAGATTTGGAATTTGTATCTTTTGCAGGATTTTTGTGTAAATTCGATAGACTGCCGTTACTCTGCCCGATTTTTGTATGATTTCTGAATTGTCTGGAATTGATAGATTGAATCGATATGAATATGATTATTGATATGATTGCTTTAATATTGACTATTGAATTGCTTATTGATTGAATTGACTATTGATACTGATCGCAAGTGGAACCTGGTTGAACATTGGTTGGAGATTGATATTGATACCTGTACAGGATGGTGGGCCGACGGGCTTTCCTTTAAACATTGATTATTGATTATTGAAGGGAGACATAAGGAGTTTATTGATATGCCGACGGGCGAAAAGAGTGACGACTCTTATTGATAGAACCAATGTACGAATCTACAACAGCAATATAGAATCTACAACAGCAACATAACCAGTAGTTTGTACTTGTTCAGTATATAGTATTGAAATGCATGTTTACTGTATTGACTCACGGATCTATTGCTTTATCGATTTCTACTTTATTGATTTGATCAGAATTTCTGTATCGTACGATTTCACTGATTTCATCGATTGACTATTGAACATTGATACTACTGAGCATTGATATAGACATTGATAGATATAGATACTGCATTGATAGCGTGGATTTGGACTACTGCCTACCGATTCATTGATATTGCTGCCTATAGATTTTATAGACTCGCTGTTGCTACTGTTCTACACCGTATTGACTGTTGTATAGATTTCTTGTCAGAATGGATTGAAATTTATCGTATTGCTTTCCTCGATTGATTTCATTAAATAGATCGTATTGATTTGACCGTATTGATTTGATTGACGGATATTGATTGATTGATTGAATTGAAATGATTGATTTGCCTGCCGCTGCATCGACTGGTTTTATTGACTATTGACTTTCGGATTGCATCGATTACTGATTTGATTTCCACTGCATAGACTCATTGACCATTGACTGAAATAGATTGATTGACTGTGATTGACTGACATGCATATTGATAGCATAGCCGTGCTTTGATTTCAGTTATAGGTATTAGGTGACCTGCTGGGCTTTGTAAAGCTCATTATATGTGGTTGATATTTTCAGGTCAGGGCTCGGGAGCAGGAGATAGGAATTGATCCAGATCGTCAGGTTTTAGTTTCTTTTGATCGATAGATGATTCTTTTGTACTCAGGACAGGATAGATTTCTCTACTTGTATTGATAGTTTAGTTCCTGAGTATTGTATATGATGTTTTGAGATGTGAATCGACTTGAATATTGATGTTTAAATTTTATAGATGTTTGATAGATTGCTTACTGAAGGTTTATAGATAACTCTGGTAAATTGTTGTGAAATTGATTGACATTCTTTCCAAGTTAGATCTTGGGGCATCACAAGTTGGTATCAGAGCAGTGTTATTGGAAGAATGGATTGTTACCAGAGTTGTAGGTTTGGATTGAGAGTTGGGTAGATTGGGTAGCTTTAAGAGCTTCATTGGCATACATCGTTGCATGTGTGTATCATTGGTTTTGAATTGTGCAGGTGAAAAGATATGGATCCTCCAGTAGAATCCAGTGTACCAAACGAGCAACACAGCGCAGCTCCAGTGCCTTCAGAGAGTATGATGCAGTTGGCTACTGCGATTGCACATGTGATGGGGGACGCTCAGAGCAAGATGAGTGGAAGCAAGGAAGAAGAGGGGATGGCAGCAAGGACTCCAACAGCAGAGACACCGTATAACCTCTGCTTTGGTACAGAGGCTGTCATTCCAGTCGACATTGGAGTCCCCAGTCATAGAGTATAAACTTTCGACTCCAATACCAACGACGAAAAACTCAGGCACAACCTAGACCTCCTCCCAGAAGTAAGAAACGGGACAATACTTAAGGTTGCGGCCTACCACCAGAGAGTTGCCCGTCATTATAATAGAAGGATGAAGCCGCGACATATATCAGTAGGAGATCTGGTCCTACGCAGCATTGAGGCGGCAGGCAAAGGCCCTCAACGAAACAAACTCTCCCCCCTCTGGGAAGGTCCGTACCTAGTAGCTGCTATGGTGAAGCCAGGGACTTTCAAATTAAAGGATGCTGAAGGGAAGATGCTTCCTCGAACTTGGAATATCGAGAACCTCCGCAAATACTATCAATAGAGTGTAATCGTGTCGTTTGTTTTAGAATGTTGTATGTCTTTTGCTTACTGTATATGTCTTTAATTTTGGACTTTGTTTGTGGTGTTTCTAGTTTCCTTCTCCCTTAAACTGTTTTCGGGAGCAATATTCTTCGTTTAATGGCAATAAAGACTTTGTTAAGTTTTGAACTTTAATTTTGAGCAGTAGATGATTATTGTTCAATCGTTAGTTGATCAATCCCAGGGGGATTCGATCCGACCTCTTCCACACAGGTTAACGTCATCGAGCAGGGCTCTAACTCACAACCTCGGATAGGTCTTATATCCTTGGTGGATTCTCCCGACCTCTTCCACACAGGTTAACGTCATCGAGCAGGGCTCTGACTCACAACCTCGGATAGGTCTTATATCCTTGGTGGATTCTCCCGACCTCTTCCACACAGGTTAACGTCATCGAGCAGGGCTCTGACTCACAACCTCGGATAGGTCTTACATCTCTTATAGATTCTTTTAACCTCTTTCATACAGGTTGGCGTCATCAAGCAAGACTCTGGCGTACAACTTAGAGTAAACGGTATATCCTTAGAGGGTCCTTTTAAACTTTAAAGCACATGTTGGAAGATAAATACCTTAAATAAGCATAAATGAAAGTCATATAGCAACAAAACGATAATCCACTACTAAGTCAAAGTAGATATCACACAACAGTACAAAACATCAGATACATCACAATAACTAAAAAAGACAAACTAATACAAACAACAGGAACTAGAAAACTTACTCAACATCTACTATCTCATCATCTGCATCAAGATCGAGGACCTTCCGAAGATCACTCTCTACCTCATCACCATCAGAGCCTGAAGGAAAGTCAGCTGAAGCCTGGCTAGGGGTCACCTCTTCGGCTGGAACTCCGGTCTTTCGCTGCATCAGGCGAACCCCCTTAAAGAAGCCTCTAATAAATCCATCCTCAGTGCACTGCTGCTCCAAACCCTTCACCTCTATAGCATAGATGTGATCTCGGGCCTCCTTAACGTGATCCTGGACGATAGTCTTGAATGCTATGGACTTCTTGAAGTCTTCAATAACTCTTGAAGGTTCTGAGCTAGACAAGGCAGCCTCCTTCTCAGCTATAATGGCCTGGGACTCCTTATCTTTCGCCTCCAGCGATGCAATCTTCTCCTCAGAAACTTTCTGCTCCCTCAAAAGTCTGGTGATCGTCGCATGAGCCTCCTCAAGATCTATCTGGTGCCGATCTGCCTGCCGATTCTGGAGAGATACAGAGCGCATTG
This sequence comes from Dendrobium nobile, assembly GCA_022539455.1. Classification (NCBI taxonomy): domain Eukaryota; kingdom Viridiplantae; phylum Streptophyta; class Magnoliopsida; order Asparagales; family Orchidaceae; genus Dendrobium; species Dendrobium nobile. The sequence continues at coordinate 60,982,184 of CM039719.1, read as the reverse complement.
AGTTAGCCAGCACAGTCCTGCACTCGCTCAACTCATCTTCAAGCACCTTCACCTCCTTAACCTTCTGATCATACTTTCGTTTGAACTCTCCCTGGAGGTACTTGATCTTAACAAACACAGTGTTCCAGTCATTAACTGCGATCACAGCACGTGACAGCTGAAAATAGAAAGAAAAGTTCATTAGAAGTCACCTCAGAAGCAAATGAAATAAAAAATATTAGGAGATATTACTCACCAAATTACTGGTCTTGTTATGCCCGAGGCATTGATGATTCATGACATCATCAGGGATATGCAGCTTGGCTGGGGAAGAGTCAGGTAGGGTCTTGTCAGCGTTTGTTTCTTCCAACCTCTTCTTCTTCGAAATCGGGGGGTCGTCAACCCTTGCCGGCCGTTTGGGAGCCGCTTTTGAAATAGGGGCAGGGAGCTCAAGAATCCTGGATATCGGCTTCAACTTCCTTGCATCAGATCTCCCAGTATGAAATGAAATCCCAACCTTGAATAAGAACTCTTCTTCAGTGTATTTGCTCATATGACGAACCTCAAATAGAAGATGTTCGAGATCAGAAACTTTCAAAATTCTTATTATGTCTTCCTCGCTGACATGCAGAGGGGATGGCAGATCCCTCATTTTCCCCCACTTCTCTATTAAGCCCCAATCATTCTTCACAAAAAAGAAAGCATTGACCCAGTTCTTTGAAGAATCGCGGGTACGCATATCCAGCAATTTGGATCTAAAAGTCACACGCCCAGATGTATCGCTGGTGAACTTACCCATCCGTGAAAGATGCTCCGGGGTCATAGTAGCTCCTCGATCCCGAAAGAGAGCAATCAATCCCATAGCCACTGACATTGCTCTAAACGAAAGTTGGAATATGCTCACACCGCACCATTGCAAGACTTCAATCAGCTCAGTAGGAGGCGGAAAACGTAAACCAGCCCGCAAGTGGGCCTCAGAAACAGTCACGTACCCAGGAGGAGAAAGATTCGCCCGATCAGACATCCTCGGGACCATTGTCTTCACATCATTCGGAAAGTAATAATTCTTGCGAAAAAGAAATATGAAGTCATTTGTAACAGTTGACGCTGACACATCCACCTCCCTATTTGGCCTCCGCTCGCCATCATGCGGTGCAACGGGGTCCCCCCGGATCGCAGGATCTCTCGGTGGGGGGCGATCACCTGACATTTCTCTTAAAGGGTGTAGGAGGAAAGAAGAGAATCTCCGAACTTCCTTGCCAAGAGAGGGGCCTCAGAAAACTGAGGGAATGCCTCAATAGAAAGGACAGAGGGAGAGGGGGAAAGGAGAAAATCTCCGAACTTCCTTGCCAAGAGAGGGGCCTCAGAAAACTGAGGGAAGGCCTCAATAGAAAGGACAGAGGGAGAGGGGGAAAGGAGAAAATCTCCGAACTTCCTTGCCAAGAGAGGGGCCTCAGAAAACTGAGGGAAGGCCTCAATAGAAAGGACAGAGGGAGAAGAGAAGAAAAGAGAAGGAGAAAAGGAGTAGAGTGATTTCCTAAAGACTTAAAGAACCTATTTATAGTTTTTGGGGAGAGAGAATAGAAGTTTCTAGAATCTCTTAATTTCTGAAATTTTCTAAAAATTTTCAGAATTTTTTAGAATTTTTTAGGCATTTTTTGGAATTTTTTCAGGCCAAAAAACGCCAAAAAACTAAATTTTTCGCGAGGTGGGGCCCACTTGAGGCGGTGGGACGAACCGCCTCACCCTCCACCGCCTTACGGAGCGGCAGCTCCAAGCGGCGCGGGCCACCGCGCGGGTCTGACGGCCCGCTGGAGCCGACCGCGCGGGTCAGGCGGCCCGCTGTGCGGGCCGCGCGGATCAGGCAGACCCGCTTGCGCGGGTCTGGCGGCCCGCTTGCGCGGGTCTGGCGGCCCGCTGCGCGGAACGTGCGGGTCAGGCGGACCCGCTTGCGCGGGTCAAGTGCCCGAGACGCGGGTCAGGCGGCCCGCCGGAACGCCCCGCGTTCCGATGCCACGCCGGCGGTGCCGGCGGCGGCCGGCCGGCCGGTCCGGCCGCCTAGCCCTCCTTGGGCCCAATTTGCGTCCCGAAAACTCCGATTTCGACGTTTTTGGGGTCCCCGGACACGTTTTTCGACGTTCCGGACTCATTTTCGGCACTTTCAGAGCTCAACAAGGCCTCTATGATCAAGTTCGAGCAAGCCATTAACCTTCGGAACGCATTTTTGGGCATTTCAGCCTATGCAAATTGTCGACACTTATATTTTCGGACCCCTGGAGCTTCGACGTCCGAAAATAGGGGGGCAACTGATACGTCATCAAAAAATTAGCTTGATCGGGCACGAAACTCGAGGCAAAAACTAGTTGGAGACTTCAAAAATTAAATCCGGGAGTATCCGAACTCCGATTTCAACGAACTTACAGTCAAACTGAGCGTCTCGGAAGTACGAACCCAACAACACCAAGATCGATCCAATCCGAGCCCAAACAAGTCCGAATCAAGAGTTCAAAGCGCTGTCGGAAGGTTCAAACCGCAATTTGAGTTACCAAACGGTCTCCGATTTTGACGAGCTTATACTCAAATCGAACGGCTCGACGAGACGAATCCAACGAGCCCAAGATCACTAAATTCCGACATCATTAAGGCCTCCAAATGTCCAACGAACGGTGCACGGTTGTAGGATTCAATATCGGCCGTCCATTTGACCACTCCCTATTCGCCCTTGATCTCACACATATTTACGGACCATGCCACTCCAGAAAATCTATAAATAGAGCCCTCATTCTTCACAAGAGAGCATCTAAGCAAGAGAGAGAAGGAAGGAGTTCCTCCTCAACAGCCGCCGGACCACCACCGGACCACCGCAGGAATCTCGTCGGACCACCGCCGGACCACCGCAGAAACCTCGTCGGACCACCGCAGGAACCTCGCCGGACCACCACTTTAAGGCCCGACGTTCAGTCCTTACTTCCTGCCAAAGACCCGACGTCTTGTTCAAGACCCGGCACTAAGTCCCTACGTCCTGCTGAAGACCCAACGTCCTACTCAGGGCCCGACATTCAATCCCTACGTCCTGCCGAGGACCCGACGTCTTACTTAAGTAATTGATTGTAATCTGTTCACCCCTGGAGGTGATTCAATCCTTTGTAACCAACTCAAAATCTAGTGGAATCATTTTCAACTGGGCTAGGCCTCGTGGTTTTTTCCCTTTTAAGGGTTTTCCACGTAAAAAATCTTGTGTTCTCTGTGTGTGCTAGTTATACGTATAACGCTAAGACGTAGAATCAAATCTCTATCGCCGCGTACTTTCTAGCCCGCAACAATATTGATACGTCCTAAAAAATTGTCTTGATCAAGCACGAATCTCGAGGTATATTCAAGTTGGAAACTTTCAAAATTAAATTTGGGATCATCTGAATTTCAATTTCAACAAACTTATAGTCAAAATGAACATCTCAAAGAGACAAACCAAACAACACCAAAATTGGTCCAACCCAAGCCAAAATGGGTCTGAATCAGGGGTCTCGACCATATTTGGAAGGGTCAAAGCATTATTTGGATGATAAAATGATTTCCAAATATGGCATGCTTATAGTCAAATCAAGTGTCTCAACGAGACGAATCCAACGAGCCCAAGATCTCTGAATTCTGACATCGTTAAGGCATAAAAATAGTTGAAAAACTCTCTACGATCGAGGGAATCAATATGAGCCATCCGATGGAGCACTCCAAACCAACTCAGGATCTTCTCTAAATTTACGGGTGTGCCACTCATGAAAATCTATAAATAGACCTCCACTCTCTACATGAGGAGGAGCTTGGCTGGATATTAGGGAGAGCTCTAAAGCTTCAAGAGCTCTAGCAACACCGCCTGGTCGCTGACCGCCTTCGTCGAACCACTGCCCGGCCGCCGACCACTGCCAAACTTTAGCCCGACCTACGTCGGACCATCGCCCTGCTGCCAACTACCGCTGGACCACCTCCCGACCGCTGATAGCCGCTGGACTTCAACTCGACGTTCGTCGGACCACCGCTCGGCTGCCGACTGCCGCTGGACTTCAGCTTGGCCGCCTACCACCGCAGGACTTCAGCTTGACCATCGCCGGACCACCGCCCGGCCGTCGACCGTTGTCGGACTTTAGCCCGACCTTCATCGGACTACTGCCCGGCCGCCAACCATCGTCGAACCACCGCCCGGCCGCCACCGGACTTCTGCCCGACCTTCGTCGGACCATTGCCCAGCCACCGACCGCTGCCAGACTTTAGCCAGACCTATGTCGGACCACCGCCCGGCTGCCGACCTCCACCGGACCACCGCTCGATCGCTGACAGCCGCTAGACTTCAACCCGATCTTCGTTAGACCACCGCCAGGCTGTCGACTGCCGCATACTTCAGCCCGGCCGCCTACCGCCGCTGTACTTCAGCTTGACCTTCGTCGGACCACCACCCGGCTGCCGACCGCAGCCAGACCACCGCCCGGCCGCCGACCGCCGCCAGACTTCAGCCCGACCATCGTCGGACCACCGCCCGGCCACCGACGGACTTCTGCCCAACCTTCATCGGACCACCGCCCGGTTGTCGACCATCGTTGAACCACCGTCGGCCGTCGATCGCAGTTGGACTTCAGCCCGGCCATCGCCGGGCCACCGCCCGGCCGCCGTTCACCGTCAGTCCTTCATCGAATTGTTCCTTGTCAGCCAAACTTCTGCATAAAACCCGTCGGATTTTCGTCCAACTGTCATTGATCCTTTGACTAGCGCTCTTCAAATTACCGTAATCTGACCACCTATAAATCGAGGGACGAGTCAACCATTGTAATTCACTCAAGTTTAGTAGAATCTTTTCACCTAAGCGAAGCCCCATGGTTTTTCCCTCTTCGGGTTTTCCATGTTAAAAAGATCGGGTGTCTTAATCTTTCTCTTTCTGCTTGCGTGCTGGATCTTCGTACAATGCTAAGACACTAAACTTTATTTTTCTCTATCATCGCGAATATTCCTGGACGCAACAAATATATATTCCTATCCACAATTGAAAGATTTGTTAATACACAGCTCACCTTGGCCTGTTGGTTGAGAGCTTATGCTTCCAACTAAGAGGTCTTGGGTTCGAGTCTTTGTGTATGCATTGTGTGTGTGAGCTTGCCTTAAATGGCCTAAATGTCCAAAAAAAAAAAGATTTGTTAATTTATCTTTCTTAAGCACCGAATGCCTTTCATAATATTTTTTTTAAGATTAAAATAAAAATTTAACTCATAAGATATTCTAATGGAGAAAAATGAGTCATCGAGTTGACCCAGTATGTTAAGATAAAGACTTGTTGTTGTTATTATTATTGTATAGAAAATTTAGTAATTTAATGATTAATATATTTTAAAGGGGATCTTTCAAATAAATCTCTTTCTCTCTCTCTCTCTCTCTCTCTTTCAGAAGTTCACATAAATCTAGAGCTTGTGTTCAACCCCTATTGTTATATAAAAAAATAATTTAGCAGTATTTTTATTTTATTAATTTTTAATAATACTGTTATTTATTACGTCATCCGGTTCCACCCCGGTTTGACCGGTCGAACCGTGAACCTCTCCCTCTTCCGGTTCGTTGTCCGATCCGATTTTCACAACCTTGTTTAGCACAATATATATATATATATATATATATATATATATATATAAAATAAGTAGAATTGATCAATTATGACAATTACAAGACATATAAAATAAATTTTCTCACATCAATGTATAACTTTATTCAGATAGAGTTATACTTAGGGGTCTAAATGAGTTGAGAAAAGCTCGAGTCACCTTTAACTTGGGCTTAAATTAATCTAGTTTGAGTTTAAACTCAAGCTTAATTCTACGAGTTCAGGACGACTCAGGAGTTAGATTGAGAAAAAAAGATTATGATTCAAGCATTATTATAATAAAACTATAAAAAGAATGAAAATCTAAAAGATAAGTTATAACAGATCATTTGATACAAAAAGTGATATAAGTTTTTTAAATATTTATAATAGCTTTATACTTTAGCTTTATAATTCTAATATATTTTTTAATATATCTTATATTGTTATTTTTTAAAGAAGCCCCAGCTAAAGAGTTTAGTAGAGACTGCCTCAAGCTGAGCTCAATTTGACTCGTGAGTCGGCTTGACTCATTTACACCCTAAAAATACTTATAATTTAAAAATAATTTAAAATATTAACTAAATTAATCCATTCAGCCCTAATCATATCATAAGACCATCTCAGTCCATACACTAAATCAGTGTTTGCCGTTCGCGAGCTGCTCCACTCAAACACAAAAACCTGCATTGTTCTTGCAATAAAAACAATTAGATTGATGATGAGTTACTATATTTTGAAATGTTAGTGCATTTTAGGAGATATTATTAAGTGCGGAGCAGAGACCAAATACAAAGAATCATCCGGTTTTGTTCTATGAACAATAAATGTATACTAAAGCGTATTTTTACTGTTCATAAAATAAAACTGTATGATTCTCCCTGCCGATCTCCGCACAGAATAATCTCTCGTATTTTATTTTAGAAGTAAAAAATTGAATATTTTTGATTGTATATGTCCTGAAACCCAACACTTACAAACCAACCACACTTGAGCAGTGATTTAAAAACTCTTGTTTGGAATCACGTGCACGTACATCGCACTCACCGTCACTACTTATTAGCGCGTAACAGAACAATCGCTCAAGCTCGTTGCACTCCGCTGTTCAGCACTCAGCGGACCTATTTCATAAACCTAACCCTAGATTTCTCCGCCAATTTCGGTTTTAGTGGACCGCCTCCTCCGGCCGCCACATGCCCCGCCATTACCGCACCTCCGTAAGCCTAATGGCGGCGGTGGTGCTCGTCGCTGTCACCGGCTGCACCAATCCCTTACCCACCGGCGATCTACCCGCGTTTCGCGAGGCCCCGGCGTTCCGCAACGGCCGCGGCTGCGCCGCGGCGCCGACAATACACGTCGCTATGACCCTCGACGCAACCTACCTCCGGGGATCCCTCGCCGGCGTTCTATCGATCCTGAAGCATACGTCCTGCCCGGAGAATGTCACATTCCACTTCGTCGCCGTTTCTCCATTCCACGACCTTGGACTTACCGTGGCCGCTGCCTTCCCTTCCCTTCCGTTTCGAATATACCGCTTCGATGACGCGCTGGTTCGCGGTAAGATCTCGTCCTCGGTACGGCGAGCTCTCGACCAGCCGCTCAACTACGCGCGAATCTATCTCGCGGATCTTCTTCCGCGGGCAGTTCGCCGCGTCATCTACTTTGACTCGGACCTCGTGGTCGTAGACGACGTCGCGCGTCTTTGGGGCATTGAACTTGGTCCGTACGTGCTCGGTGCACCTGAGTACTGCCACGCGAATTTCACGGCGTACTTCACTGACCGATTCTGGTCGGACCCCGACTTCCCCCACGCTCTCGACGGGCGCGCGCGCCGGCCGTGTTATTTTAACACCGGCGTGATGGTGATGGATCTGGAGAAATGGAGAGCAGGGGTATACACGAGGAGGTTAGAGGGGTGGATGGAGGTTCAGAAGAAGGTGGCGAGGATCTACGAGCTGGGATCACTGCCTCCTTTCCTTCTAGTTTTCGCCGGCGAGGTGAAGGGCGTGGAACACCGATGGAATCAGCACGGTCTCGGCGGTGACAATGTAGAGGGGCTATGCCGGGATCTGCATCCGGGCCCGGTGAGCTTGCTCCATTGGAGCGGTAAAGGGAAGCCATGGCTTCGCCTCGACGCCGGCCGTCCCTGCCAGCTCGACGGGCTCTGGGAACCATACGATCTTCTCCTCCGCCGCCGCGACCAAAGCCCCTTCGCCGTCGACGTCTGATACCGCCCGCCCGGCCATTGTCGGTGGAGCAGCGCGCGGGACCCACGAAATGGATTGGGAATTAGGATGATTAACAGGGGCAGAATGGTCAATTCGAATGAATTTACAGCTGGCACGGAGAGGCTAAGGCGGGATGGAGCTGGAAGCAATAATGAAGGAATCGGTGGCCGATCGGTGTCGCCAGCTCATAGTGTTCGTCGTCATTGGCTATTTTATTATTTTTTTCATTTTAGCCCATCAATTTAATATAATTGGTTTTGAAGTGAAGGGAGGGTACGAATTGCAAATGTAAAATTTGTTTAATTGTTCTGGTCAATATGTTGTTTTAGTTCCTCTTAGCTTACAACTTTCTAAGGGGAATTTATTTAATCGTTATGGAAGTCAAATATTGTATTGGATGATTTGGGAATTTTTTTAAGGGGATTTTTGATTTGATGAAAAGAAATATAGTGTAAAAAGTGTATAATATGTTTGAAATATTGTAGGATTGTTTAAATTAGTGTAAAATAAATATATGTATTTTTTTTTCATGAGTAAGATGATTGTAATGTAAAAGTCTAACGACGGTGATGGCTAGTGACTATTGGTGATGGGTGACCAATGGTAGATAGCGGCGGTGATTAGGGGTTTTTAGCAGCTCCTGATAGCGAGAAATTATGTTGTGCGGAGACAGGACACAGAACATCGTCTGAAGACTAATCAGAATGATCCACGTTAGCGATATCGAGCAGTGGTATTGATCGGTACCGAGCAGTACTGAGCTCAAGGGTGACATGCATTCTAGGTGGTCTCCGGATGGTGTTCGACATCCACACAGAATAATTAATCCTTGATAACAAGTGGTGGCGGTGACTGGCGGTGACTGGCGGTGGCCAACAGATGGAATTAATTGGGGTTTCAATGATAAATAATCAACAATGTATTTAAAATTTGCCTAAATTTAATACTTTTATATTGGAAAATCAAATGCAAACTATTTCAATGTTTTTACTAAAGGCCTAATAGTTAAATGTGAATGTTCTTATTACAATGTTACAAATTAGAATTATATATTTTATAATATATCATTCATCATTTCATAAAACATAAATATAGGAAATAAAAAAAAATGCATCAAAGCATTTGAGACAAAATAAAACATAGATTGACTTTAAAATAATTATAGATTTCTATGTAGAATTTGGGAAATTTTGATTTATTGCCTTGGCATAAATTCATTGGCCTTAGCATTTTTCTTTGGCATAAATATATAAGATGATGATTTTTAACTTTGGCATTGGTTGTTGAGCTTCAATAATAAGAGTATATGTTGCATTTGCATGTCTCATAAAAAAAATTTTTAATTGAGCATATTTATTTCTTGTGTTCTTTTGCATGTCCCATCAAGATGGAGCTCTAGTCAAATAATAAAATAATGATGCTCAATATAGGGAAGTGACCATGGAAGTAATTTTGTGAAAAATCAACTAGTTATGTTTCATTTGGGACGATTTTTTTATGACTTTATAGAGTAGCTTTTTAGTACAAATTTTGGATATATATATATGTGTTCTAAGGAAGGGGGGAATATCTAATTCAATGAGTTTAAATTATGACTTCATTAGGAACAGAGCAGTTTTTTTAGTACAAAAATTTCTAATTTAAGAAATTTTTGCACTAGAAAATCATTTTAGAGAGCATTAAGAAAGTTATTCCAAATGAAAACGAGTTTCCATTCTAAATTTTTGTACTCTCTCACTCTCATTATAATTTGGCTGAGAGTAATTGATATGGCTAAAATCCATTCATGTCATGTGGATGAAGGATTAAGAAAAAGGTATATGTAGGCGCTTGATTGGTTTCAGGCAGTTCTAACATGGATAGCAACACAAGAGCCATGGGTGACCTCCTCTGGCAGGGACAAGCAAAGTGACCATGATACGTGCTAGGAAGTGATTACGGCTTCGTTTGGGATGACTTTCTTACCGCTTCTTAAAACAGTTTCTAGCACAAATTTTTTAAGTTTTGTATTAAAAAACTACTTTAAGAAGTATAAAAAACCGTCCCAAACAAAGCCTAAATGTAAAGTGATGCCCATCACTTGATCCACATATTGCAGAATAGTATGATGAGTAGATGTAGGAGGGCAATGTGGAGATTAGAGGATCTTCAAAACATTAAGTCCATATGAGAAATGATAATAGTAGCAGTTGTTGCTCACTCTAGACATATGGGTTTCTTCTCATAAGTGACTTTGTTCAGCTTATAGTTGGAGTTGGAGGTTGCCAACAACTTCTTGGCTATCCAACAAGCTCAAGTCAAGAAGTTGAATGTCAACAAGATTCAAGCAAAAGTTCATCAAAGAGATGGTAAGTTGTTATCCAATCCAAAGATGCAACCAATGAAGTTTTTGTCTCTCAGTGAAGTCTTTTATCAAGATCATGCAATAGGCTAACTACTTTACCATTCTTGATTCAAACAACCTAGTTTCCCCAACCAACACATGAATTGTTATTATAAAAGTCTCGCAAATTGGAAAAATTGTTACGTGCAGTGTCCGGACGCGTCTGGAGGCCAATCCGGACGCATCACATCATCCAATGCACAGTGCATTGCATGATGTGGCAGTCCAAATTGGCCTCCGGATGCGTTTGGACTCCGCACAGAATAATCTCTCTGCAAATTGAGATGTTCGTGGTGTACCCTTAAAAGTTGCTCATAAACTAATTCTTAAATTCAGCTCTCACACACACACACACATTTCTTCCTCCCCCTCCCACTCCATAGAGCTTTTATGGTGGCCAACAAATTACACTTTTCTATCTACCACTACTACATCTCTCCCACCACCACAAACGCTTCCCTGCCATAAACCCATCTAAACACAACAAGAAAGTTGAAGTGGCAAAAATGGTAACGGGAATAATCTCCTAATTCCTCATGCGATACAACCAACCCAAAGAATAGTAAGCAAGATGCAAAAATTTGAGAGAAGATGAAGTCTTTTTCACTAAAAGACTATTCCATCAAAATTTCTTCTGGCCTCCAAAAGCAAAAATGATAACCAAAATCATAACTCTCAAAGGCCTTAGCTTTGAACGGATCAAAATCATAAACTTTGGCATGCTAAGTAAGCCAAATGAGGATTCGCACAGACAAATCTGAAAGGCAAGAACTTTCAGACCAGATCAAATCAGTTCATCATCCAAATTAACAAATTTCCAAGTTAAAATCTACAGGGAAAACAACATGATTGTCCCCCAAAAACAATAAGCAGATAAATCAATAAACTAAAACATAAAGAACATATATTAGTTGATACCAAAAAACATATCGAGAACCAAATAGAGATCCTCTATCCCACCACAAACAAATTGCAGCCAAATGAAAAATCAAGATTCAGAATTCAGATTCTTAACTGCTTTGAATTGTGGGTGAAGCAATCCAAGTTCATCCATGGCCTCCAGCGGATTAGCAGTTTCATTTCGAACTCTCTTCACCTTCCTGCTCGCCAATGATTTGTGAGTAAAGCCATACATTTGCAAGATCTGGTTGTCACCAAAATTGAATGCTCTGTCCATCTGCTTAAGGCATCGTTCGACAGGGTAGTCTCCAAACTTCCCGCATGGCTTGCAGCCGACAAAGTGTGTGACAAGAGGCCAGCGATGGTCGCCGAGACCTGGGTGGTAGTTTTCCATCATCTCCTCGTACCTATCCACAAGAATTCCCCAGTATCCATGGAGGTAATAAGCACTCTCGAGATAGACCTTGTCGGCCCATCGATCTTTCTGGGTGACGAGGAGGTAGACCATGGCGGACTGGTCGTCGGCCTCGAATACAGGCCGGTCTTTTAGAAACTGGGTAAGGACTTTACCGGCTTCTTCGCGGATTTTGCCCTTAGGACCCATGGGAGCCCAAGCGTCGAGGAGATCAAGCGACCATTGGGAGTTCCGGAGAAGGAAGCTTCCAGTGTTGAGACCGATCCAGTTGCGGTCGTTGTAGACCATTTCGTTCCAGCCGTGCATGATGAGGTTATAAGGTACGTAGCGATCCCAGGGGAGCTCGAAGGCCATGTCGGTGAACATTGCGTCGGAATCCATCCACCAGAGAAACTCGATTTCAGGGTGGGAGAGGAGGAGTTTGCGGATGAGGGGAAGCTTGGCCCAGAAACCGGCCATTTCGGCGTCGAGAAGAGCGAAGTTGTAGAAGATCTCGATGCCGTGAACGCGGCAGTAGTCGATCTTATTCTTGATCGATTTCAAGAGGTAATGGTCGCCGACAGGGTTTTCGCACGGCTTGGGCGAGGAACCGGTGACGAGAAGGACGCGCGGTTTTGTCGCGGTGAGAAAGTTGGGGGTTTCAGGATGGGAATGGAGCCAGTGAGCTCGCTGTTTGTCCCAATCGGAGATTTTCGGACCGAGGGAGTAAGGCTTGGAGGGATCCGGCAGCGGGTCTTCTTCCTCTGCGACTCCGCCGGTGGAAGACGACGATGAGGAATGCTGCTCGATGAGGACACGGTGGTGAGATCTTAAGCGGTCGCTGATATCATTGAAATCCTGCTCCGGCGTGCCAAATTTGCCGGCGCCTAGCGTGCTGCGGAGGACGATGATGGTCATGAAGAGGCACAAAAGAGTAAGCTTTCCTCTTCGGAAAGCTCGCTGGATCTTCCGCACACGGCGCTCATCCAAGCACCGTTCCCACATTTCCGCCAAACTTCACCGACGACTCCTCCCCCTTCTCGCCGCCTGTGCTGAAATAAAAATAAATAAATAAATCGGAGGATCGGCTAGGGCAACGAGCACGTAAGAGTTAACCCAGGCACGTTCTTCTCTTAAAAAAAATGTATATTTCTTCTCCTTTGTCCGGAAATCCAGGCAAGATGTAAAAATTGCAATTTGGAAGCGCAGGGGGATAAAAAGAGGAGATTTACTCGGTCAACCTGTTGAATGTGCACTGTAGATGCAAAGACAGACCGTGGGACACGATTAGGGCTAGAAAAAAGATAATTTGCAGAGAGAATGAGAGAGAGAGAGAGAGAGAGAGAATAAAGCGCTGGACTTGGAAGAAGAAATTGGAGACAGAGGAGGGGGATTTTGGAAGAAATGAAAATCTAATTTGAACGGCAGCTGGACGGAGAGGGAGACATGCGCGTAAGTTTTCACTTTTCAGGGGCAGCTAAATTAGTGCAGGTGGCATTGAATTTGACCCAGTTTTGTAGAGAAGGCGCGGCGGAGATGGCGCCGACGGGATTGCTTGCTGTGGATGTGGATGCAAGTTGTTGGACCATTAATTTAAAGGGTAAAGTGAAGTGTAATTGTTCTATAATCACTAAGTCCTTCATTCTTTCACAATTATATAATTATATTTCTTTGATCAAAAGAAAGGTATGATGGGATGTATTTATATTATTATTGAATTGCTTCAAATATATTTGATCAAAAAAAGAATTTTGATGTATATTTGAATTAAAAATTTACAAAAATAAAGTCAAAATGAAACACATTTTAATTTTGAAAAGATTATAGTCGAATTAAATATCTCGAATAGATAATAAACTCATCGATGTTGCGAGTGATTTGATTTGACTTTGAATGAGCTGAATCAAATACTCGAAGCATTTTAGAAATTTTAAATATTGATTGGAATACTAAACCATTTCAAAATCCAGCATGCTTCGTATCAAATCAAACGTCTTAGCAATACAGTGTAATAGCCTAAAATCTGCTAATTTTTACGTCATTAGGATATTTAAATGTCGGTAAATTATTTATGATCAAGGGGAGCTGTTCGATAGATATCTTTTACTTCTCTTTCAAAAAGGCTATGAATAGTGCTCTTTTTATATATGAAAGAGATTACGCATCTAATATAATTAAAAGATTATAATGTTGTTTTTAATTTTAATCTTTGAATGATAAATCTTTATATAAAGCTAATATATTAACTCTATCACCATAAATTTTCTAACTCACAATATTTATAATTTTCTTACATAAATTATGATAATGATATATGAGAGATATTTATAAAATCAAAAGGATTTCTTGCTAAGTTTTAGTATTGTGATGGCAAAGAGATAATAAATGTTTGAGCTTCAAATGAACATCCAAAAGAAATAAATATATATGTGATAATATTTTTAACTTTAAAATTCAAAAAAATGGAAATAAGGAGACTTTGTCCAAGTTAAACATATTTATGCAATTTTAGCTATGAATTATAAAGAGTTATTAATCCCTAAGTTTAGACAGCACATCAACACAACATATAAACTCTTAATTTTGAGCAACATCTTATTATTGACGTTGTATTTTACCATTAGCTTTTCTTTCAAATAAATGTCAAAAATGCCTTCATTAATGGTAACCCTGAGAATAAAAATTTCTATGTGCTTAATACTCGATCATGATATTGCATCGGACAATTCCTATTGACTTAGATGAGCTCCTTTTGGACTCAATTAAGCTACACATGCATGGTTCACAAAGTTAAAGCTCAACTAAGGTCAACTTGTTAACATTGAAAGCTTCAAATAGGGATGTCAAAAATTGACACGACCCGAAATCCGACACAGAAAAATTCATGTTTGGGTCAACCTTTTTGTGAAAAAGGTCAGGTTCGGATTTCCTACCCATTTGAAAAATTGATCGGGTTTGAGTGGACCTAAAAACCCGCTTGTCAACCCAAATCAACCTGTTTGTAATCCCGCTTGACTCGATCGGGTTGCTCGGTTGTGTCGCTCAACCACTCATGGTCACGTCAATCGCATCACTTAAGCATCAGGGTCGCGTCGCGCGCGTCTCTCAGGCCTCAGGGTCCTACTGCCGTCCTTCTTGAGCTGCAGGTCGCCGCTGTCCCTAACCCACGTGAGATGCCACTGCCAGCCTACTATATGCCATATTTCTACCGCTATCATGAACTCGCTTGAGATATCGCCGTCCCACCTAAGAGCCGTCGAGCCAAATAACAGGTCGGGTCGGATCAAACTGATAACCCACACGGGTCGGTCCGGGTTGATTATCTTGACCCTTTGCAAAACCAGTTCAGGTTAGTGTCGACCTGTTTATGGCCGGCTCAAGTCATGTTCGACTCGAACCTGACATGTTGACCCAATTGACACCCCTAACTTCAAAAAGTTCAACTAAGAATGAGTAATCTATTATATATTTAAGAAAGCTATAACTTTTACTTTGTTATCTCCACTTTTCGTGAGCCTCACACTTAACTAAGGTATATCTGATTCTTGATAATAATAAGTTATATATGAATGTCCTAAAGGTTTAAGTTGAACTCATGATCGTCATTCACTTAATTTACATATAAAAATGTTTGTTGATGATTGTGAATAGATTTGTAAAATTAAAGCTATGGGTATTGATACGTCATCACAAAATTAGCTTGATTGGGCACGAATCTCGAAGCAAAAGCTAGTTGGAAACTTCAAAAATTAAATCCGGGAGCATATGAACTCCGATTTCAGCAAGCTTACTGTCGAACTGAGCGTCTCGGAAATACGAACCTAACGACACCAAGATCAACCCAATCGGAGCCCAAATGAGTCCGAATCAAGAGCTCAAAGCGCTGTTGGAAGGTTCAAACTGCAATTTGAGTTACCAAACGGTCTCCGATTTTGACGAGCTTATACTCGAATCGAACGGCTCGACGAGATGAATCCAACGAGCTCAAGATCACTAAATTCCGACATCATTAAGGCCTCCAAATGTCCAACGAACGGTGCACGATCATAGGATTCAATATCGGCCGTCCATTTGATCACTCCCTATTCGCCCTTGATCTCACACCTATTTACGGACCATGCCACTCCAGAAAATCTATAAATAGAGCCCTCATTCTTCACAAGAGAGGATCCTAAGCAAGAGAGAGAAGAAGAGAAGAGAAGGAGAGAGAGAAGGAAGGAATTCCTCCTCGACAGCCGCCGGACCACCGCAGAACCTCGTCGGACCACCGCCGGACCACCGCAGGAATCTCGTCGGACCACCGCCGGACCACCGCAGGAACCTCGCCGGACCACCACAGGACCTCGCCGGACCACCACTTTGAGACCCGACGTTCAGTCCCTATTTCCTGCCAAAGACTCGACGTCTTGTTCAAGGCCCGACACTCAGTCCCTACTTCCTGCCAAAGACCCGACGTCTTGTTCAAGGCCCGACACTCAGTCCCTATTTCCTGCCAAAGACCCGACGTCTTGTTCAAGACCCGACACTTAGTCCCTACGTTCTGCTGAAGACCCGACGTCCTACTCAGGGCCCGACATTCAGTCCCTACGTCCTGCCGAAGACTCGACATCTTACTTAAATAATTGATTGTAATCTATTCACCCCTGGAGGTGATCCAGTCCTTTGTATCCAACTCAAAATCTAGTGGAACCATTTTCAACTGGGCTAGGCCTCGTGGTTTTTTCCCTTTTAAGGGTTTTCCACGTAAAAAATCTTGTGTTCTCTGTGTGTGCTAGTTATACGTACAACGCTAAGACGTAGAATTAAATCTCTATCGCCGCGTATTTTCTAGCCCGCAACAGATTGGCGCCGTCTGTGGGAAAGATCAATCCCACTACACTAAGTACTTCTTCAATGGCAAACAGGCGTAGCCATCGCATCATGGGAGCCTCTCGCTCCAATTCACATCAATCAGGAAACCAGTCCCTGAATCAAGAACGACGGGCATCTGCCTCCTTTCACCCTGGTGGCCGACACCCTGCAGGGGAAGGAACTTCAGGGCCATCCCTAGAAGAGCGTATCAGGAAGATGGAGGAATCTCAGAAGGAGATCCTTCGACTCTTAAGGGAGACTCGAGGACCAGCATTAGTACCTCAAGAAGATATTCTCTTCCCTCGAGACCAGCCAGGCTTTGAAGACGTTCTTCATGTTGAAGTCCCCCTTCCTCCGCCTAGAGTGCGCCCTCCAATCCGTCCAGAGAATGAGATTGCTGACACAGCAAGCTCTACCCATCCTTCACACACGGGCCACCGGCAGCATATGCCTCCAGAAGTCCCAGAAGACTTGGACCAACAGCACGTTACTGAACTCCCCCGCAATACTCTCCGGGATGAGTTGCGGAGGCTAGTCCGAGAAGAGTTCCCCACAGGAGGTATAAGACTCCCTTCGTCAACGGGAAGTTCACGAATCGTCACCTTTCACCGAAGCTGTCCTCCGGTACCCCATTCCGGCAAGATTCAAACTCCCGAATATTGATTCGTATGATGGAACTTCAGACCCCTACGAGCATATCGACCACTATCGCACTATTATGCATATCCAGCAGGCCCCGGACGCTTTGCTCTGTCAAGTTTTTCCTGCCACCCTTAAAGGGCAAGCCCGAACATGGTTCTACTCACTGCCTGCCCGATCCATCTCGATATTCGTTAAATTGGCCAAACTGTTTGTCGAACAGTTTGTCGCCAACCGAAGGACGATTAAAGATTCCTCCCACCTTTCAGGGATACGTCAGAACGAGGGTGAATCCCTTAAAGAATACTTCCAGAGGTTTTCTACGGAAGCCCGACAAATTCCAGGGGTAGATCCCGAATTGCTTAGAGGTGTATTTCTTGGAGGACTCCGCCCAGGCCCCTTCTACTCAGCACTCATGCGAGATACGATCCATTCATATGCGGATCTAATCCATCGAATAGAGGCTCAAATCTCCGCCGATGATGCCATTAATGCTCATAGAAAGCAATTTGAGCAGACGACCGGGAAGCGTAAGAATCCCCCAGGGATGGAGAATCCCCCCTCACAAAGGAATAAGCAAGGAAACTACAATTTTCCTCCTCGACCCTCACAGCCGCGACAAGAACCTCGTCAAGAAAAGGAGTACACACCACTCAATACATCCCAAGCAAATGTATTAATGGCCATCCGGGATCAAGAGAACGTAAAATGGCCACACCCTTTAAAACCCAACGTCGGAAACCAAGAGCAATATTGCCACTTCCACCGTAGCCGTGGGCACACTACTGAAGCATGTTGGCAGCTCAAGGAAGAAGTTGAGAGACTGATCCGACAAGGATATCTCCGACAATTCATCAAGAATACACCAGCCCGAGAAGAAGTTGGTCCGACTGGGGGGCAGAATCAACAACAAAGGCAGTCGGTAAACAATCGCCAAATAGTGGGAGAAATTGGAACCATTGCTGGGGGCCTATCAACGCCTTACCAAGTTTTAATTGCGTAGAGCACAATAGTACTACTTGTTTTAAGTATCGTATGTCTTTAGCATTGTGTGACTTCAGTACTATCTATCTTTAATTTTGAATGTTGTTTGTGGTGTTTGTAGCTTCTCCCTCCTTAAGCTGTCTTAGGGAGCTATGTTTTTATAAGACTTTATCTCCTTATCTTCTTCGAGTAAAATTGTATTGATAAATTCGCAAAAGTAGTGAACTTTAATATCCTTGACTCGAACAAATACATAATCGTTATTGTAGCTCAATCACCAGATAGTCAATCCTTGGTGGATTCTCCCGACCTCTTCCACACAGGTTAACGCCGTCGAGCAGGGCTCCGGCATACAACCTCGGAAAGGTCTCACATCCTTGGTGGATTCTCTCGACCTCTTCCACACAGGTTAACGTCGTCGAGCAGGGCTCCGGCATACAACCTTGGAAAGGTCTCACATCCTTGGTGGATTCTCCCGACCTCTTCCACACAGGTTAACGTCGTCGAGCAGGGCTCCGGCATACAACCTCGGAAAGGTCTCACATCCTTGGTGGATTCTCTCGACCTCTTCCACACAGGTTAACGTCGTCGAGCAAAGGCTCCGACATACAACCTCGGAAAGGTCTTACATCCTTGGCGGATTCTCCCGACCTCTTCCACACAGGTTAACGTCGTCGAGCAAAGGCTCCGATATACAACCTCGGAAAGGTCTTACATCCTTGGCGGATTCTCCCGACCTCTTCCACACAGGTTAACGTCGTCGAGCAAAGGCTCCGATATACAACCTTGGAAAGGTCTTACATCCTTGGCGGATTCTCCCGACCTCTTCCACACAGGTTAACGCCGTCGAGCAGGGCTCCGGCATACAACCTCGGAAAGGTCTCACATCCTTGGTGGATTCTCTCGACCTCTTCCACACAGGTTAACGTCGTCGAGCAGGGCTCCGGCATACAACCTCGGAAAGGTCTCACATCCTTGGTGGATTCTCCCGACCTCTTCCACACAGGTTAACGTCGTCGAGCAGGGCTCCGGCTACAACCTCGGAAAGGTCTCACATCCTTGGTGGATTCTCTCGACCTCTTCCACACAGGTTAACGTCGTCGAGCAAAGGCTCCGACATACAACCTCGGAAAGGTCTTACATCCTTGGCGGATTCTCCCGACCTCTTCCACACAGGTTAACGTCGTCGAGCAAAGGCTCCGATATACAACCTCGGAAAGGTCTTACATCCTTGGCGGATTCTCCCGACCTCTTCCACACAGGTTAACGTCGTCGAGCAAAGGCTCCGATATACAACCTTGGAAAGGTCTTACATCCTTGGCGGATTCTCCCGACCTCTTCCACACAGGTTAACGTCGTCGAGCAGGGCTCCGGCATACAACCTCGGGAAGGTCTCACATCCTTGGTTAACATTGCCAGAATGTTGTCAATGGACTTCTATCTTACTTCTCCATAATATTAAAATTCTACCAAATTTTGAATTTTCTCCTGTCACTGAACTTTTGCCTTGCAGGACTTTCGACGGACTTCTACCCGACATCGGACTTCTCCAGGTCGTCTGACTTCTGCTCGTAAGCGGACTTCTACTCGTCGTCGGACTTCTGCACGTCGACGAACTTTCATCGGTCTTCTGCCCGATGTCGCACTTTTCCCCGACGTTAGAATTCTACTCGACGTTAAGTTTCCACCTTTCGTTGGATTCATGTCCGTTGTCAAACTACTACCCGTCGTCGAACTTCTGCTCGTTAGCGGACTTCTACTTGTCGACGAACTTTTATCGGACTTCTGCCCGAGGCCGTACTTCTACACGACGTCGGACTTCACCTTGTCGTCGAACTTCTGCTCGTCAGCGGACTTCTACTCATCGTCGGACTTCTGCCCATCGACAAACTTTCATCGGTCTTCTGCCTGAGGCCGAACTTCTACATTACGTCAGACTTCTCCCTGTCGTCGGACTTCTACCAGTTAATAGACTTTCGTCGGTCTTCTACCCGACGCTGTATGACTACCCGATGTTGAATTCATGCCTGTCATCATACTTCTCCCCGATGCCGGAAGTTTGCCCGTCATTCCAACCTCTCTCCTTACAACGGTCTATCCGACCTCCATTACCAACCACCAAACATCGAAACTCCACAAGATCTCTCGAAGAAAAGAGGGATAAGGGAAAATCTCCGGACTTCCTTGCCAAGAGAGGGGCCTCAGAAAACTGAGGGAAGGCCTCAATAGAAAGGACAGAGGGAGAAGATCTCCGAACTTCCTTGCCAAGAGAGGGGCCTCAGAAAACTGAGGGAAGGCCTCAATAGAAAGGACAGAGGGAGAAGATCTCCGAACTTCCTTGCCAAGAGAGGGGCCTCAGAAAACTGAGGGAAGGCCTCAATAGAAAGGACAGAGGGAGAAGAGAAGAAAGGAGGAGAAGAAGAGAAGAAAAGAGAAGAGCAAGAGGAGTGGAGTGATTTTCTAAAGGGTTTAAGGCCCTATTTATAGGTTTTTGGGAGAAAGGAGAGAAGTTTCTAGAATTTTCAATTTCCAAAATTTTCTAAATTTTTCTGAATTTTTTCGGAATTTTTTGGAATTTTTTAGGATTTTTTAGGCATTTTTTTCGGCCTAAAAAGGCTTAAAAATGCCTAAAAACCCCTTTTTCTGCACAGGTGGGGCCCACTAGGTCGGTGGGCTGAACAGACCCGCTCGTTCGTTCAAATGAGGCGGTGGGAAGCTTCCAGGCGGGCTGACCGCGCGGGTCCAGGCGGGCCTAGGCGGCCCAGGCGGGCCGCCGCGCGGGCCGCAGGCGCGGCCCGGGCGGCCCAGGCGGGCCGCCGCGCGGGCTACAGCGCGGGCCGCTTGCGCGGCCCAGGCGGCCCAGGCGGGCCGCCACGCGGGCCGGAGGCCCAGGCGGCCGGGCAGGCCAGGCGGCCGGGCGGGCCGCCGCGCAGCGCGCAGCGCGGGCCCGCGAGCGCGGGCCCAGGCGGGTCGGGCGGCCCAGATGGGCCGCCGCGCGTTCCAGCCCAGGCCGGCGGTGCCGCAGCCGGCGGCGGCGGCCGGCCGGCCGGTCCGGACGGTCCGGCCGCCTAGCCCATTTTGGGCCCGATTTTCGTCCCGGAAACTCCGTTTTCGACATTTTTGGGGTCCCCGGACACGTTTTTCGACGTTCCGGACTCAATTTTGGCACTTTCAGAGCTCATCGAGGCCTCCTTGACTTGTTTTTTGCAAAATTTCAACTTATGGGAAGCGATTTTTGCTATTCGGCCAACGCAAAATGTTGACCCTTATATTTTCGGACTCCTAGGGCTTCGACGTCCGAAAATAGGGGGGCAACTGATACGTCATCACAAAATTAGCTTGATTGGGCACGAATCTCGAAGCAAAAGCTAGTTGGAAACTTCAAAAATTAAATCCGGGAGCATATGAACTCCGATTTCAGCAAGCTTACTGTCGAACTGAGCGTCTCGGAAATACGAACCTAACGACACCAAGATCAACCCAATCGGAGCCCAAATGAGTCCGAATCAAGAGCTCAAAGCGCTGTTGGAAGGTTCAAACTGCAATTTGAGTTACCAAACGGTCTCCGATTTTGACGAGCTTATACTCGAATCGAACGGCTCGACGAGACGAATCCAACGAGCCCAAGATCACTAAATTCCGACATCATTAAGGCCTCCAAATGTCCAACGAACGGTGCACGATCATAGGATTCAATATCGGCCGTCCATTTGATCACTCCCTATTCGCCCTTGATCTCACACCTATTTACGGACCATGCCACTCCAGAAAATCTATAAATAGAGCCCTCATTCTTCACAAGAGAGGATCCTAAGCAAGAGAGAGAAGAAGAGAAGAGAAGGAGAGAGAGAAGGAAGGAATTCCTCCTCGACAGCCGCCGGACCACCGCAGAACCTCGTCGGACCACCGCCGGACCACCGCAGGAATCTCGTCGGACCACCGCCGGACCACCGCAGGAACCTCGCCGGACCACCACAGGACCTCGCCGGACCACCACTTTGAGACCCGACGTTCAGTCCCTATTTCCTGCCAAAGACCCGACGTCTTGTTCAAGGCCCGACACTCAGTCCCTACTTCCTGCCAAAGACCCGACGTCTTGTTCAAGGCCCGACACTCAGTCCCTATTTCCTGCCAAAGACCCGACGTCTTGTTCAAGACCCGACACTTAGTCCCTACGTTCTGCTGAAGACCCGACGTCCTACTCAGGGCCCGACATTCAGTCCCTACGTCCTGCCGAAGACTCGACATCTTACTTAAATAATTGATTGTAATCTATTCACCCCTGGAGGTGATCCAGTCCTTTGTATCCAACTCAAAATCTAGTGGAACCATTTTCAACTGGGCTAGGCCTCGTGGTTTTTTCCCTTTTAAGGGTTTTCCACGTAAAAAATCTTGTGTTCTCTGTGTGTGCTAGTTATACGTACAACGCTAAGACGTAGAATTAAATCTCTATCGCCGCGTATTTTCTAGCCCGCAACAGGTATCTTACAAGTAATAAACATTGTTGACTTTGATGAAATCACCTTCTATGTGGCTTATTTATATAATTATGCTATCTTATTCTTGATGTTGTGTTTATCATTAGTCAATGGTCTGACAAAAGTCCAGCATTAGTCAATGGTCTGACAAAAGTCCATGTGGTGGCCGAGAAGGAGCTTGGTGAAAAGAGAGATCTCCATGAGAAATGATGATTCTATTTATAGATTTTTGAGAGTGGCATGGTGAGTAAACATAAGAAAGATCAATGATAAGTTGGGAGTGGTTTGAATGCACGACTGATGTTGATTCCCTTGATAGTGGATCGTTTACTATACATTTGAGTATCTTAATGATATCTGAATTTGGAGAACTTGGGGTTTTTTTTATTTGTCTCGTCGAGCCGCTCAATTCGACTATAAGTATGTCACATTTGGAAATTGTTTGGACATCCAATTTATGGTTTTGAACCTTCTAAGTTTCAAAGGTGTTTCAGGTCTTTGATTTGGATCCATCTGGGCTCGGATTGAGTCGAATTTAGTGTTGTTGGGTTTGTAATTCTGAGACGTTCAATTCTACTATAAGTTTGCTAAAATCAGAGCTTGAATGGTCCTTAATTTGATTTCAAAATTTTCTAACTTGATTTTGCCTCGAGATTCATGCCCGATCAAGATAATATTTTGATGATATATCACAAAATACATTATCAACTATGAGGACCTACTCTTATTATTCACTAATCCTTTATTAACACTATATTACCCCTTGATGTGAATAACTTGATTATCAATGTCAATGATAATATTAATAATTTTTCTCTCAATAAATGCCATTGATACTATTTTGAAGTCAAGGACTTAGTCACCAACTATATTCACTAGTCCTTCAAATATTTTTGACCTTGGTTAAATTCTCTCATGAAACTTTTTTCTTCATGTAAACATAATTGACTTGAGGATAACCTGCAATCTATTGTCCCCTTCTCTATATCGATAACTTGTAAGAGGACTCATACAGTTCATAGTGTTGAAAAGGTTATGAAAATCGGACCGGAGAACGTATCAAAAGAAAAAGAAGTTTACGGTTCGGTGATTCGACCAGAGTTGAGCTAGGATTGAACCGGATGACTTGATAAAATTTAGTTCGGTCCGGTCCTATAACCAAAACCATTTTGCGCTCAAGTCTAAAAAAAAAAAAACCGGTTGAGGTGCGGAAAACCGGCGGACCGGCCGCCTCGAAAAGGGCCGCGCGGTTCACAATTCGGCAATTCTGAGCCGCTAATCACACATCCAACGGATGAAATCGCCAGATTAATTTAACTTCAATCCCTGAAACGAGATCTCTCCCAGGTCGGAGCATAGAATTCGCGGATTTCGAACTGTGGAGTGTGGCAGGCTCGCAGCTCGCGCTTCGTCGCAGGCTCGCAGCTCGCTCTTTCATCGCAGGCTTGGCCAGTGGATTGCAGCAGTTGTGCACTTGAAGTCGGAAGTTCCTTCCTCGGCACTCAAAACCAGGTAATCTTTCTCAAGACTCAAGTATCAACTGTCTTTTATTATTTTGTATTTTTGTGTTCGCTTAAACAGCGGTTGAGAGAGAGGGATAGCTCCAGTATATTGTATATAATGGCTGCAATGTTATGTAGGATAGTCAACACTTGCCTAGCTTGTCTTTTTCCTTGTTTATTCTGAGCTTCCTGAGCTCATGTTACTTTGAAAAGTTAAAAAACCACAATCTTAAACCAAATAAATAACATAATCAAACAAAATAATTGCTTCACTTAAACTATTAGATAAATAGCATGGAGTTTTGGAATATTCGCGGCGGTAGAGAAATATAAAGTTTAACGTCTTAATTTTGTTCGAAGATCCAACATACAATCAGATAAAATAGTGGGTGTAACATTCATAAGAGACACCAGAGTTTTTACGTGGAAATTCCCGAAAAGTCGAAAAAATCACGGGGCCTGGCTCAATTTGAATGAATACACTAGTATTTGTAGTCGATTACAAATAAGACCATTCCTGACCTTGGCTTGATGTAGCAAATATACATCATACAGACTGCATTACATGGTGGAATTTGAAAGAATCAGAATTGATACGTTCATTTGGTCGGCAGGACCATAGTCGGCTAGCGATGGAGGTCGGAAAGACCGTATTCGGGTGACGGTGGTCGGAAGGACCATAGTGGACGGGCGATGAAGGTCGAAAATACCTTTGTCATGCGATGGAGCCCGGAAGAACCATAATCGACAATCGATAGGTCAGAAAGACTGTTATCATGCGACATAGGTCAAAAGGATCGTAGACTGCGGGTGACGATGGTTGGAATGACCTTTGTTTAGCGACGGAGGTCAGAAAGATCGTAGTCAGCGGCAACAAAGGTTGGAAAGACCTTAGTCGGGTGAAGATGGTCGGAAAGATCTTAGTTGGTGTCAGAAAGATCATAGTCAGTGTCAGAAAGATCGTCGTCTGACAACAGAGATTGGAATGAAGATCGTTGTCTGACAACGGAGGTTGGAATGATCATAGTAGGCAGGCAACGGAGGTCATAAAGACCGTTGTCTACTGATGGTGGTTGAAAGGACCGTAATCGGCGGGCAACGAAGATCGGAATGACTTTAGTTAGGTGACGGTGGTTAGAAGAACCGTAGTCAGCGGGCGACGAAGGTTGGAAAAATTGTTGTTAGACGATGGAGGTTAGAAGAACCATAATCGGCATTCAATAGGTTAGAAAAACCATTATTAGACAACAAAGGTCGGAAGGACCCTAGTTAGCGTGCGACGGTGGTCAGAAAGATCGTTGTCCAACGACGGAGGTCGGAAAGACCTTTGTCGGGTGGAAGTCCAACAAGAATTGAAAGATGGGTGGAAGTCTGGCAAAAGTCTATGGCCGGGCGAAAGTCCAACGATGGTCGAGGAGTCTAGCGGCAAGAAAACTCTAGTTTCTCTTCTTTCTTCTCTTCCTTGCTTGGGCCCCCTTCAATGAAGAATGAGGGGTCTATTTATAGTTTTATGAGAGTGACACGACCAATAAATAAGAGGGAGATCAAGGGTATGTTGGGAGTGGTTTGAATAGATGGTCGATATTGATCCCTTTGATCATGGGCCGTTTATTGTTATTTGATTGTCTTAATGATATCATAATTTGACGATCTTGGGA
This sequence comes from Dendrobium nobile, assembly GCA_022539455.1. NCBI lineage: Eukaryota > Viridiplantae > Streptophyta > Magnoliopsida > Asparagales > Orchidaceae > Dendrobium > Dendrobium nobile. The sequence continues at coordinate 60,956,571 of CM039719.1, read as the reverse complement.
TTGTTGGATTCGTCTCGTTGAGCCGCTCGATTCAACCATAAGCATGCCACTTTTGGAAATCTTTTGGTCATCCAATTTATGGTTTGAACTTTCCAAATGTACTTTGAGTCTTTGATTTGGACTCATTTGGGCTCGGATTGAGTCAAATTTGGTGTCGTTGGGTTCGTCTTTTCTAGACGTTCAGTTCGACTATAAGTTTGTTTAAATTGGAGTTTGGATGGTCCCATATTTAATTTCGGAAGTTTATAACTTGATTTTGCCTTGAGATTTGTGCCCAATGAAGATATTTTTTTGATGATATATCATAACCATTAACCATTACAAATATTATTTTGATTAACTGGTTTTCATTTGCTATAATTATTTTAATTGAATTGCTAATTTATAGTATTGCGTTCCTTATTGATGCTCAATATAAGTTAAGAAATATATTATATAATCCTTATTTTCATGTTAAATCTTTATCTTATTCATGTCAAAATAAGTTGAAATCTTTATCTTCTTCATGTCAATATAAGTTGAGATAACTTGAATCCCTTAAGTTAGATTAAACCTTGCTTTTTTGGGTTGCTTTTTGGGGTGTTCAAATTTAGCATTGTGTTGAGAACTAGCTCAATAAAAAGATCTCGACTTTATGTGATGATTTGTTTGGAGAAGAATTGATAGTTATGAATCTTATGATAGCTAATATTATTATGATATTCTTCAACAATGCTAGACCAATAGTACAAAGATTTGCTGTTGGTTGGCTTCAACAATAATAAAAAGATATTTAATGTCAATACTCGTTTCATATATAGATTTGTTTCTTTTGCTTTAAAGTAGATCCAATGACAACGCCATCTCATAAAGTGCGCGATAAGATAGATATTGCTTGGAATCACTATAGTGAGTATAAAGGTCCAGATGAGAAAAAATAATTTAAATGTCTACATTGTGGTATTATTTATAAAGGAGGAGATATTAATAGGATGAAACAACATCTAGCAAGAATAAGAGGTAACATTGTTCTTTGCAAAAAAGTTCTACATGACATTTGTCATCAGATGCAAGAAAATTTGAAAGAAGCATCTAAAAAAAGAATAAACACAAGAAGAGTTAGAATAAAATACACCTGTGTTTTTTGATTGCACTATGAATATAAAATGAGTCCTTTAGGACTAAATTGAGATCAATTTTATATACTCAAAGAACTAGGAGTCAATTTTATATCACAATAACAATATGAGGGGTCAATTTTGTAATAGTAACGTGCTATTTTAAGACTAAATTGGTTATGTATGAATAGTTTGGGGATTGTTTTGATATTTTTTTTATTTTAAATTTTCAAGATTAGATTTTTATGTTTTATTATTTTTGCACATTCATTTACCTTGGAACCCATTTTCCCTCCCAAAATTTCCCGCCACTTTTTGGAGTAATGATAGCCTATGAGTCATTTTAAACTTTATATATAGTGTTGATATGTAATAATTTTTTTTTTCAGTTTTAAATGATATAAACTTTTAGAAAAATTTGTTCTCTTGTTTGCTAGGGCTTGGTGGTTGGCCATTTACCTTCCTTAATGGGAAAGGTTAGTTATGCCATGATGCATGCTATTTCTCTTCACAACCTCTATTCCAAACCTCTCCAACATCTTCCTTGACACCTTAGCCATCTCTTAAGACCAATCAACATCACCCAAAGCAATCAAAATAATTTTAAAGCCCACCTTTAGGCTTTTGGCCAAGATTATTCTACCATCCCTTAGTATTCTTTAGTTTACTCACACAAGCCCTTGAAGCTCTTTAAACTCTACTAAAAATTTTATATCATAACTAAATTTTCAAGGCTAGTCTTTCCTAATAATTTACCTGCTTTTATCACCCTTGAACATATTCTTAAAAAGAGTTAAACTAACTCAACCCAAACTAGAAATATTTGATCTCGTCTTAAATATTTCACCTTCATAGTACCTGAAGAGCGAAGACTGCCCCCTACTTCAACCATCAACTCTAGATCGAAACTCCACATCATAAACCAACTATCTATAGGCATCTCCAACCATAATTCCACTTATAAAACCATCCAAGACCCTTAAATTTGATACTAAAGAAAAATCTAGAAGGAGAATTTTCAAGGGATATTTAGACACAATTTTTTTAGTAATAGGGACCTTTGCTTGTGTTGTATTTGCCTCTAATTTGTAATTTATTTTTTAATCTTTTAAGGCGATTTAATTCCTTATCTATGTTAGTATAAATTTATATCAAAAGCTAGTCAATTAGCTGTATTACTTGCAAGTCTATGGCACATGCAAAATCTTCCAATTAGTTTACTAAATCATAAAACCTAGCCTATCTTTCTTTGGGTGAACTTAACAGTAGCGTTTAATAAAGTGAACACTATAGTGGGGGAGAGTTCCACTCATAAAATAATCCCAACCCAAATGTAAAATAAAATTCAGTTACTTATTTTATTTTTCTTCGGCAATGCTTATGATTAAATTTAGAAACTTGCTGTGAATAGTTTGTGTTAACTTGCTTTCTTAAAAAATAATTATAATAAACAGTTTGATAGGTTTATGCATTTTTATTTGTATTTAAAATTGTATATATAAGAATATAAGTTTGTTAGATTTGATCTTTTTGATATTATATAGAATTTTGTTAAAACAAAATTTAATTTATCTAAAGAGAGCTTAAAATATAAGTTCCAGTATCCCCCTCCTGATTTAGAAGTTTTCTTAGCCTTAAATTCACTTTATTAAAGATTAAGAAAACTCAGATGAGGAGGGGGATATTAAAATCACAATTATATCTTTAATTCTCTCATCTTAGGACCTTTTCCTTGTATAATGAAAGTAAATTTCAGGCTAAGGGAACTTCTAAATGAGAATGAGGATACTGAAGCTTATATTTTAAGGTCTCTTTGGATGATTTAGATTTTGTTTTGACAATTTTCTATCTAATATAAAAAATATCAAATCTAACACACTTCTATTCTTATATATGCAATTTTGAATCCAAATAAAAATGCATAAAACTATCAAGCTATTTATTGTACTTATTTTTTTAAAAAGCAAGTTAACACATTATTCACAAACAACAACAACAACAACATCAAGCCTTTATCCCACTACGTGGGGTCAGCTACATGAATCATTTTTCTCCATTGTGTTATATTAAAAGTCAAATTCTCGTTTAAATCTAATAAAGAAAGGTCATTCCTAATATTTTCTAACCCAGTCTTTTTAGGTCTACCCCTACCTTTCTTAACATAAATCAAATCTAATACCTCTACTCTCCTAACCGGGTCATCGGAAGGCCGCCGTTTTATGTGATCAAACCATCTAAGGCGACTCTCTCTAATCTTATCTTCTACTGGAGTCTGGAGCTACTCCAACCTTTTCACGTATATGCTCATTTCATATCCTATCTCTAAGGGTAAAACCACTCATCCACCTGAGCATACTCATCTTTGCCACACTTAACTTAGTATTATGCTTCTCTTTTAATGGCCAACATTTGGCACCATAAAGCATTGCAGGCCTCACTACCATCTTATAGAATTTTCCCTCAAGTTTGAGGGGTACATTTCTATCACATAACAAGCCCGATGCATTCTTCCACTTCAACCATCCAACTTGAATTCTGCTGATAATATCCCCATCTATTTCACCATTACTCTTAACAATAGATCCAAGATATCTAAAACGTGTACTCTTATTAATGACTTGATCGCCCAAAGTCACAATCCCCTCACTAGGTCTATTACTACGAAAATTACACTCCATATATTCCGTTTTAGATCTACTCAAGTGAAAATCTTTAGACTCTAAGGTTGACCTCCATAATTCAAGTTTACCTTCAACTCCTTCTCTAGTCTTATCAACAAGAAGAATATCATCAGCAAAAAGCATACACCAAGGTACATCCTCTTGCAAATGTCTAGTGAGAACATCCATGACTAAAGCAAAAAGATATGGGCTTAAGGCTGATCCTTGATGTAACCCAACCGAATTAGGGAAATACTTGGTCAATCTACCTTGTGTTTGAACACAAGTAATAGCTCATGCATACATATCTTTAATGATTTGAATATAAGCATTATTGACTCATTTCTTTTCAAGAACTCTCCATAGCACTTCTCTTGGAACTTTATCATATGCTTTTTCTAAATCAATAAATATCATATGTAGATCCTCCTTATTTTATCTATATTTCTCCATCAAACCTCTTAATAAATGTATGGCTTCCATAGTCGACCTTCCCGGCATGAATCCAAATTGATTTTGAGAAACATCAGTATCACGCTGCAGCCTATGCTCCATAACTCGCTCCCATAGTTTTAAAGTATGACACATTAACTTAATACCTCTCTAACTCGCACAATCTTGTGCATCACCTTTATTTTTAAAAATAGGAATTAACACACTCATTCTCCACTCATCTGGCATCTTTTTAGTCTTCAAAATAATATTAAAAAGTTTAGTAAACCATGAAATTCCTTCATCTTCTAAGCATTTCCACACCTCTATTGGAATATCATCAGGTCCAACAGCTTTTTCACCCTTCATTTTCTTTAAAGCATCTATAACTTCAATTTTACTAATATGCCGATAAAAACAGAAATCTTTATTTTCATTAAGGGTGCTAAGGTCGCTATAGTCAATCTTATTTTTACAATCTTCATTAAAAAGTTTAGTTAAATATCTCATCCACCTTTGTTGAATATCATCTTATAAGAAAATTATTTTTTGATCTTCATCCTTAATACACTTCACTTGAACTAAATCCTTACTACTCCTATCTCTTTGTTTGGCTAACTTATACATATATCTTTCTCCCTCTTTAGTATCTAATATATTATATAAATCACTAAAAGCTAATATCTTTGCATCGCATATTGCTTTCTTAACATCCTTACGAGCCACTTTATATATTTCCGAATTATCAGAATTTTTAAAATTAAACCAATTTTTATAACAAAACTTCTTATTTTTAATCTTTTCTTGCACATTTGGATTCCACCACTAACTATTTTTATTATTAGGAGCTTTTCATTTTGATACTCCAAGGACATCTTTTGCAATATTCTTAATATCACTAGCTTCTTTTTCCCACATAACATTAGTATCTTCACGCACAGACAAAATCTTAAGATCTAAAATCTTATTCTCAAAAATATTTTTATTAATATTCTTTAAATGCCCCCATCTAATCCTAGAAAATTATTTTACTTTAAATTTTATTTTATGCCCCTTTATCTTAAAGTTCAAAACTAATAATCGATGTTGGGTACATAAAATTTCACTCGGAATAACTTTACAATATTTACAATCTAAATGATTTAATTCTCTAATAAGAAAATAGTCAATCTAGATTGTACTATATCCATTTTTATAAGTGATGAGATGCTCATTCCTTTTCTTAAATAAAGTATTAGCAATTGAAAAATCATAAGCTAAACAAAAATCCAATATGGTCTTGTCACCTTCATTCATCGTTCCAAATCCATGGCCACCATGAGCTCTACCAACATGTCCATTTAAATCTCCTCCAATAAAAACTCTTTCTTCAAGAGGTATCTTTTGTATTAATTCTTCTAAGTCATTCCAAAAATTTAATTTAGAGCTCATATCCAAACCTACTTGAAGAGCATAAGCACTTATAATAATAACACATTATTCACAACAAGTATCTAAATTTAATTATAATCATTACTGAAGAAAAATAAAATAAGTAACTAAAATTTATTTTGCATTAGGGTTGCGGTTGTTTTATAAGTAGAACTCTCCCACTCCCTCACTATGATGTTCACTTCATTAAAAGCTAATGTTAAGTGCACGCAAAGGGAGATATGCTTGGCTTTATGGTTTAGCAAACTAAGTTGACAATTTTGCATTTATCATGGACTTGCAAGGAATATAGCTAATTGACTAGATATGAATTTATACCATCACATGTAAGGAATTAAATTATTCTTTGATAATCCTCTTTCTAGGTTTTGCTATAGTATCAAAGTTAATGGTTGTGGGTGGCTTTATAAGTGAAGTTATGGTTGGAGATGCCTATAGATGGTTGGTTTATGATGTGGAGTTTCAATTTAGAGTTGATAGTGGAAGAAGGGGGTAGTCTTCAGGTAATATGATGGTGGAAAATTTAAGACTATAGCTCAAATGGATTTAGTTTGGGTTGATTTGGATTAACTCTTTCATGAATGTGTTTAAGGATGATAAATGCAGTTAAATTATTAGGAAAGGTTAGCTTAGGAAATTTAGTTATGATCTAAAATTTTTGGTGGAGTTTCAAGAGCTTCAAGGGCTTGAGAGAGTAAAATGAAGAACACTTGGTGATGGTAAGCCCTAACAAACAAGAGAACAAAATTTTCTAAAATTTTATATAATTTAAAACTGAAAAAATTTCATTACATATCAACACTATATTTAAATTTTAAAATAACTCATAGGCCACCATTACTCCAAAAAGTGGTGGGAAATTTTTGGAGGGAAAATGGCTCCCAAGGTAAATGAAAGTGCAAAAATGATAAAACACAAAATATAATGTTGAAAATTTAAAATAGAAAAAAAAAATCAAAATTGCCCCCAGACTATTCATAGATGATCAATTTAGTCTTAGAGTACCACTAGGTTTTCATACCACTGCTCTTAGTATGGTGGGTGGGCATGGAGTAACGAAATTGAGTGTATTGTTTTATTTAGTGTTGATGTCAGTGATGATAATGTTGATACAATCCTAAGACATCTATCATTTTTATGTTACTATGATTTATTGTTTGTATAGATGCTTCTTCTGATAGACTATGGTATCACATGATTTTTGAAAGCTTAAGATGACCAATGCCTATGAAAATTGTGCAGCAGAAGCCATGTCAAATGAAGCAGGTCCTAACTTGATTGGGTACTTCAAGCATCTAACATTGGAGCTGCTCATGGACAGTGAGATGCTTCAGTTACCCTTTCCTGAATTCAAGAAAGAGAGGTTGAAGGCAATTCTTAATGAAAGTGTGAACTTTCTAACTCGAGAAACTGACAGGGTACAATTTGATTTGCAAAATACTTTTTATTATTGTTTTTTGGTATTTTATTGCGATTTTAGTCTAGTACAATGTGATAGTTGAGGGGCGGTGTGGGCTATCTCTTGTGTTCTTTCAATTTAACCTCTGCTCTTATTCTAATTTATTCCTATTTGATTGCGTTACATATTAATAATATGTTAAGCTGATCATTGCAAGAAGAAACAAGTATGTGGTGATTAGCCTATTGTAGTTCTGTGATGACTTAGGTGTTAGACGGTCTATATTGTTGATTAGTTTTGTAAGACTTATATCTAATTCTATTGTTTTCAATTGATGCTCTTTTATCATTATTGATTCACTTGATTATGCAATTTTATCATTATATTCACTTGATTATGCAACTGGAGAGGTGGAAGTGAATCAATACTTTATTAACAACTCTATACTCACTCATTTAAGTACCGTATATATTTAGTAATTTAAATATTCAAACAAGCTTAAAAATTTACCTGTTTGTTTGTTTCGTGTTTGTGAACAATTTTTTTGGTTTTTAACCATCAATTTTCTAAGAGATTATAAAATGTCCATTTAATTGGTGAATAAGTACTCAATAAACAACTCTATACTCATTCATTTAAGCCCATTTTTTTAGTTATTTAAATATTTGATCAAGCTTAGAAATCTACGCATTTATTTGTTTATGTTCGTGAACATTTTTTTATTTAAAAATTTCCTAAGAGATTATAAAATGCTAATTTAATACAATCTCATTCACTTATTTATTGATACTTTTCATGTGAAACATATATAGAAATAGGAATTGCTTAAGAATTAATAACAAGTTGCTAAGCTTTGATAATTTTAAACTCGATGTTTCACTAAGATAAGAGTCTAGGATTTCTTAGTTGCAGTTGTGCTTTGACATACGGTTACAAAAAATTAACTGGACAATTTTAAAATAAGAACAAAAAAATCGTAGTAACACAAGAGTAAAAATAACAAAATCCATCATTTAATAAATAGAAAGTTCACCGTGAGTTCTCCTCACTTTCACTCTTGATAGTGGGGTCAACATGAGAATAATTTTAGCAAACCTAGAGATACCATCAAAAGAAAGAGAACGCTTACAACATTATCCAATGAAAAGTTAGCCGGAGGGGAAGAAGTTGGAGGATGTCCGATAATTCGCCACTCTATGGAGGTTTGATGTTCTTCGATAGCAGACGTCAAGGTGAACAGGATCCGGTCGACGTAGTCGTCGATCTCCAAGTTGAGGTTGAAGAAGGGATACCAGAAAATATACACTCGTCCTTGAGGATCATACACGGACCCATGGTCTCTTTCAGGATCGACCATTCATGGAGAGGAGGCCGGTTTGCGAAGCTTAACCCTTCGAGGCGTATGAGGTAGTGGAGAAGAGAAGAAAGGAGGGAAAGGGAGCGTGGGGAATTTTGACCAAGGCTAAAGGATGAGGTCTCTTGAATTTTTGGCTTTTAGTTTAGGTGGAGGGGAGGTAATCAATTAAAATATGAGTTTAATTTCAAATTTTTGTAAGTGGAAAATGAGGGAATATTTGAAATTTGAATTCCCATTAATTGGGAGAGAGGGAGGGGGCAGACCACCTAGATGGGGCCTTGATTGGGGCAATAGGGGAAAATAATTTAATTAAGAATGGAGAGAGGGGGCCGACCATGAGAGAGAGGGGAGGGATTTAGGAAGTGTCCACATTCAATGAATGGTCTAAATACAATGAATGTAGGATTTGGCATTAAATCCTAAGTAATATCAGATTGAAATCAATTAGGAAAGCTTCCTAAATAGGTGTAGGCTAATTAGGAAAGATTACAAATTTCAAATTCATTTGAATTTGAATTATGAAACTTTCCAAATTAGATGATGATTAAATTAGGAAAGTAAATAAAGGGGTAATTGAAGGGGAATCAAGGGGATGGAGATGGGTAGGCCGCCGGCTTGAGGAGGAACCTGGCTAGGTTCGGTTGAGGAAGGGGGTGATGGTGAGGCTAGGGAGCCATACGGTTGGGGGGTATGGGAGGAGGGGCCGGCGTCTTGAGGTGGAGAGGGGTGAGGTGGCCGGCGGTAGGGGTTGAAGGCAAGGTGGCCGGCGGTTGTAGGGAAGAGGAAGGAGGAATGAGGAATAAAACAGATACGAACCACGAGCCTGACCCTTACTGTCAACTGACGGGTATTGCTTGACCCTCTCTTAGGGTTCTCTTCTCTCAAGAGCTCTCAAAGAGATGAAGAACAAAAGCTCAAATTTTTAGTAATCAATCATTAACCCTAATACAATGACTAAGGCCTTAATATATAGGCCTCCAAAATAAAGAAGCTCAAAGACTAAAATGCCCTCAGGGCTACAACATAAAATAAATCTCTCACAGGGGTACAATGGTAAAAAAAACTGAAATATAAATAAAAGAAATACATAAATGCATCATAAATAGAGACTCTGAATTGTAGCTGTCGATCTACGATTCCTCTGATGGTTGACGCATCAAAATTTTTTGCTGATGTCCTTATCAATTTTGCATGTTCTTTTAATAATTTTCTTTGATTTCATCCTCTTAAAAAAGAAGTACAAGTATGATGACCATTTATATTGAGATATGGCTAGGTTTTTTGTTAAAATTTGCTGTTAGATTGTTTTTTATGAATACTTGAATTTGAAAAAAGAAACAACAAATAAGATATTGGAATATGTTGGCTTTGATGAACAATTGTATAAAAAATCATGTTTGATAATGAGGTTATGCTTTTTTTATAAGCATATCCCATATATATAGTTAGGATAGATTAAAGCTTTATTACAACTTGAACTTGATCAGGAAAAAGTAAAAACAAGATTAAGCAATATTTTTTAAGTTGGGCTATGTTTAAGCATGAATAAGCTTGGACAGTATAATACTAGGCTCCGCTATTGGTCCTTTTTGGCCCTATGTAATAGCAAATATATCATTTTCATGGCAATAGACTCGAATCATATTATTTACAATTAACAACAAAAAGCACTAAGAAGGACAGTAAGTGGCAAATGAACAAACTAGTAGAGAAAACTCCAAGAGTCCTCACAAATACGTCTAACTCGAAGCTTGATATATTTTGGAGAGTGACATTATTCTTTTTTATTTTTGCTTTCTAGCTTGGCATAAATAATTTAAAACTTATTCTCCTTAAGCTCCTCTGTGCTAAAAATGCTGACATAAGAAGTAATAGAAAGAGAACCAGGATCACCCATGTCCTCAATAATGGGAATATTAACTGGAGCAAGACCCCTATAAGGGTCTAGATCATTAATTACGTGAGTAGATGCATAATTAATTATAATCGTTGAGCTTGCAACCCGAAAAGGCATTGATTCCAAGGTAGAATTCAAAGCTGATTAATCAAGGTAGAATTCAAAACTGATTCAAGGTTTGTGCACAAGCCCAATCATAGTATGGAATTGCCAACATTGCAGTAGAAAAAATGTTTTTATCTGATGGAAGATCCCTATTGCCATGATGTTGAGAATTTAGTAACTTTGGGTGTGTCTTGAGAATTTGAGAAATTGTTGTCAAATGTTTTGTAACAAGAACATTAAGTAGGATGCCTTCAAACTGAACCTTTTGTTAGTAGCCATTAGGCCAATCCATATTAATCTCTAGATCAAGATAGTATAAAATGGAGTAATTGAAGATTTGAAGTAGTGAATCTATAGATGTGAAAAAAATAACCCAAATAGGAGAAATAGGATTTCCACAACACAATTAAAATATAGTGTCTCCTTAAGCATACGCATTAAAAACACATCTACATAGTATGTTCTTTGAAGAGTCTTGAGTAGTTAAATTCTTGTGGTAACTTAATAAGAACATGACAAGAATTAATAAGTTTAGCAGTATAATCTCTCACCAAACGTAGATCGACCATGAATCCACGAACAACCTCCATATTCCCCAGGAGAAATTGCCTTTATTTTTATCAGTGCTAAAATTTAGTTCCTTCTCCAAAATTATTTAAATATTATTGTGTTTTCCTTTATCATATCATTATCATCATTAGTCTTATCCAATCTATTTGCAATCAACTATATGAATCATAATTATCTATTCATTCTTGCTGGGCTGCATGAAGTGTTAAATCTATTCTTTGCAAATCTTTTTCAGCAATTTCTCTCAATTTTCCTTTAAGTCTACTTTTTTTTTCTTTTTAATTCTTTGTACCAACTTTATCTACTATTCTAATGGAAGCATATCTACCATTTATTGTATGTGTTTTAAACTGCCTAAATTCATTTTCAATTATTTTATCTTCAATAGATGATGCATCTATAAATCATACTTTAATGATAAACATTCATTAAGTTATCTTTTATAGTTCTACTATATATATATATATATATATATATATATATATATATATATATATATATATATATATATATTATAGTATTATCAAATCCACCATATCAACTTAATTATCAACAAATTTCTTATTTCCCAACACTCAGATCTAAGGAGATGACAGATGAGTACCACTTGCTGTGAAGACTTTTCCTTAGTTATGTAGCTCCCTCTTAGGATTCTTTTTCAGTAGGTTCTTTGTTGTGGCTACAAAATCTCTTCTTGATGTCCTCTATTTGAAGAACGTTTCAAGGTAAGGGACCCTCACCTAGTTGTTTCAAATGCTTGTAGAAGGTTCACTTATCTAATCAGGAATTCTATTACTTGTTATGGTTGTAAAAATGTTGGTTGCACACCTAATTCATGTTTTCACTCTTCAATAAAAGGAAGTTGTTCCTCTTCATATGCCTTTCTTGCAAGACGTTGAAGATGGTAAATTGTTTTTGCCATTATGATTTTCTCGGTCTCTGATGTTAAAATAAGGAAAAATGAACTTTCAGAAGCTTTCAATTAACATTGAAATACAAGTTGGTTTTATTTTATTACCTTTTTTAAGCTAAATTTTTTCTTTATTAAATTTGGTTCTGAAGAATATTTGGATCCTTTGTGAATAAAGGTTGCATTAAACTCAGCGGTTTTACTGTCATGATGAAAACAGTGGAATGAGAACATTGGTTGTTCTATTTCTTCTTCTCGGAGTATATAAAATTTTAAATTTCTTGTCCAAAAGCTCCTCTGTTCTAGAAATACTAATAACAAAGATAACTGAAAGAGTTTGATCACCCATGTCCCCAACATCAAGAAGATCATCATAAGTAAAAACTTTGGAGGGATAGGATCACTAATCATATAAGTAGGCGCAGAGACCGGGCTAGTAGTAACTCGAAATGTACTAATTCCAACAAAAAACTAATGTGGATTCCCAGTTTTGAATACAAATTATATTAGAAGTAGATGAAAGTGCTACCATCTCATTGGGAGGTAGGATTTCATTAGATTAAAGAACCTCAGTGCAACAATTGCTGGGTTTTCATAGCTTTGGGTGTGCCTTGAAATATTTTAATAAATTGTATTTAAATATTTTGTAAGAAGAACAGTACGGAGGAATGCCCTCAAACTCAATATTCAGTCTGTCACGACCCGTCCCGGATGCTCGATCTAACGAGGCGGGTACGAAAAGTCGGACGATAGTACATTTCCAAAAGTGTAAAATATCTCATCATCAAAACTTTTCTATAAACTGAAGAGCCACTAAACACAAAAAAAAAAAAAAACTATTTTACCTGTTGTCATTTGCACCTCGTCTTCTGTAAACATGTTCTTCTCTTTCAGCCATTACTTCTTTAGGAACTTACCTGAAACATTTAAACTCGTGGTTTGAGTTTACTAAGTAAACTCAGTGGATAATTCTCATCTTCACTTAATAAACATGAAAATCACTAAAATAAAATAAAGTTCAACATTTATAGTAATGTACCTTTGCTTTGTTTTATGCATTCCCTTTCATGAATTTCATTTAAACATTTCTCAATCATATATATATATATCATATAACACTTTATTTATTCATAACATTTCTTTTAATCTATATTCCTTTTCCCTTTTTGAATTCATACAGGAGCACCGTCTAAATGTACCCAAAGGTACAACCATTTCCATTTCCTTTATCAATTTCCATTGCCTTTTCCCTTTTTACGTGCACGGGTACGTTGCTTCCCCAGCCAGTATCATACGGGGGTGTACTCCTGTATACTTTACATGCATAACCTTTTCCTTTTTGTTTCATTTGATACTATGTCATTTTCCTTTAATGTTTATGTATTAATATTCTTAGATGTATAGACATGCATTTCAATTATTTTTCATTTCCTTTGGATATATTTTCTTTCACACATATTGATAATTTCCACATGCTCATAATAATTCGTTCTTTCCATTCATACAATTTCAATATTAATGCATGTATTAGAATTTACATTGTCTCATCTATAATTATCTTCAAATGGAATAATATGTATAAAATACAATCAATCATGTGAATATAATTTAAAATTTTGAAATGAAAATAACTAGAAAAAAAATTTAAACAAGCATAATTATCCACTTTGAACTTTTCAGGCCTTCGGCGTAGGATACAGCCTCGAACCTCTCTCCAAATCTCTAATATCAATCAATAAAGTTTTCATGTACTTGTTTTGTCAAAATAAAACTCAGGAATAGTTTTATAATAGAAATTACTTACAATGGGATTTCCAAAATTTCTCAAAATCTTTCTTCCTCTTCCAAAACTCTCTCTCTCTCTCCTTGATTTCAATTCCTTCTTATCCTTCAAGGAATAATATTTGCTTTAGAAGAATTAAAAGAAGGGGATTTATACAAAATTTTGGGAAGAAAATTTACCACAAACTTCTTCCTTCTTTCTCTTCGGTCGTTCCTCTCGTTCGTTGCAAATTCTCTCAAAATAACACTTCTTTAACTATGAGGAAGAAAAGGAATGATCGATTCTTATCATTGGAGAAGATTATTCGCTAAAATTGGAAAAACGAAACTTACTTCGCTCTCCCACGAAGCCTTCGGTTGTCCGCCCGTTCCGCTCCTCTGTGTCGTTCGGGAAAAACAGCGACCCTGGATGGGTCGCGACGTCTATTATTAGCGGGTGGACGGTTCGGTTGAACCGTCCACCAACCGGTTCATAACAATCTCCCTTCCTTATAAAATTTCGTCCTCGAAATTAAACAAGTATAATGAAACATACCTTAGTTAAAAAAATGAGGATATTGACTCCTCATTTCAGCTTCTCGCTCCTAGGTGGCATCTCTTTCTAATCCATGTTTCCATAAAATCTTCACAAAAGGAGTTGCCCTATGCCTCAATTGTTTTACATCATAATCCAGTATTCTTTCTGGTTCTTCTATATATTTCAAATCAGGCTGCAAGTTAATGGATTTTGACTGTATTCTTTTAGAATCATCTGAGACATACTTTTGAAGCACTGATATGTGAAACACATTATGAATTCCTTGCATGTGTACTGGTAGATCCAATCTGTATGCCATATTCCCAATCTTTTCAATGATTTCATAAGGACCTATGAATCTTGGGCTCAATTTCCCTGTCTTTCCAAACCTTTGAACACCTTTCATTGGGCTAACTTTTAAGAAAACAAACTCTCCAACTTCGAATTCCATTGGTCGGTGCTTAGCATCATAATATTTCCGTTGCCTATCTTGAACTGCCTTTAATCTGTCTCTGATCAATCTGATTTTGCTAGTAGCCTCATCTACCATTTCAGTTCCAATTATCTTTCTTTCACCAGTTTCTACCCAACACAAGGGTGTTCTGCACTTTCTTCCATAAAGGGCCTCATATGGTGCCATTCCAATGCTAGCTTGAAAACTGTTGTTGTAAGCAAATTCAATTAATGGTATGTGAGTCTCCCAATTTCCTTCAAAATCTAAAACACATAATCGCATTAAATCCTCCAAAGTTTGAATTGTTCTTTCTGATTGCCAATCTGTCTGTGGATGAAATGCTGTACTGAAAGTCAATCGTGTACCCAAAGCTTCTTGAATTTTCTTCCACAATTTAGAAGTAAAACGGGCATCTCTGTCTGAAACTATAGATTTTGGAATCCCATGCAATCTCACAATTTCATCAATATAAAGTTTTGCCAACTTTTCCACTGAATCTGTCTGTCTGATTGGTAAGAGATGAGCTGATTTGGTTAATCTGTCAATAATGACCCATATTGCATCTCGACTCTGTCTTGACATATGTAATCCAACTACAAAATCCATCGCAATGTCTTCCCATTTCCACTCAGGTATAGGTAGGGGTTGCAGTTGTCCACTTGGCCTTTGATGTTCTGCTTTGATCATCTGACAGGGAATGCATTTTGCTACAAATTCTGCAACACTTCTCTTTAATCCTGGCCACCAAAATAAACCTCTGAGTTCCTGATACATCTTTGTACTGCCTGGGTGAATTTCATAAGTTGAGAGATGAGCTTCCAGCAATATCTCTTCTCTTAAGCTTCCAGCATTTGGAATACAAATCCTGCCTTTATACTTTAATAACCCTTCTCCATCAATAACAAAGTTCTCTAATTGTCCTGCTTGTACCTTCTGTATGATGACCTGAAATTTTTCATCTTGAGATAATGAATTGAGCACTCTATCTTTTAAGGTAGATTGGATCATCAGTTGATTCAACATCATATCCCTTGTCTCTTTTTGATTGACTATTGAAATCTCTAACTTTTCCATATCTCTGATGATCTGCTCCTGTTGGGTGATTAGCCAATTTGCATTTCCAAGTGTTTTTCTGCTAAGTGCATCTGCAACTACATTTGCCTTTCTAGGATGGTATTGTATGTCCAAGTCATAATCTTTAATGAGCTCTAACCACCTTCTCTGTCTCAAATTAAGCTCCTTTTGATTGAAAATGTATTTGAGACTCTTATGATATGTAAACACTTCACATCTGACCCCATACAGATAATGTCTCCATATTTTAAGTGCAAAAACTACAGCTGCCAATTCTAAATCATGAGTAGGATAGTTCTTTTCATGAATTTTTAGTTGCCTTGAAGCATAAGCCACCACTCTACCATGTTGCATCAGCACACAACCAAGTCCCCTTAAGGAAGCATCGCAGAAAATTTGAAACCCTTCTGAACCTGATGGAATTGTCAAGATTGGGGCAGTCATTAGGCAATTCTTTAACTTCTGGAAAGCTCTTTCACACTGATCACTCCATTCAAATTTCACTACTTTCTGAGTTAATCTGGATAATGCCACTGCTATCTGAGAGAACCCCTCTATAAATCTCCTGTAGTAACCAGCAAGTCCAAGAAAACTCCTCACCTCTGAAACAGTCGTTGGCCTTGGCCAATCTGATATAGCTTGAATTTTATTTTGATCAACTGAAATTCCTTCTCCACTAATCACATGCCCCAAAAAGTTTACACTGCTCAGCCAAAATTCACACTTTGAAAATTTGGCATATAACTTGTTCTCCTTTAATGTTTGCAACATTGCTTGCAAATGGCTGGAGTGGCTTTCTTTATCACTTGAATAAATCAGAATGTCATCAATAAACACAATAAAAAATATGTCCAGAAATGGCTTAAAAATTCTGTTCATCAAATCCATAAATATAGCTGGTGCATTTGTCATCCAAAATGGCATTACCACAAATTCATAATGACCATATCTGGTTCTGAAAGCTGTCTTTGCTATATCTTCCTCCTTAATCCGTAGCTGATGATATCCAGATCTCAAATCAATTTTAGAGAAAACTGTAGCCCCTTCCAATTGGTCAAAAAGATCATCAATCATGGGCAATGAATATTTATTCTTAACAGTAAGCTTATTCAGTTCTCTGTAATCTATGCACATTCTGAAGCTACCATCTTTCTTCTTTACAAACAGTACTGGAGCTCCCTATGGTGAGGAACTTGGCCTGATGAACCCCTTATCGAGCAATTCCTATAACTGACATTTCAGCTCCTGTAACTCTTTGACTGCCATTCTGTAAGGTGCTCTGGCCACTGGTTCTGAACCCGGTATCAATTCAATAGTGAAATCTATCTCTCTTTCTGGTGGTAATCCTGGCAAATCATCTAAAAACACCTCTGGATACTCTCTGATTATAGGTATATCTTTCAACTCTTTAATTTCTTTATTTGTATTCTTTACTTGAGCAAGAAAACACTGACATCCCTTGGATACAAATTTGTATGCTTTCAAATAAGTAATTATCATTAAAGAAATTCCTCTCTCACCATAAAACTTCAATTCTCCTTCTGGAAATTTAAACTTCACAATTTTCTTGTTGCAGTCAATAACCACAAAATGCTTTGATAACCAATCCATTCCCAATATCATATCAAACTCTTGCAATGGTAAAACATTCATTGAAGCTTCAAACTCTCTTTCATTTAATTTGAAAGTCACTTTACATACACCTTTCACATTTATAAATGATCCATCTGGCATTAAAACTTTCAAAATTACATTGATTTCACAAACATTCAATCCAACACTTTTAACCAATTCTTCTGAAATGAAGGAGTGTGAAGCTCTTGTATCAAATAGAATCCGTACAGGCTTTCCTTGCATCATAATTATACCTATAAAATTTCATAAGAAAAACATAAACATACATCATTCTTTTAATAATATTTTCATAATACATATTCATTCACTTCTCATTTTTATCACCTGTAATCACTTCAGGTGAATCCTTAGCATCCTTCTGAGTTAGTGCATATATTCTAGGCAGAGTATTCTGTCGGCTTTGACTTGATCCTGGAGTAGATGCAGCTGATTCCACTGTTCTTGGTCTTCCAACATTTCTCTGAGATACAGTATTCATCTTTGACTCTCCTGTTGGTCTTTGCCCCAGAGTAGGACAATTCTTAGCTATATGACCTGGTTGATGGAACCAAAAGCAAGTGTTTGTACCAGATAAGCATTCTACTTTATGTTGTCTTCCACATTTGTTACAACTATTCACACTTGAACTGTCACTACTACTGGACTTTGTCTTTTTCCAATTAAAATTTCCACCTTGTGAAATAGACTTGCTATGTGAACCTTGAGGGGTTTCTATAACTTCTCCACTTTTTCTCTTTTGAAAATCACGTCTCCTTTGAGTATTTTCTAGGTCTGCTTCTAGCCTTCTAGCTCTTTCCACCAGCACTGTATAATCTTCAATTCCAAGAGGAACCAGGGGTAATCTAATTGCATCCTTCAGTCCAGCTAAGAAGCGATGGCATTTATCATCCATAGTGTGTACTAATTGAGGAGCATATCTGGCTAACGTTGTAAATTCAGCTTCATACTGCATAACTGATTTGTCTCCTTGTATCAACCTCATAAACTTGTCCTGCATTTGCCTCCTCGCAGAAGGAGGTACGAACCAATCCCTGAACACTTGAGTAAAATCATTCCATTTGATTTGCATGCCAGGTATTCCTTCAAATTTTTCTTGATACAGGCCTCTCCACCATCTTTCAGCTTCTCCTTCTAATGCAAACGTTGCCAAGGAAACTTTTCTCTCTTCTGGACAGTACATTCCTTCTAATATCTTTTCAATCCTCAGCAACCAATTTTCAGCCTCTATTGATCCTTCTATACATTTGAATAATGGTGGTCTCATATCCTGAAATAATTTCAGATATTTATCCATAACTATTCCACCACCACTGCTACTCCCCGATGGTTGATTTCTTGTATCTTGAATCAGCTGAGTTACAGCTGTCATCATTTGTGCCAGTGCATCAGGATTAACATTAACATTAGGCACTGATCTTCCCACTTCCTCTTCTCTAGGATTATCTTGATTCCTGTTATCAATAAGATATTCACTTCACATTAAACTTTCAATCATTGATATTCATCCTAATGGCTCTTTCAGTATGATTCAGATCTTAATTGGCTCTGATACCACTTTTGTCACGACCCGTCCCGGATGCTCGATCTAACGAGGCGGGTACGAAAAGTCGGACGATAGTACATTTCCAAAAGTGTAAAATATCTCATCATCAAAACTTTTCTATAAACTGAAGAGCCACTAAAAAAAAAAAAAACTATTTTACCTGTTGTCATTTGCACATCGTCTTCTGTAAACATGTTCTTCTCTTTCAGCCATTACTTCTTTAGGAACTTACCTGAAACATTTAAACTTGTGGTTTGAGTTTACTAAGTAAACTCAGTGGATAATTCTCATCTTCACTTAATAAACATGAAAATCACTAAAATAAAATAAAGTTCAACATTTATAGTAATGTACCTTTGCTTTGTTTTATGCATTCCCTTTCATGAATTTCATTTAAACATTTCTCAATCATATATATATCATCATATAACACTTTATTTATTCATAACATTTCTTTTAATCTATATTCCTTTTTCCTTTTTGAATTCATACAGGAGCACCGTCTAAATGTACCCAAAGGTACAACCATTTCCATTTCCTTTATCCATTTCCATTGCCTTTTCCCTTTTTACGTGCACGGGTACGTTGCTTCCCCAGCCAGTATCATACGGGGGTGTACTCCTGTTAGTCCTGTATACTTTACATGCATAACCTTTTCCTTTTTGTTTCATTTGATACTATGTCATTTTCCTTTAATGTTTATGTATTAATATTCTTAGATGTATAGACATGCATTTCAATTATTTTTCATTTCCTTTGGATATATTTTCTTTCACACATATTGATAATTTCCACATGCTCATAATAATTCGTTCTTTCCATTCATACAATTTCAATATTAATGCATGTATTAGAATTTACATTGTCTCATCTATAATTATCTTCAAATGGAATAACATGTATAAAATACAATCAATCATGTGAATATAATTTAAAATTTTGAAATGAAAATAACTAGAAAAAAAATTTAAACAAGCATAATTACCCACTTTGAACTTTTCAGGCCTTCGGCGTAGGATACAGCCTCGAACCTCTCTCCAAATCTCTAATATCAATCAATAAAGTTTTCATGTACTTGTTTTGTCAAAATAAAACTCAGGAATAGTTTTATAATAGAAATTACTTACAATGGGATTTCCAAAATTTCTCAAAATCTTTCTTCCTCTTCCAAAACTCTCTCTCTCTCCTTGATTTCAATTCCTTCTTATCCTTCAAGGAATAATATTTGCTTTAGAAGAATTAAAAGAAGGGGATTTATACAAAATTTTGGGAAGAAAATTTACCACAAACTTCTTCCTTCTTTCTCTTCGGTCGTTCCTCTCGTTCGTTGCAAATTCTCCCAAAATAACACTTCTTTAACTGTGAGGAAGAAAAGGAATGACCGATTCTTATCATTGGAGAAGATTATTCGCTAAAATTGGAAAAACGAAACTTACTTCGCTCTCCCACGAAGCCTTCGGTCGTCCGCCCGTTCCGTTCCCCTGTGTCGTTCGGGAAAAACAGCGACCCTGGATGGGTCGCGACGTCTATTATTAGCGGGTGGACGGTTCGGTTGAACCGGCCACCAACCGGTTCATAACACAGTCACTGGTCATTAAATGCGGAATCAATCCAAACTTCTTTCCCAAGAGGGGAAGACACATTCAATTTGATCAAGACCTTAGCCATTAATGGCCTTAAAATCCTAGATGTAGCATAATCCACCTGAAGAAAATTGCCAAAGGTTAAACCATGAGAGTACAAAATGGATTGATTGAAATAATAATTCAAATATGTGAAAATATCGCTCAAATTTAGGTGACACGAGGTTCCATATAATAGTTAAAATGAGGTGTCCATTTAAACATACACATCAAGAACACATTCTTTAGTGTGTTTTCCAAAGGAAAAGACTTTGAGTAATAAGATTCTTGGAAGAATTTGATCAAAACATGATGTGTATCAATAAGTTCCACATTATAACCCCCAACCAAATGCAAGTCTATCATGAATGTGAATGATTTTCATATTAGGATGATCCTAGGAAAACTGGCCTACCATGGAGAGGAAAAAAAAAAGGGAAATCCAATTCAAAGATCTTGTTTACCTTAAAAAAAGTGGATTATGATTGATGATGAGTAGATGTTGAACTGTGTTTAAATGCGTGGGTAAATGAATTGGGAACCCCACAAAGGTCGATGACCCTTATACTCTCTAAAAACCTTAACAAATGACCGTGGAGTGCAAGGCAATGAAGATCCCACAAACGGAGAATCCCTAGGAGCGTTAGCATCCATATGATAAGTGTTATAATATTAACAAACTTCAGGAGTAGTCGATGAAATAGTGCATGAAAAGATTGAACGATTAGAACGATTGAAAAATAGATTTGTCTGAATTTGATTATTTTAAAATTAAGCTCAAAACATCTGTTCATGTTCTGCTCGCTTAACGAATGAATTAAACACGAGCTTCTTAATGATTTAGACACGAGATGTTTGTGAATGAAAAGGTTTTTTAACAATTCTACGTTCAAGCACAAATAATGGGGATTTGATGGTGGAGCTAGAGGAAGGTCATTATTATTTTCCCAACTTGGTTCTTTTTCTGGACCAGTTAAGTGTTTTTGTAGATGACTAATCTTGATAATCCCTTGTAACTAACTAACCCTGCATGAATTTTATCTGCATGTGTAACGAGAAGTGCTTTTTGTTTTTTTAAGAGTTACTTGTTTGTATTATATTGCGTGCATTGGTGGAAGGATATTTCTAGGTGGCTGTCACCATTGTTAGAACTTCAGTTTTATAAAAGTTGAAAGTAATTAATGTGTTTGCTTTATCATCTGTTTGATGCAGATAAATGATCAAATTATCACGAAGCTTCATATGGATTTGGATTTAAGTAATAAGGAGAAGTTATCACGCCATTCACATAAATCAGATGAACGCATACATGACTGCAGTAGAAAGCGTAAAGCATCCTCCATTGCCTCAATGGATTGTGGCAGTGCTAACAATCATATTTATAATCCTGTTGGTAAGGTATGCTATTTTGACATTTTTTTGGTTGATGCTTGATATCCACTCTATTGTTGCTTCTTAGGTCACCTAGATTATAAGCATGTGTTAATCAGATTATGTTAGTTATTGTATTGAATTGTGAAGGGTATTTGGGTAATTAACTATTTAAACCCTAAATCTTATATTTCTGAACCATTGAACCAGTTGGCTCCATGACATATTATTTAAGCCCTAATTAGCTATATTAATATAGAGGCCACTTCAATGCACGAATTTGTAGTTTATTCACATAATATGAATGCAGTGTAAAAATATTTGAATAATTTGTTTCCAAAGATAGTTTGATAAGGATGTGATGATGATTATGAAGTCCAATAGTAAAAATGCCATTCAAACGAAGAATAATCATGAAGGTATGAATAATTTCCAAGCTCGAATTGCTAAGACAAATTTTTTAACTACAGTAGGAAAATGGAGTTGCTAGATTATAAATCTTTGCCTTGGAAAAAATAAGAGTGAATTTGTGCTAAAGTTTGTGGGTTGGCTTGTGTCTTGCAGAGTTAATGCCATGCTGAAAGAAGATAGTGAAATAAAAAGGCGAATAGGGCTATAAGGAACACTCACATTTATCAGCATCAACGAAAGAAATGGAGGATCTATCATGGTAAGTGGTGCACCAACATTTGGAAGAGTTTAGTTTGAAGGAGCAGTTGGACCAGCAATTTACATCAATAATTGCTGGACCATCAATAGGTGACTGGCAGAGATAAATTGATAAAGGTGAAGCATGAGGAGGAGCCTTGATGATGGCATTGGGATGCACCAACAAAGGGGGTGAGATGCCCGTGAAGGGAGATGGAAGTTGGGCTCCACAAAGGAAGGTGGAGACGGGATGCCATCAAAGTCACCAATGACACATTAGTTGGATTGGGAAAGGCGTGCAAACACTTAGAACACAGCTAGGGATATTGGGTGGTGCAGCACGCATGACAACAAGCAAGCATAATTGCGATGAAAAAAGAAAAAAAAAAAAAAACTAAGGAGAGTCTTATGAGATTGGGCAAGCCATGCTCGCAAGAGATCCAATAGGGCATGACCAAACAAATGCCATAGTGAGTTCAAGCGAGGAGGTAGACACGACGGGATGGATGGAAAACGAGGACAAACAAACCATAGACAGTAGACCTTAGGTATGACAATAGCGACATATACAACAATCACAATAAGAGTGATTGGTCGGCGTGCACGCCGAATTGGATGGAGTTTCTCTAGTTTTCTTATTGACTAATTTTCGTTTGAGGAACCATGCTCCTAGACCTTGCCTCTCAATCTCTTTTTAACAATTAGAATAAATAATAGCGAAAAGCTATAAGACCTTACCGCTAAGTCTATTTTTTAGAAATTAAAAAAATGTGGAATGCCAAAATACATTTCGCAAAAGATCTAAGGCATAAGGAAGATGAAGATAGCTTAAGAAGTTCTTTTTATTGGCTTTATTTTTGTGAAAGTTTGTTGAGATTCTCTGCTCTATATGTTAGTTGTCTAAGGAAAATTTATTATTTGTTTGATATTCTTCTTATTTTGTAATTTGTACGGTGTATATTTCTATGCATTTTAACTCAATTGAGCAAAATACATTTAAAAATTTCATGCCAAAAGAAGGCCCTTCCTTATATAGGATACATTGAGGCTTTGGCCAAATGCACAACTTATTGATTAGCTTATTAACATAAATTTTCATATCATGATGGTTAAGTGATTAGAAGGAAATTAACAAAAATACATATTCTACTTTCCTCCTTTCCAAGTACAAAATATGATGTGGTATAAATGCTATTAACATGAAATAATCACAACAAATCACAATAGAGTACAGATGGAATTTATTTAATGATTTGAGAAGGAGAATATGCAATCCAACCATCAACCACTAGAAATCAACTTGGCAATGAGCTCCAACTGTGCAACTATCGTGGAGTTACATTTTTGAGGGCAGAGGACGATAAGGCATGAGGCATGGAATGTTAAGAAGTGTTCTAGATAGGTAGGCATGAGGTTTGGAATAGCAGGAAATGTCCTGGAAAATAAGGCATGAGGCTTGGAATGGCAGGAAATGTTTTGAATTCAAATTATTGCTTAATTTTAGAAGAACCAACAGCTCTCGTACTAAATAGGACATGAATTAATATTTTTCTAAATTTACCAACACTCTCCCTCAAGTCTAAGAATAGATGTTGACCTAACTTACTCGATGGATCTTCAAAAACTCCTTTATTTAGAATTATTGTCAGAACATCAGCTTGTTGAAAGGCAGAAGGAATGTAGTATATGTTTATTCTACTATGTTCTCTCTCTTTCTCTTTTTAAATAAGTGATCAATCCTTCCGCGCTTCATTTTGTCATGTTGAACAAGATTATTAACAATATTGATTGCTAATTTTCTATCACTATAGAGAGTTGTAGGAGCTGTGTTAGGCCTTTTTAAATATTCCACCAACCTTTTTAGCCAACTAACTTCACTAACCTCTTGTGTAATGACATGAAATTTTGCTTCAATACTATTTCTAGCAATACTTATTTTTTTACTCCAAGAGACAAGATTCCCTCATAATTTGTGCAAAAATTTAAGGCGGATATGTCATCCTCATCTCCTGCCCAATCTGCATTAGTGTATCCCTTTATGTTACTCCAAGAGACAAGATTCCCCACGTAGTGGGATAAAGGCTTGATGTTATTGTTGTTGTGTGACTTTAACCCCCTCTCTAAACTTCCTTTAAGACATCTCAATAGATGATTTATAGAATCCAAGTTCTTTTGAGTGGGGAAATGTTTTGATTGGCTAACCACATTCACTGCATATACAATGTATGATCTAGTCGGTGATAGATAAACAAGTCTTACTACCAACCTTTGATATTTTTCCTTATCAATAATTGTTTCATTACCATTTCCTTTCTTCTTCCAATCTTTTTCAAGTAGAGTAACCATTTGTTTACATCCTAATTTTTTGAGTAGATCAAAAGTGTATTTCCTTTGGAAAATGAAAATATCATTCTTACTTTTAGCAACTTCCATTTCAAGAGAATATTTAAGTTTTCTCAAATATTTCATCTCAAATTCTCTTAAAGTCTCCTTTAAGTGAGTAATTTTATGTATATCATCATTTGTAATCACAATATCATATACATATACAATTAAAATCGATATTTTCTATTATTCTCCAAATTTCAAGTAAAAAGTAAGATCAACATTTTCTTGCGGAGCCAACACATGTTGAAGATCAAGTAAATGTTGAGCTTTGGGTATCTAATGAGTGTAGTGTTTGGTTCATCATTACCCATCTTTGACTTTCTTCTCTCCTTCAGCAAATCAGTCCTTTATTGTGGGGGAATATTTCATTCGAGGTAATCTTTCTCGAATTTCATTTAGATCAAAGTTGAGACCATGAAGGAAATTAAATAAATGCTCATTTTCTCCAACATTTTCCTATATTACTTAAACAAATCCATTTTACTCCATAGAATGGACCCATTTCTTGTCAAATAGTTAAAGTTGTAATATTCAGAGGCAGTGTTGTTATCTTGTCAGGCATTTGATTTTAGATCTAATTCAAAACATTGGGTTGTATTTTCTAGATCATAGTAGATCTATTATCCCAATTATCTTTTGCAGTTTTATAGAAGAGATATGTTCTTCCAATTGTTGGTTCCATGGAATTTATGAGCTAAGTGATGACAATTGAATTCTTAGCCTTAATGAATTATAGTTTGATGCATCTTCCTATGGTTGAATTATTGTCCCTGTTAGACATCCGATCTTTTCTCATCTTCTTATCACAAGCATTACCGTTGCAACCACTCACAAAATTTAATTTCACTAAGCTTGTATTGAGTTATTTGGAGGGATTGAACTTCATACATAAAATGGAAGTTTATTCCAAGTCTTGTGTTAGACCGGTCCAGCCGGTCCGCACGGGACCGGCTCAGACGCGAAACGTTGCGTGATCTCCGCCTCCTGCGGAGATCGGGCGGGCCGACAGCTCAAACGGAGAGTTTTAGGAAGGATTTTGGGGGGTTTTAGAGAGAAATTTGAATGTAGGGACTGTTTAGGGAATTCCTTTTGATTTGTATGCATTAAATAGTAGATTTTCCTAGGGTTTGATCATCTTGAATTTGGCTGAAATTTGAGATCTCTTAGATTTAGGTTTTCTTTGGGCTCTAGTGGCGTCTAGAGATTTGGGAGAGATCGATCCTCCTCTCGAATTGAGGATCAATTGTATCTTGCTCTTTTATTCATTGTCTAAGTGGAATACAAGTCTTTTCTTGAGTTTTCTCTCGTATTTTCCCGAACAAGTGCTGTTTTCCTGCTGTAAACAGCAGAAATCTGCTGTTTTCCTGCTGTGGACAGCCATTTGGCTGCTGTTGGTTCGCCGATTTTGGATAGGTTGCTTGTGAATACAAGCACTTCCTATCAAATTGGTATCAGAGCATCGTTTTTGGGACCTTAGGCGGCTGAAATTTTGATTTTTCAGCGAGCTTTCGGCTTCCGAAAGTGATATTTTTGAGATCTGTTGGGAAGAAAGATGGCCGGAAAGAAGGTGGAAGTATTGGAAGGCGAGTTCGGACAACTAAAGACAGATCTGGAGGGAAAGTTCCTGGAAATCTCGACCAACAATTACAGGTTGGAAGGGAGGTTCGCGGCAATGGAAGAAATGATGAAGAAACTACTAGAAATGAAGACCAATCCGGCGGCATCGAAAGTAAGAGAGACCACCGACGGCCATGGCGTAGGAGGAAATCCAAACCCGGTCCGGGGGAGGAGGAATCCGGAGGTGGAGATCCTTGAGGGGGAAGATGATATGCCTCCTCTAGAACCGCTTTCTAGAGAGGAGATGAGTCTGGGGTACGATCGAAGAGGTGCTGATTTTGGCGGTAGAAGAGAGGAATTCCAGCGTCGAGGTGCTGAATTTCAGCGTCGAGGTGCGGAATTTGAAGGTAGGAGAGGGGAATACGACGAAAGTGCATATTTTGGCGGTAGAAGAGAGGAATTCCAGCGTCGAGGTGCTGAATTTCAGCGTCGAGGTGCGGAATTTGAAGGTAGGAGAGGGGAATACGACGAAAGTGCAGATTTTGGCAGAAGAAGAGAAGAATTCCAGCGTCGAGGTGCTGAATTTCAGCGTCGAGGTGCTGAATTTCAGCGTCAAGGTGCTGATTTTGAAAGGGGAAGAAGGGAATATGAGGAAGGGTTTGGGTATAATCGTCGGAGGGACGATCGGGACACTTGGGGAGCACCTCCCCCTCGAGGAAGGGGAGGATTTGGAGGATACCAAGGGTACGTAGGAGATCCCAAGGTGAGGAAGCTGAAGATGCCCATCTTTGAGGGCGAGGATGGCCATGGCTGGATCTACAAGGTGGAACGGTATTTTGCAGTCAACAGGTTGACGGAGGAGGAGAAACTGACAGCGGCAGGACTGTTTGGAAGGGAAGGCATTGGCATGGTACCAGTGGCGGGACATGAGGCAACCCATTCGAAGCTGGAGGGAGTTCAAGGATTGTCTGCTAGAGCGTTTCCGAACCAGCAGGGGAGGAGACTTCTACGAACAGTTCTTTGCACTGACACAGGAAGGGACAGTAGCAGAATTCCGGGATCGGTTTGAGTACCTAGCTAGCAGGTTGGATCGTCTTTCTGAGATTGTGCTTGAGGGGAACTTCATGAAGGGGCTCAAACCAGAAATCAGGGCAGCTGTTAGAGTGATGAGACCAAACGACCTGGGGGAGGCCATGGAGTTGGCACAGTTGGTCGAGGACCAGAAGCATCTGGAGAGGGGGGCTCGTGGCAGCAGCTCTGGGGGATCTAAAAGGACGACGACCACTCTTCTAGCACCCAAGGGGCCTGCATCAGGCAACAGTAATGAGACCACCCGGGAGAAGCCAGTAGGAGGAGGGAGTGGGGAAAATTTCAAGAGGTTGACAGAGAAGGAGGTGCAGGATAAGAGGACAAAGGGGTTGTGCTTCAGATGTGATGAGAAGTACATGCCAGGGCATAGGTGCAAGGACCGAACTCTTCAGGTTCTCCTTGTCTGTGAAGACGAGGAAGACGAGGAGGGAGGTGGGAGCAGATCTGGAGAGGAGGAGAAGTTGCACTTGGATGTAGCAGAAGTCTTTCTGAACTCAGTGGTGGGATTCACTTCGAGTCACACTATGAAAGTGAAATGAGAGATAGCTGATCGTGAGGTGGTTGTACTAATTGACAGTGGGGCTACCCACAATTTTATTTCCACTCAGGTTGTCAACCGACTGGGAGTGAAATTGGTGGACACCGGTCGTTATGGGGTGATGATGGGTACAGGGAAGGTGGAGAAAGGCCAGGGAATCTGTTAGGGAGTGGTGTTGACCATCCAAGGGATTCAAGTAAGAGAGGACTTTCTTCCACTAGAGTTAGAAAGCACTGATGTCATCCTGGGGATGAAGTGGTTGCAAACCTTGGGAGAAACCAAGGACAATTGGGGAGCACTCACGATGGAATTAATGGTGGATGGGAGAAAGGTGGTCATCAGGGGAGATGCAGGGCTATCCAAAGCCATCACATCATCGAAGACCATGGTTAGCGACGTACAAGAGGTGGGGGAAGATTATTTGGTGGGACTACACAGGCTGGATGCAATCAGATTGGAAGAGGGAGGAGAAGTTTCTCTTTCTTTGCAGCCCTTGGTTCAACAATACAGTAAGGAGTTTCAGTCACCTCAAGGATGGCCCCCTCCACCGGAACACGAGCATATCTCCATCTTGAGGACAAGGTGGATTTTTGGGAGGGGAGTATTGTTAGACCGGTCCAGCCGGTCCGCACGGGACCGGCTCAGACGCGAAACGCCGTGTGATCTCCGCCTCCTGCGGAGATCGGGCGGGCCGACAGCTCAAACGGAGAGTTTTAGGAAGGATTTTGGGGGGTTTTAGAGAGAAATTTGAATGTAGGGACTGTTTAGGGAATTCCTTTTGATTTGTATGCATTAAATAGTAGATTTTTTTAGGGTTTGATCAGCTTGATTTTGGCTGAAATTTGAGATCTCTTAGATTTAGGTTTTCTTTGGGCTCTAGCGGCGTCTAGAGATTTGGGAGAGATCGATCCTCCTCTCGAATTGAGGATCAATTGTATCTTGCTCTTTTATTCATCGTCTAAGTGGAATACAAGTCTTTTCTTGAGTTTTCTCTCGTATTTTCCCGAACAAGTGCTGTTTTCCTGCTGTAAACAGCAGAAATCTGCTGTTTTCCTGCTGTGGACAGCCATTTGGCTGCTGTTGGTTCGCCGATTTTGGATAGGTTGCTTGTGAATACAAGCACTTCCTATCATCTTGCTTCTCGTAAAGGAGAGTTCCCCATCTGCCACGTGCCATGTGCACCTCCGGACTTTGGATTATCCCTCAGATTCTCGCTTAGTGTATATATATAAAATATTGAGCAAATTCTATAAAAAAAAATTATATTGGGTTCTTTAAGCTACTAATATTTTTTTGTTTGTGGGCGACATTGTCCTCCATTTAATCATTCAGCTCCAAGCGAGCTAAAATCATGCATGAAAGCTAGTGTGTGGGAGCATAAAAACATGATCTATCTCATTTTCTCTCCTCATGCATGATATTGCTGCATCAATATAGAAGAAATTCAAAATTTAGGTGAGGGGGAAAGGATTCGTAGTTTGAAATGAGGATAAAAAGATTAGATGGGGGTTTAAATGCACATTATCCTCATTTGCATTAATCATGTTTGTTGGCACCTTAGATCCCTCAAATTAAGGAGTAATATTCCTCAATTAGCCAAATTAATGGTTATGATTTGATTATATTATTATCATGGATTTTTTTATGTTATTACTAGTGCATGTATTAGGTGTATTAGTACTTGTTAATTGAATCACTGTGCTAATTTTCTTATTCTCCCTCATATTGTCATGTTGCTTATCTTTTTTTTTTTTTTTTCATTAGGAAGTCAAACAAGTTCTCTCTTTCCCCTAGATACTATAGCTTGATCCTTTCAACTCCCTACATCTCTTTATGTCTCTACTTGAGAAGCTTTTAAGGTTAGGGAATTAATTCCCAATGCAAGGGGAAGAAGGAAGTAGTAGAAAACAAGAAGATATTTCTAACTGGGGAGATCTAAGAGGACAAGAAAAGAAGATCAAGGAAGAATAAATAAAAGAAAGATAAAGGGAGCCATCCGTAAGAAAATGACAAGCTCACCATTGGTTGGCAAGTCTAGTGCAATTTATAAATGGCCAGAAGCCTTGGTCTTCTTCCCAGGTTTCTTGAAATTCTGGTATTTACTAATTGGGTTTTTATGAAACCCTGCTATTACAACTTGGATTTGTTTTGAAACTCTAACTTGACATTATCTAGGCAGTAATACCTGGTTTTTGAGAGAAATATTAGTGACACTACTTGAGTTTCAATAAATTCAAGGCCTTTGTTACTTGATCTAGTCTTCAAAATAGATTAAATTATTATCCTTATTTGTAAATTTTGAAACTATTATTTTTCGCTAAAAGATAAAGCTATTAGAGGTTTATACTATTATCTTTAGGGGACATTTGATAAATTTTCTTTCAATTGTTTTTTATTTATTTATCTCAAATAAGTATAATTGCACCTAAGGACCTATTTCTATAAAAAGAAACCTAGGGCTTCAATATGATTTATTGAATGATTTTTTTTTTGCTAATTTCTCTCTGATTGCCCTCATAGTATTCCGGTTGTTATTCTTCTCCTCCTCTATAAGCGCCGACATGGACACTGGGCATGGACATGGACATGATATAATACAAATATGACAATATTATACAATTATAAAATGTAGGGAATGACACTATGAATATAATATTATCTTTTATAAATTATTAATATATAATTTGCAATTGAAATACTTTATATTGGTATTTTCCATTAAAAGCATTACGCAATTGCATTAGTGACTATTTATGAAAAAAAAAACTAAGATTAGTATCTCTCTAAAGAATAAAATCCTAGCAGCTTCTTATTAAAAATAAGCATCAACATCTCTATTTGAACGTGTTGGGCATGCAATGAAGTGTGTTGAAGTTGTGTTTATGTTCGACACAATTTTGAAACAGACATGAAAAGTATCTTGAAGTATCCGTGCTACATAGCTTACTCAACGCTCTCTCTTTTACATTGTCATATTTTCTTCTCATTCTGCTCTATCTTCAGTCTCCCACCACACAATTTCTCTTTCAATTCTCTTCCTCCCTCCTCTCCTGCATTTATTGCTATCTCACAAAGAAATCATGATTTATTTCTTTCCCACACTGCAAAAGTAAATAGCTTGTGAATTTACAAAAAAGTATTGATTTTGATCCTATTAGGAAAATATAGATCAATGTGAAATGAAATGGAAGGGATGGAGGTAGATCAAAGTTAGCATCGTTGGAAGTTGTGAAAAAATATTTATGTGAGCTTGAATGGGCAGCACATGCAATAATTGACAAGAATGAATGGAGAAGAATAATTGACAATGCAAACCCCAAAGCAATTATGATAGGGTTCAAAATTATGATATTCTTGTTCCAGCCTTTTATCACATTATATGTTATTTTTTTTTGGATTGGTTCTCTCCTTCTCTCTCTCTCTCTCTCTCCCTTTTGGTCTTCTGAAATAGAGTTGACCAAGTTTGTCTTGAGCCCAGATATCCTGATAGTTATTCACTCTATAATTTGACTTTATTATGTAGAAATTAGAATTATGATGTGTTAAATTCAGAGAATTGAAGAGGGAAAAAGCTTAATTTTATTGCATAAAATTATCCCTATTTGTAGATCTATACAAGATATTTTAATAAAGAAACAAATAATTACACAATCACACATGATTGTCATAATATAATTCTTCCTAAATCAGCCACCTGAATATGGAAGGAAATCGGCGTAATCCAGGTAAGCCTCTCACGGATCCCCATACTGGAGAATACGAATTTATCATTCCCAGCTTGGTAATCAATCTTAGAAAGGTATAATTATCATGTCCATTGGTGCACCATAGAGTCCTCCATTTGGTCAAAAATTTTGGGAGGAATTAGCTTCAGATATTGCGGTGTCAAATGATAGCGATGAATGCTATATCAATCAAGCCTGCAAGATGCAAACAACAATAGAGGCTGTGTTGAATAGTAGCCCTCAAGATACCGAAAATGGTAATAAAGGCCAGTGGTGAGATAGTAGGGAAAGTGGATCAATTATCCTTCGGATTTCCCTCTCGGTTCTCTAGCAATGAAGGCACGACAGTAGAAAGAAAGAAAAAATTTAGGCTTGCGACAAGCTTTTGGTAGAACAACAGAAAAATAAGTCTCAAGCGGCTTAGCACTCGGCAAATGTCCTCCTTCCCGGACCGTTAGATCTAGCGAACCTTTGACCCAATGCAATCAGTCATCTGACTCCACCTGAACAAACTCCTGCTCAATCTGCCCCGTACAGGCGCACACAATGCTATGTTTCCTTTGATCTGATCTTAGGAAGGAGCGCAAGTCTCACACTCTTGCTTGTTTCGGCCTTAGACCCGCAAGAGAGGGAACTCTTGGCTCTTTCCAGATGCATACAGGAGGCTTTCTCTCGGCTCCGCTCGATTTTGCCCCAAACGGACGCGAGATGAGCCCTCCCGCTCGATCTATCCTCGATCTTGGACGCATGAGAGACTCCCGTTTTCGCTTCTTCAAGCCACATGCACGAAACAAAGGGCACAAGCGGTTTAAACCGTTTGACTCTCGTTCGATCTTCGACAACAATGAAGGTGATATGGAGGTAGAGGCAGCAGCCCCAGCGGCTGATTTGGTGGGGTCCAAGAAGGATCTAATTATTTATGTTAGGAGGGAATTAATTAGGAAATGAATTCTTTTATTTAAAGTCAAATAAGAGAGGGAATTAATTGAAGCAGGAAGGTTGAATTAGGAGAGAAATATATTAGGAAAGGGGGTTAAGGAGGTGGGGGAGCTTATTAAAGGAGAAGTTTAGGGTTATTTTGTTTTATGCATAATTTGAGTTGTGTTTGCTGTGGTTTTCTTTTGTGAGGGCTTCCTAACGGCGCTAGGTTTAGCGGGAGAGACGATCTGCCTCTCTTGTGTGTAGATCATTGTATCTTACTTTCATATTGGTGCATTAATATAAAAATCATCCTTTCTTTTCTCAACTTATTGATGTTCTTGTTGTATTATCTCGCAATTTTCACCTTAAGGCATATCAGAAGGCTGCTTGCTCCTCTTCGCTTCCTTCGATTTGTATATCCCAACATTTCGACAATGAAGTATGGTGGAAGGACGAGTATTCCTCAGAATTACGGTAATGAAGGATGGTAGTGAGAATCTGGCTTTGATACCATGTTAAATCTAGAGAATTGGAGAGGAAAAAAGATTAATTTATTGCACAAAATTATCCCTATTTATAGATCTATACAAGATATCTTAATAATTCATAAGGAAATATATTAGGAAAGGGGGCTAAGGAGGTAGGGGAGCTTATTTAAGGGAAAGTTTATGGTTATTTTGTTTTATGCATAATTTGAGTTGTGTTTGTTGTGTTTTTGTTTTTTTGTAAGGGCTTCCTAGCGCTGTCTAGGTTTAGCGGGAGATGATCTACCTCTCTTATGTGTAGATCATTGTATCTTACTTTCATATTGGAGCATTAATACATAAATCATCATTTTTTTCTCAATTTATTATTTGTCTTGATGTATTCTCTCGCTGTTTTCACCTTTAGGCGTATCAGAAGGCTGCTTGCTCCTCTTTTGATGTGAAATATAATAGGAATTTAATAAAAATTTGTTAAGCTTGCTAATGTTAAAATTAATGTTTCACAAGACTAGATTCTAGGATTTCTTATTTGTTGATGTGCTTTGGCATACAGTTACAAGCTAGATTAGAAGGGCGATTTAAAATAACAACAAAAATATAGTAAAACTAAATGCATAATCCACATGTTAACAAATAGAAAGTTCACATTGAGTTCCCTCACTCTCACTCTTGAGGGTTGTTTTAGCGGAGGAATAATTTCAGCAAACCTAATGACGCCACTAAGAGATAGAAGACGTCTGTAGTATTGCCCAACGAAAAGTTAGCATGAGGGAAGACGTCGGTGGATGTCCAATAACTCGCCACTGTCCAGAGATTTGGTGCTCTTCAATGACAGATGTCAAAGTGAAGAGGATCCGGTCGATGTAGTCGTTGATCTCCAAGTTGAGGTAAAAGATTGATGATCTCAACACATCTACTCGTCCTTGATGATCGTACACGAATCCAATGTCTCTTTCATGATCGACCATTCATGGGGAGTAGGCCGGGTTGTGTAGCTTCTTCCTTGGGGGTGCATGAAATAAAGGAGAAGAGAAGAATAAGAGGGGGAGAGGTTGGAGTGGTCGACCAAGGCTAAGGGAAGAGGCCTTTTGAAATTTTCAGCTTTTGGCTTAGGTGGATGGGGGGCAATAATTTAAAATCTGAAATTGATTTCAAATTTTATAATTAGAAGGTAGGGAATAATTTAAAATTCGAATCTCCTTTAATAGGGGGCTAAGTGTCACGACCTAACCCGACCGGAACGAATCCCTTCACGTCGGGCCGCGACAAATGTTAAAAATTCAGGATCTAGTTTTGAAATTTGCTTCAGACTTTCTTCCAGATATTCAAACAAACAGAAACACAGAGCTGCTATAAACTTCAAATACATATAAAGAAATGCATCCACTATTTTTTTCTTTCTTTCATCAAAATAATCATATACAATATAGTGCATGGCTACAGACAGAAATAACAGA
This sequence comes from Dendrobium nobile, assembly GCA_022539455.1. Lineage (NCBI taxonomy): Eukaryota > Viridiplantae > Streptophyta > Magnoliopsida > Asparagales > Orchidaceae > Dendrobium > Dendrobium nobile. Next base: position 60,921,907 of record CM039719.1, on the reverse strand, counting down.
TCAGAAAAGCCATGACTGTACAAAAATCAAAAGTACAAAATACCTAACAACTGATCAGACACAGAACGGCTAGTCCAAGACTTCCTTCCCTTTCCTAGAGCCTGAAAACCACGTAGAAAATAAGGATGAGATAACAACTTAGCAAGACTACACTCACCAATCAAAATCTCCAGAAATTCACTTCAGAAAACACATCAGAAGCATTTATTCAAATAGTTGTATAGAAATTCAAACAATCGTATAGAAATCGTATAACAGACAGAACAGATACTTGATCAAATAAAAATCAAATCACAGATACATGAATTCAAATCATAGTGCAGAACAGATCTAATAAAACTTATAAAACTTTCAAATCACAGAACAGATCGGGTCGTACAAATCAGATAAAATCACATTTCGGATATCATATTTCACATATCACATATCAGATTCCCGGACCCTGACAAAATCTCAACGGATTCTGGCCCCTTATGTCTCCCTTCCCTGACACAGACAGAATCTCAACGGATTCTGGCCCCTTATGTCTCCCTTTGTGCTTATAGCACCAGAACGGAACAGATATACAGAATTTTCAGAACAGATCTTGTTTTATTTTCAGATTTTCCTGACACAGACAGAATCTCAAAGGATTCTGGCCTCTTATAACTCCCTTTGATAGCATATCACATCAGAACATTCAATTCAGGAAAATCAGATTTCGTTAGAAAATTGTCAGCGGCATAACGACAGTATACGGAATTTACACAAAATTCACAGATTCAGAAATTTATCAAATTACCACAGATAGTGCAAAACATCATTATAAGATTTTTATTGTACTGAAATAATAATTTCAGATATCCAGATAAATTGTTATTCGATCAAAACCCCATAGAATTCAAAATACCTGGTAAAAATCTTTTAGAAAATACTCAAAACGTGCACAAATATCATCTCAGAAACATACCAAAAATTACGTGGTAAAAAGTTCATCAGTACAAAACGGAATCAATTATTCTCTAACGGAGACAAAATCCGAAACAGAAAAGTCTTTAAAATCCTCGTTTCTGAAAATTTAGAAAGGCGGAATGTACATTACTTAGAGTCGGTCAACTTTCTCAACTGCAGCTACGGACAGAAGTCGCCCAAAAATCACTTTTCTTCCTTTTTCCTTCGATTTTCTCTCTCCTGGGCTTTTTTCTCTCTTCAAAAGATCTCAATCCCATATATACCCATGCAGATCGTCCTGGACGATCCAAAATTGTCCCGGGACGATTTGCCCTCTGGACCAAATTCGTTCAGGCTAAACAGTAATCGTACCTGGACGAGTTGCTCTCTGGAAAAATTTCATACGGACGAACCTCATTTCATCCTAGGACGAACTTCTCTGTCCCCAAAACCTGTACAAACCTGTACCGATCGTCCCCAGACGATCCAACTTCGTCCTGATGAACCTGGAAGGAAAATGACTTTCACACTAAGTGAGGCGGTCAACCTTGAAGGAAGGGTGTTGATTGAGAGCATTAATAGAGAGAATTAATTAAGAGAGAGGGGGCCAGCCAAAATAAAAGGAAGGGGGGTTGTCCACATTCAATGAATGTGTCTAGGTGCAATGAATGTTGAAATTGTAATTATATTTGAGTTCATTGGGGAGGATTCCTAAAATAGGTTTATTAATTAGAAAATGTTTTAAATTTCAAATTTCATTTGAGTTCAATTTAAGAGACTTTCCAAATTAATAGTAAGACAAATTAGGAAGGTGTTTAAGGGGGCAATTTGAATTTGAAAACAAGGGATTGAGATGGAGTGGTCGGTGGCTTAGGCTTGGGCTAGGTAGGCCAACGGCTAAGGGAGGGGCTGGACTTAGGTTCGTTGGGGGATGGGAGGGTTGCCGGTGGCTCGAGGTGGAGGGGGAAAGAGGCCGACGGGTTTGGGTGGAGGGGGACAGGTGTGGCCGAAACTTAGGGGAAGTGTGCGGGTAGTCGGTGGTATGGGGTTGAAGGAAAGGTGGCCGGTGGCTTAATGAAGAGAAAGGGTGGGGGAAGAAGAAAGTGGAAGGGAAAATTGAGAGCCCAGACTCTTCCAGCGGCTGTTGGGTTTTTCCTTGGCCCTCTCTTAGGATTCTCTCTTCTCTCAAGAGCTCACAAAGAAAAGAAGAACAAAAACTAAAATTTCATTCATCAATCATCATGTCATACAATAGGGAGGGCCATCATATATAGGCCTCAAATAAAAAAAAAAAAAACACAAAGACTCAAATGCCCTCAGGGGTACAATATAAACTACTCCCTCTTGGGGGTACAATGGTAAACCAGAACATAAATAAGGATAAAATACATAAATGCATTATAAATAAAGACTTCGAATTGTAACCGTCGATCTACGATTCCTCCGATGATAGATGCACCAAAATCTTCTGCTGATGTCCTCTTCATCTTTGCTTCCTTCGATTCATATATCCCCGCGATTCCGGCAATGAAGGCCGGTGGAAGGACGAGTATTCCTCAGAATTCTGGCAATGAAGGTCGGTGGTGGGAATTTGGCTCTGATACTATGTTAAATTCAGAGAATTGGAGAGGGAAAAAGCTTAATTTATTGCACAAAATTATCCCTATTTATAGATCTATATAAGATATTTTAATAAAGAAACAAATAATTACATAATCATGTATAATTGCTCTAATATAATTATTCCTAAATCAGCCACCCGAATATGGAAGGAGATCGGCGTGATCCAGGTGTGCCTCCCACGAATCCCCATCCTGGCCATAAGATCATGAGCCAAGGGACAGCTAGAATGGCTGAGACGGTATTTAACAATATGTTAGTATTTTTCTGCAGCGAAGTGCTCAAGGGTTTAAAAATAATCTGTTAGAGGGTCAAACTGATGTGAATAAAGCCTGTTTATAATTTATTCAACCGTTTTCTTGAAAACTCTGCATATGCCATGAAAAGGGTTCAAGTTATTATTTACTGTTGAATGTGAAGAATAATGTTAATAGGAATATCCCAGTCGTTACCCTTTAAAATCACCTATACATGTAATATAAAACCACGCAAATTAGGCCAAGTTGATTGCTTAAAATAATAGTGTAGCTTACAATGATAGCATTCAGTGAATACTTATATTAATATTGCAACATATTTACTCAGTCTTTTTTCCTTGATACCTTATGATCTAGTGTATGATGGAACATTTTATACCTGATTAGAATTTTTTTATGGTTGGCACTATGTGTTGTTCATAAATGAATCAATTCAAGTTTGTGGATAGTTGTAGATTGTATGTTCTAGCGACCACTGTTTAGCTTCTTTGTTTTTTAGGTCTACAATGACACTCAAGATCTTCAAGGGAATGCTGAAATTGGTAAAGATTTGCAGAAATGTCCAGTTGAGTTACAAGCAGAGGTAAATTCATTAATATGATTTGATAAATTGAAACTGATTTCTATGGCGCTCAACTCTATGGAAGATTCATGGACCTATAAATAGGCTCCTAACCCTTGGGCATACGGCATTGTCTAAGTAATTATTCCATATCTTATTCTTTCTCAAAAGATTGTATCCTTGACCCCACAATTTATTGAGAATACATTCTATTGTAATGCACCCTTTATTTCTTTAGAATTTAGCAAAAAAAGTTGTTTCATAGAAGGCTCATTTAATTAATATGTTATAATTTCAGCTTGACAAGATGGAGCAAGATCTTGAGGAGTTTATTAATATCATATTTTCCAAGTGCAGGTATGTTGTCTGTTTTCATGATCTTTGAAAAATTGTTGCTTCATCCCAAAGTGTTGATGTCTTCATTATATAGTTACCCTTCTCATTAACATCATTTAGTTATGTGGAAAATTCATCTTGTAAATGTAATAATGATGACAGCTTAATTGGCCTTGAGATGCTAAAATCAATGAAGAGTTTGAAAGTCAATTCTGACAAGTATTTCATGAAATGATCGATTAATAAATAAATGGGGCGTAGATCTTGAGAATAGCCTAAATTGCAAGAAGTTTTTTTTTTTCTTTTTTAGTTAAAATAGAACCTTTTTATAGTTGAGAAGCCTATTTTCAGCCACATCATTATCTTAGGATGTCCTTGGGTCCAAGGTTTCTGATGTAGGTCTTACATTTGATGCATAAAGTTTTGTAACAATCAAGAAAATTTGCAATACATATGATATTAATCCCATAGAACTATTGATTACTTTCAATTAAAATCGAAAAAAATAATAGAAATTGATTCAATGAAATTCAATGACATGCTGCTAAAAATTAATGGCGATATTTACAAACTTTGAAAGTCTCATACACGATTGAAATTAAAAAAACTGACATAAATCCAAATTGTAGAAACTCTGACTATAAGATATATTATTCATCCACTAATGAAAACATATAAGAAGAAGAATGAGGAGAAGAAAATGGAAATGAAGGAATCAAATCATTAGAAAAATAAGTCTTAAATTTGTCCAAGGAGATGACTTCTCTTAGAAAGAATACTTGAAATATCATACATGATTAATGATCAAATTCTTGGACAATGTTGTGAGAAGAAGAAATGTCCTCCGCATCCACAGGTATTTTAATCATGCCGAAGAATTAAATTGCATAATTGAAAATTTTCATATTTATAAATTTGAAAATAATAATAATTTTTCTAATAAACAACTAACAAAATTAATGACATACTTGTAGGCTCCAAAATTCACTGCCAGCCACGCATGACAACAAGCAAGCATAATTGCGATGAAAAAGGAAAAAAAAAAAAAAACTAAGGAGAGTTTATGAGATTGGGAAGCCATGTCGCAAAGGATCCAATAGGGCATGACCAAACAAATGCCATAGTGAGTTCAAGCGAGGAGGTTAGACACGACGGGATGGATGGAAACGAGGACAAACAAACCATAGACAGTAGACCTTAGGTATGACAATAGCGACATATACAACAATCACAATAAGAGTGTTGGTCGCGTGCACGCGAATTGGATGGTGTTTCTCTAGTTTTCTTATTGACTAATTTTCGTTTGAGGAACCATGCTCCTAGACCTTGCCTCTCAATCTCTTTTTAACAATTAGAATAAATAATAGCGAAAAGCTATAAGACCTTACCGCTAAGTCTTTTTTTAGAAATTAAAAAAATGTGGAATGCCAAAAATACATTTCGCAAAGATCTAAGGCATAAGGAAGATGAAGATAGCTTAGAAGTTCTTTTTATTGGCTTTATTTTGTGAAGTTTGTTGAGATTCTCTGCTCTATATGTTAGTTGTCTAAGGAAAATTTATTATTTGTTTGATAATTCTTCTTATTTTGTAATTTATACGGTGTATATTTCTATGCATTTTAACTCAATTGAGCAAATACATTTAAAAATTCTTGCCAAAAGAAGGCCCTTCCTTATATAGGATACATTGAGGCTTTGGCCAATGCACAACTTATTGATTAGCTTATTAACATAAATTTTCATATCATGATGGTTAAGTGATTAGAAGAAATTAACAAAATACATATTCTACTTTCCTCCTTTCCAAGTACAAAATATGATGTGGTATAAATGCTATTAACATGAAATAATCACAACAAATCACATTGAGTACAGATGGAATTATTTAATGATTTGGAAGGAGAATATGCAATCCAACCATCAACCACTAAAATCAACTTGGCAATGAGCTCCAACTGTGCAACTATCGTGGAGTTACATTTTTGAGGGCAGAGGACGATAAGGCATGAGGCATGGAATGTTAAGAAGTGTTCTAGATGGTAGGCATGAGGTTTGGAATAGCAGGAAATGTCCTGGAAAATAAGGCATGAGGCTTGGAATGGCAGGAAATGTTTTGAATTCAAATTATTGCTTAATTTTAGAAGAACCAACAGCTCTCGTACTAAATAGGACATGAATTATATTTTTCTAATTTACCAACACTCTCCCTCAAGTCTAAGAATAGATGTTGACCTAACTTACCGATGGTCTTCAAAAACTCTCTTATTTAGAATTTTTGTCAGAACATCAGCTTGTTGAAAGGCAGAAGGAATGTAGTATATGTTTATTCTACTATGTTCTCTCTCTTTCTCTTTTTTAAATAAGTGTCAATCCTTCCGCGCTTCTTTTGTCATGTTGAACAAGATTATAACAATATGATTGCTAATTTTCTATCACTATAGAGAGTTGTAGGAGCTTGTGTAGGCCTTTTTAAATATTCCACCAACCTTTTTAGCCAACTAACTTCACTAACCTCTTGGTGTAATGACATGAAATTTTGCTTCAATACTATTTCTAGCAATACTTATTTTTTATCCCAAGAGACAAGATTCCCTCATAATTTGTGCAAAAATTTAAGGCGGATATGTCATCTCATCTCCTGCCAATCTGCATTAGTGTATCCCTTTATGTTACTCCAAGAGACAAGATTCCCCACGTAGTGGATAAGGCTTGATGTTATTGTTGTGTTGTGACTTTAACCCTCTCTAAACTTCCTTTAAGCATCTCAATAGTGATTTTATAGAATCCAAGTTCTTTTGAGTGGGGAAATGTTTTGATTGGCTAACCACATTCACTGCTATAACAATGTATGATCTAGTCGGTGATAGATAACAAGTCTTACTACCAACCTTTGATATTTTTCCTTATCAATAATTGTTTCATACCATTTCCTTTCTTCTCAATCTTTTTCAAGTAGAGTAACCATTTGTTTACATCTATTTTTTGAGTAGATCAAAAGTGTATATTCCTTTGGAAAATGAAAATATCATTCTTACTTTTAGCACTTCCATTTCAAGAGAATATTTAAGTTTTCTCAAATATTTCATCTCAAATTCTCTAAAGTCTCTTAAGTGAGTAATTTTATGTATATCATCATTTGTAATCACAATATCATATACATATACAATTAAAATCGATATTTTCTATTATTCTCCAAATTTCAAGTAAAATAGTAGATCAACATTTTCTTGCGGAGCCAACACATGTTGAAGATCAAGTAAATGTTGAGCTTGGGTATCTAATGAGTGTAGTGTTTGGTTCATCATTACCCATCTTTGACTTTCTTCTCTCCTTCAGCAATCAGTCCTTTATTGTGGGGGAATATTTCATTCGAGGTAATCTTTCTCTCGAATTTCATTTAGATCAAAGTTGAGACCTGAAGGAAATATTAAATGCTCATTTTCTCCAACATTTTCCTATATTACTTAAACAAATCCATTTTACTCCATAGAATGGACCCATTTCTTGTCAAATAGTTAAAGTTGTAATATTCAGAGGCAGTGTTGTTATCTTGTCAGGCATTTGATTTTAGATCTAATTCAAACATTGGGTTGTATTTTCTAGATCATAGTAGATCTATTATCCCAATTATCTTTTGCAGTTTTATGAAGAGATATGTTCTTCCAATTGTTGGTTCCATGGATTTATGAGCTAAGTGATGACATGAATTCTTAGCTTAATGAATTATTAGTTTGATGCATCTTCCTATGGTTGAATTATTGTCCCTGTTAGACATCCGATCTTTTCTCATCTTCTTATCACAAGCATTACCGTTGCAACCACTCACAAAATTTAATTTCACTAAGCTTGTATTGAGTTATTTGGAGGGATTGAACTTCATACATAAAATGGAAGTTTATTCCAAGTCTGTGTTTAGAACGGTCCAGCCGGTCCGCACGGGACCGGCTCAGACGCGAACGTCGCGTGATCTCCGCCTCCTGCGGAGATGGGCGGGCGCGCCGACAGCTCAAACGGAGAGTTTTAGGAAGGATTTTGGGGGGTTTTAGAGAGAAATTTGAATGTAGGGACTGTTTTAGGGAATTCCTTTTGATTTGTATGCATTAAATAGTAGATTTTCCTAGGGTTTGATCATCTTGAATTTGGCTGAAATTTGAGATCTCTTAGATTTAGGTTTTCTTTGGGTCTAGTGGGCGTCTAGAGATTTGGGAGAGATCGATCCTCCTCCGAATTGAGGATCAATTGTATCTTGCTCTTTTATTCCGTCTAAGTGGGATACAAGTTCTTTTCTTGAGTTTTCTCTCGTATTTTCCCGAACAAGTGCTGTTTTCCTGCTGTAAACAGTAGAAATCTGCTGTTTTCCTGCTGTGGACAGCCATTTGGCTGTGTTGGTTCGCCGATTTTGGATAGGTTGCTTGTGAATACAAGCACTTCCTATCAAATTGGTAGCTGAGCATTGTTTTTGGGACCTTAGGCGGCTGAAATTTTGATTTTTCAGCGAGCTTTCGGCTTCCGAAAGTGATATTTTTGAGATCTGTTGGGAAGAAAGATGGCCGGAAAGAAGGTGGAAGTATTGGAAGGCGAGTTCGGACAACTAAAGACAGATCTGGAGGGAAAGTTCTGGAAATCTCGACCAAAATTAAGGTTGGAAGGGAGGTTCGCGGCAATGGAAGAATGATGAAGAAACTACTAGAAATGAAGACCAATCCGGCGGCATCGAAAGTAAGAGAGACCACCGACGCCATGGCGTAGGAGGAATCCAAACCGGTCGCGGGGAGGAGGAATCCGGAGGTGGGATCCTTGAGGGGGAAGATGATATGCCTCCTCTAGAACCGCTTTCTAGAGAGGATGAGTCTGGGGTACGATCGAAGAGGTGCTGATTTTGGCGTAGATAGAAGAGAGGATTCCAGCGTCGAGGTGCTGAATTTCAGCGTCGAGGTGCGGAATTTGAAGGTAGGAGAGGGGAATACGACGAAGTGCATATTTGGCGGTATAGAGAGAGGAATTCCAGCGTCGAGGTGCTGAATTTCAGCGTCGAGGTGCGGAATTTGAAGGTAGGAGAGGGAATCGACGAAAGTGCAGATTTTGGCAGAGAAGAGAAGAATTCCAGCGTCGAGGTGCTGAATTTCAGCGTCGAGGTGCTGAATTCAGCGTCAAGGGCTGATTTTGAAAGGGGAAGAGGGAATATGAGGGAGGTTTGTGGTTAATCGTCGGAGGGACGATCGGGACACTTGGGGAGCACCTCCCCCTCGAGGAAGGGGAGGATTTGGAGGATACCAAGGGTACGTAGGAGATCCCAAGGTGAGGAAGCTGAAGATGCCCATCTTTGAGGGCGAGGATGGCAAGCTGGATCTACAAGGAAGTGTGAACGGTTTTTTGCAGTCAACGGTTGACGGAGGAGGGAGGAAACTGACAGCGGCAGGACATGTTTGGAAGGGAAGGCATTGGCATGGTACCAGTGGCGGGACATGAGGCAACCCATTCGAAGCTGGAGGGAGTTCAAGGATTGTCTGCTAGAGCGTTTCCGAACCAGCAGGGGAGGGACTTCTACGAACAGTTCTTTGCACTGACACAGGAAGGGACAGTAGCAGAATTCCGGGATCGGTTTGAGTACCTAGCTAGCGGTTGGATCGCTTTCTGAGATTGTGCTTGAGGGAACTTCATGAAGGGGCTCAAACCAGAAATCAGGGCAGCTGTTAGAGTGATGAGACCAAACGACCTGGGGAGGCCATGGAGTTGGCACAGTTGGTCGAGGACCAGAAGCATCTGGAGAGGGGGGCTCGTGGCAGCAGCTCTGGGGGATCTAAAGGACGACGACCACTCTTCTAGCACCCAAGGGCCTGCATCAGGCAACAAGTAATGAGACCACCCGGAGAAGCCAGTAGAGAGGAGGGAGTGGGGAAAATTTCAAGAGGTTGACAGAGAAGGAGGTGCAGGATAAGAGGACAAAGGGGTTGTGCTTCAGATGTGATGAGAAGTACATGCCAGGGCATAGGTGCAAGGACCGAATCTTCAGGTTCTCCTTGTCTGTGAAGACGAGGAAGCGAGGAGGGAGGTGGGAGCAGATCTGGAGAGGGAGAAGTTGCACTTGATGTAGCAGAGTCTTTCTGAACTCAGTGGTGGGATTCACTTCGAGTCACACTATGAAAGTGAAATGAGAGATAGCTGATCGTGAGGTGGTTGTACTAATTGACAGTGGGGCTACCCACTTTTTATTTCCACTCAGTTGTCAACCGACTGGGAGTGAAATTGGGGACACCGGTCTTATGGGGTGTGATGGGTACAGGGAAGGTGGAGAAAGGCCCGGGAATCTTTAGGGAGTGGTGTTGACCATCCAAGGATTCAAGTAAGAGAGGACTTTCTTCCCTAGAGTTAGAAAGCACTGATGTCATCCTGGGGATGAAGTGGTTGCAAACCTTGGGAGAACCAAGGACAATTGGGGAGCACTCACGATGGAATTAATGGTGGATGGAGAAAGGTGGTCATCAGGGAGATGCAGGGCTATCCAAAGCCATCAATCATCGAAGACCATGGTTAGCGACGTACAAGAGGTGGGGGAAGATTATTTGGTGGGACTACACAGGCTGGATGCAATCAGATTGGAAGAGGGAGGAGAAGTTTCTCTTTCTTTGCAGCCCTTGGTTCAACATACAGTAAGGAGTTTCAGTCACCTCAAGGTGGCCCCCTCCACGGAACACGAGCATATCTCCATCTTGAGGACAAGGTGGATTTTTGGGAGGGAGTATTGTTAGACCGGTCCAGACCGGTCAGCCGGTCCGCACGGGACCGCTCAGAAGCGAAACGCCGGTTGATCTCCGCCTCCTGCGGAGATCGGGCGGGCCGACAGCTCAACGGAGAGTTTTAGGAAGGATTTTGGGGTGGTTTTAGAGAGAAATTTGAATGTAGGGACTGTTTAGGGAATTCCTTTGATTTGTATGCATTAAATAGTAGATTTTTTTAGGGTTTGATCAGCTTGATTTTGGCTGAAATTTGAGATCTCTTAGATTTAGGTTTTCTTTGGGCTCTAGCGGCGTCTAGAGATTTGGGAGAGATCGATCCTCCTCTCGAATTGAGGACAATTGTATCTTGCTCTTTTATTCATCGTCTAAGTGGAATACAAGTCTTTTCTTGAGTTTTCTCTCGTATTTTCCCGAACAAGTGCTGTTTTCCTGTTTAAACAGCGAAATCTGCTGTTTTCTGCTGTGGGACGCCATTTGGCTGCTGTTGGTTCGCCGATTTTGGATAGGTTGCTTGTGAATACAAGCACTTCCTATCATCTTGCTTCTCATAAAGAGAGTTCCCCATCTGCCACGTGCCATGTGCAACCTCCGGATTTGGATTATCCCTCAGATTCTCGCTTAGTGTATATATATAAATATTGAGCAAATTCTATAAAAAAAATTATATTGGGTTCTTTAAGCTACTAATATTTTTTTGTTTGTGGGCGACATTGTCCTCCATTTAATCATTCAGCTCCAAGCGAGCTAAAATCATGACAGAAAGCTAGTGTGTGGGAGCATAAAAAACATGATCTATCTCATTTTCTCTCCTCATGCATGATATTGCTGCATCAATATAGAAGAAATTCAATTTAGGTGAGGGGAAAGGATTCGTAGTTTGAAATGAGGATAAAAGAATTAGATGGGGGTTTAAATGCACATTATCCTCATTTGCATTAATCATGTTTGTTGGCACCTTAGATCCCTCAAATTAAGGAGTAATATTCCTCAATTAGCCAAATTATGGTTATGATTTGATTATATTATTATCATGGATTTTTTTATGTTATTACTAGTGATGTATTAGGTGTATTAGTACTTGTTAATTGAATCACTGTGCTAATTTTCTTATTCTCCCTCATATTGTCATGTTGCTTATCTTTTTTTTTTTTTTTTTTCATTTGGAAGTCAAACAAGTTCTCTCTTTCCCTAGATACTATAGCTTGATCCTTTCAACTCCCTACATCTCTTTATGTCTCTACTGAGAAGCTTTTAAGGTTAGGGAATTAATCCAATGCAAGGGGAAGAGGAAGTTGTAGAAAACAAGAAGATATTTCTAACTGGGGAGTCTAAGGGACAAGAAAGAAGATCAAGGAAGAATAAATAAGAAAGATAAAGGGAGCCATCCGTAAGAAAAATGACAAGCTCACCATTGGTTGGCAAGTCTAGTGCAATTTATAAATGGCCAGAAGCCTTGGTCTTCTTCCCAGGTTTGAATTTCTGGTATTTACTAATTGGGTTTTTATGAAACCCTGTATTACAACTTGGATTTGTTTTGAAACTCTACTTGACATTATCTAGGCAGTAATACCTGGTTTTTGAGAGAAATATTAGTGACACTACTTGAGTTCAATAAATTCAAGGCCTTTGTTACTTGATCTAGTCTTCAAAATAGATTAAATTATTATCCTTATTGTAAATTTGAAACTATTATTTTTCGCTAAAGATAAAGCTATTAGAGGTTTATACTATTTCTTTAGGGGACATTTGATAAATTTTCTTTCAATTGTTTTTTATTTATTATCTAAATAAGTATAATTGCACCTAGGACCTATTTCTATAAAAAGAAACCTAGGGCTTCAATAGATTTATTGAATGATTTTTTTTTTGCTAATTTCTCTCTGATTGCCCTCATAGTATTCCGGTTGTTATTCTTCTCCTCCTCTATAAGCGCCGACAGGACACTGGGCATGGACATGGACATGATATAATCAATATGACAATATTATACAATTATAAATGTAGGAATGACACTATGAATATAATATTATCTTTTATAAATTATTAATATATAATTTGCAATTGAAATACTTATATTGGTATTTTCCATTAAAAGCATTACGCAATTGCATTAGTGACTATTTATGAAAAAAAAAACTAGATTAGTATCTCTCTAAAGAATAAATCAGCAGCTTCTTATTAAAAATAAGCATCACATCTCTATTTGAACGTGTTGGGCATGCAATGAAGTGTGTTGAAGTTGTGTTTATGTTCGACACAATTTTGAAACAGACATGAAAAGTATCTTGAAGTATCCGTGCTACATAGCTTACTCAACGCTCTCTCTTTTACATTGTCATATTTTCTTCTCATTCTGCTCTATCTTCAGTCTCCCACCACACAATTTCTCTTTCAATTCTCTTCCTCCCTCCTCTCCTGCATTTATTGCTATCTCACAAAGAAATCATGATTTATTCTTTCCCACACTGCAAAAGTAAATAGCTTGTGAATTTACAAAAAAGTATTGATTTTGATCCTATTAGGAAATATAGATCAATGTGAAATGAAATGGAAGGGATGGGGTAGATCAAAGTTAGCATCGTTGGAGTTGTGAAAAAATATTTATGTGAGCTTGAATGGGCAGCACATGCAATAATTGACAAGAATGAATGGAGAAGAATAATTGACAATGCAAACCCCAAAGCAATTATGATAGGGTTCAAAATTATAATATTTGTTCCAGCCTTTTATCACATTATATGTTATTTTTTTTGGATTGGTTCTCTTCTCTCTCTCTCTCTCTCTCTCTCTCTCCCTTTTGGTCTTCTGAAATAGAGTGACCAAGTTTGTCTTGAGCCCAGATATCTGATAGTTATTCACTCTATAATTTGACTTTTTTATGTAGAAATTAGATTATGATGTGTTAAATTCAGAGAATTGAGAGGGAAAAAGCTTAATTTTATTGCATAAAATTATCCCTATTTGTAGATCTCTTACAAGATATTTTAATAAAGAAACAAATAATTACACAATCACACATGATTGTCATAATATATTCTTCCTAAATCAGCCACCTGAATATGGAAGGAAATCGGCGTAATCCAGGTAAGCTCTCACGGATCCCCATACTGGAGAATACGAATTTATCATTCCCAGCTTGGTAATCAATCTTAGAAAGGTATAATTATCATGTCCATTGGTGCACATAGAGTCCTCCATTTGGTCAAAAATTTTGGGAGGAATTAGCTTCAGATATTGCGGTGTCAAATGATAGCGATGAATGCTAATCAATCAAGCCTGCAAGATGCAAACAACAATAGAGGCTGTGTTGAATAGTAGCCCTCAAGATACCGAAAATGGTGTAATAAAGGCCAGTGGTGAGATAGTAGGGAAAGTGATCAATTATCCTTCGGATTTCCTCTCGGTTCTCTAGCAATGAAGGCACGACAGTAGAAAGAAAGAAATTTAGGCTTGCGACAAGCTTTGGTAGACAACAGAAAAATAAGTCTCAAGCGGCTTAGACTCGGCAAATGTCCTCCTTCCCGGACCGTTAGATCTAGCGAACCTTTGACCCAATGCAATCAGTCATTGACTCCACCTGAACAAACTCCTGCTCAATCTGCCCCGTACAGGCGCACACAATGCTATGTTTCCTTTGATCTGATCTTAGGAAGGAGCGCAAGTCTCACACTCTTGCTTGTTTCGGCCTTAGACCCGCAAGAGAGGGAACTCTTGGCTCTTTCCAGGTGCTACAGGAGGCTTTCTCTCGGCTCCGCTCGATTTTGCCCCAAACGGACGCAGATGAGCCACCCCCGCTCGATCTATCCTCGATCTTGGACACGCATGAGAGACTCCCGTTTTCGCTTCTTCAAGCCACATGCACGAAACAAAGGGCACAAGCGGTTTAAACCGTTTCTCTCGTTCGATCTTCGACAACAATGAAGGTGATAGGGGTAGAGGCAGCAGCCCCAGCGGCTGATTTGGTGGGGTCCAAGAAGGATCTAATTATTTATGTTAGGAGGGAATTAATTGGAAATGATTCTTTTATTTAAAGTCAAATAAGAGAGGGAATTAATTGAAGCAGGAAGGTTGAATTAGGAGAGAAATATATTAGAAAGGGGGTTTAAGGAGGTGGGGGGAGCTTTTAAAGGAGAAGTTTAGGGTTATTTTGTTTTATGCATAATTTGAGTTGTGTTTGCTGTGGTTTTTTTTTGTGGGCTTCCTAACGGCGCTAGGTTTAGCGGGAGAGACGATCTGCCTCTCTTGTGTGTAGATCATTGTATCTTACTTTCATATTGGTGCATTAATATAAAAATCATCCTTTCTTTTCTCAATTTTGATGTTCTTGTTGTATTATCTCGCAATTTTCACCTTAGGCATATCAGAAGGCTGCTTGCTCTCTTTCGCTTCCTTCGATTTGTATATCCCAACATTTCGACAATGAAGTATGGTGGAAGGACGAGTATTCCTCAGAATTACGGTAATGAAGGATGGTAGTGTGAATCTGGCTTTGTACCATGTTAAATCTAGAGAATTGGAGAGGAAAAAAGATTTATTTATTGCACAAAAATTATCCCTATTTATAGATCTATTCAAGATTCTTAATAATTCATAAGGAAATATATTAGGAAAGGGGGCTAAGGAGGTGGGGAGCTTATTTTAGGGAAAGTTTATGGTATTTTGTTTTATGCATAATTTGAGTTGTTTGTTGTGTTTGTTGTGTTTTTGTTTTTTTGTAAGGGCTTCCTAGCGCTGTTAGGTTTAGCGGGAGATGATCTACCTCTCTTATGTGTAGATCATTGTATCTTACTTTCATATTGGAGCATTAATACATAAATCATCATTTTTTTCTCAATTTATTTATTTGTCTTGATGTATTCTCTCGCTGTTTTCACCTTTAGGCGTATCAGAGGCTGCTTGCTCCTCTTTTGATGTGAAATATATAGGAATTTAATAAAAATTTGTTAAGCTTGCTAATGTTAAAATTAATGTTTCACAAGACTAGATTCTAGGATTTCTTATTTGTTGATGTGCTTTGGCATACAGTTACAAGCTAGATTAGAAGGCGATTTAAAATAACACAAAAATATAGTAAAACTAAATGCATAATCCACATGTTAACAAATAGAAAGTTCACATTGAGTTCCCTCACTCTCACTCTTGAGGGTTGTTTTAGCGGAGGAATAATTTCAGCAAACCTAATGACGCATAAGAGATAAGAAGACGTCTGTAGTATTGCCCAACGAAAAGTTAGCTGAGGGGAAGAGTCGGTGGATGTCCAATAACTCGCCACTGTCCAGAGATTTGGTGCTCTTCAATGGCAGATGTCAAAGTGAAGAGGATCCGGTTGATGTAGTCGTTGATCTCCAAGTTGAGGGTAAAAGAAGATGATCTCAACACATCTACTCGTCCTTGATGATCGTACACGAATCCAATGTCTCTTTCATGATCGACCATTCATGGGGAGTAGGCCGGGTTGTGTAGCTTCTTCCTTGGGGTGATGAAATAAAGGAGAAGAGAAGAATAAGGGAGAGGAGGGAGTTGGAGTGTCGACCAAGGAAAGGGAGAGGCCTTTTGAAATTTTCAGCTTTTGGCTTAGGTGGATGGGGGCAATAATTTAAAATCTGAAATTGATTTCAAATTTTATAATTAGAGTAGGGAATAATTTAAAATTCGAATCTCCTTTAATAGGGGGTAAGTGTCACGACCTAACCCACGGAACGAATCCCTTCAGTCGGGCCCGCGACAATGTTAAAAATTCAGGATCTAGTTTTGAAATTGCTTCAGACTTTCTTCAGATATTCAAACAAACAGAAACACAGAGCTGCTATAAACTTCAAATACATATAAAGAAATGCATCCACTATTTTTTTCTTTCTTTCATCAAAATAATCATACAATATAGTGCATGGCTACAGCAGACAGAATAACAGATCAGAAAAGCCATGACTGTACACAAAATCAAAGTACAAAATACTAACAACTGATCAGACACAGAACGGCTAGTCCAAGACTTCCTTCCCTTTCCTAGAGCCTGAAAACCACGCAGAAAATGGATGAGATAACAACTTAGCAAGACTACACTCACCAATCAAAATCTCCAGAAATTCACTTCAGAAAACACATCAGAAGCATTTATTCAAATGTTGTATAGAAATTCAAACAATCGTATAAAAATCGTATAACAGACAGAACAGATACTGATCAAATAAAAATCAATCACGATACATGAATTCAATCATAGTGCAGAACAGTCTAATAAAACTTATAAAACTTTCAAATCACAGAACAGATCGGGTCGTACAAATCAGATAAAATCACATTTCGGATATCATATTTCACATATCACATATCAGATTCCGGACCCTGACAAAATCTCAACGGATTCTGGCCCCTTATGTTCCCTTCCCTGACACAGCAAAGAATCTCAACGGATTCTGGCCCCTTATGTCTCCCTTTGTGCTTATAGCACCAGAACGGAAAGATATACAGAATTTTCAGAACAGATCTGTTTTATTTTCAGATTTCCTGACACAGACAGAATCTCAAAGGATTCTGGCCCTTATAACTCCTTTGATAGCATATCACATCAGAACATTCAATTCAGGAAATCAGATTTCGTTAGAAAATTGTCAGCGGCATAACGACAGTATACGGAATTTACACAAAATTCCAGATTCGAAATTTATCAATTACCACAGATAGTGCAAAAATCATTATAAGATTTTTTATTGTACTGAATAATAATATAGATTCTCAGCAATAAATGTTATTCGATCAAAACCCATAGAATTCAAAATACCTGGTAAAAAATCTTTTAGAAAATATCAAAACGTGCACAATATCATCTCAGAAACATACCAAAATGTAGTGTAAAAAGTTCATCAGTACAAAACGGAATCAATTATTCTCTAACGGAGACAAAATCCGAAACAGAAAAGTCTTAAAATCCTCGTTTCTGAAAATTTAGAAAGGCGGAATGTACATTACTTAGAGTCGGTCAACTTTCTCAACTGCAGCTACGGACAGAAAGTCGCCCAAAAATCACTTTTCTCCTTTTTCCTTCGATTTTCTCTCTCCTGGGCTTTTTCTCTCTTCAAAAGATCTCAATCCCATATATACCCATGCAGATCGTCCTGGACGATCCAAAATTGTCCCGGGACGATTTGCCCTCGGACCAAATTCGTTCGGCTAAACAGTAATCGTACCTGGACGAGTTGCTCTCTGGAAAAATTTCATACGGACGAACCTCATTTCATCCTAGGACGAACTTCTCTGTCCCCAAAACCTGTACAAACCTGTACCGATCGTCCCCAGACGATCCAACTTCGTCCGATGAACCTGGAAGGAAAATGACTTTCACACTAAGTGAGGCGGTCAACTTGAAGGAAGGTGTTGATTGAGAGCATTAATAGAGAGAATTAATTAAGAGAGAGGGGGCCAGCCAAAATAAAAGGAAGGGGGGTTGTCCACATTCAATGAATGTGTCTAGGTGCAATGAATGTTGAAATTGTAATTAATTCCAATTTAATTTCATATTTGAGTTCATTGGGGAGGATTCCTAAAATAGGTTTATTAATTAGAAAATGTTTTTAATTTCAAATTTCATTTGAGTTCATTTAAGAGACTTTCCAAATTAATAGTAAGACAAATTAGGAAGGTGTTTAAGGGGGCAATTTGAATTGTAAAAAGGGATTGAGATGGAGTGGTCGGTGGCTTAGGCTTGGGCTAGGTAGGCCAACGGCTAAGGGAGGGTCTGGACTTAGGTTCGTTGGGGGATGGGAGGGTTGCCGGTGGCTCGAGGTGGAGGGGGAAAGAGGCCGACGGGTTTGGGGGAGGGGGACAGGTGTGGCCGAAACTTAGGGGAAGTGTGTGGGTAGTCGGTGGTATGGGGTTGAAGGAAAGGTGGCCGGTGGCTTAATGAAGAGGAAAGGTGGGGGAAGAAGGAAGTGAGGGAAAATTGAGAGCCCAGACTTTCCAGCGGTGTTGGGTTTTTCCTTGGCCCTCTCTTAGGATTCTCTCTTCTCTCAAGAGCTCACAAAGAAAGAAGACAAAAACTAAAATTTCATTCATCAATCATCATGTCATAAAATAGGGAGAGGCCACCGTTCCCCTGTGTCGTTCGGGAAAAACAGCGACCCTGGATGGGTCGCGACGTCTATTATTAGCGGTGGACGGTTCGGTTGAACCGGCCACCAACCGGTTCATAACACAGTCACTGGTCATTAAATGCGGAATCAATCCAAACTTCTTTCCCAAGAGGGGAAGACACATTCAATTTGATCAAGACCTTAGCCATTAATGGCCTTAAAATCCTAGATGTAGCATAATCCACCTGAAGAAAATTGCCAAAGGTTAAACCATGAGAGTACAAAATGGATTGATTGAAATAATAATTCAAATATGTGAAAATATCGCTCAAATTTAGGTGACACGAGGTTCCATATAATAGTTAAAATGAGGTGTCCATTTAAACATACACATCAAGAACACATTCTTTAGTGTGTTTTCCAAAGGAAAAGACTTTGAGTAATAAGATTCTTGGAAGAATTTGATCAAAACATGATGTGTATCAATAAGTTCCACATTATAACCCCCAACCAAATGCAAGTCTATCATGAATGTGAATGATTTTCATATTAGGATGATCCTAGGAAAACTGGCCTACCATGGAGAGGAAAAAAAAAAGGGAAATCCAATTCAAAGATCTTGTTTACCTTAAAAAAAGTGGATTATGATTGATGATGAGTAGATGTTGAACTGTGTTTAAATGCGTGGGTAAATGAATTGGGAACCCACAAAGGTCGATGACCCTTATACTCTCTAAAAACCTTAACAAATGACCGTGGAGTGCAAGGCAATGAAGATCCCACAAACGGAGAATCCCTAGGAGCGTTAGCATCCATATGATAAGTGTTATAATATTAACAAACTTCAGGAGTAGTCGATGAAATAGTGCATGAAAAGATTGAACGATTAGAACGATTGAAAAATAGATTTGTCTGAATTTGATTATTTTAAAATTAAGCTCAAAACATCTGTTCATGTTCTGCTCGCTTAACGAATGAATTAAACACGAGCTTCTTAATGATTTAGACACGAGATGTTTGTGAATGAAAAGTTTTTTAACAATTCTACGTTCAAGCACAAATAATGGGGATTTGATGGTGGAGCTAGAGGAAGGTCATTATTATTTTCCCAACTTGGTTCTTTTTCTGGACCAGTTAAGTGTTTTTGTAGATGACTAATCTTGATAATCCCTTGTAACTAACTAACCCTGCATGAATTTTATCTGCATGTGTAACGAGAAGTGCTTTTTGTTTTTTTAAGAGTTACTTGTTTGTATTATATTGCGTGCATTGGTGGAAGGATATTTCTAGGTGGCTGTCACCATTGTTAGAACTTCAGTTTTATAAAAGTTGAAAGTAATTAATGTGTTTGCTTTATCATCTGTTTGATGCAGATAAATGATCAAATTATCACGAAGCTTCATATGGATTTGGATTTAAGTAATAAGGAGAAGTTATCACGCCATTCACATAAATCAGATGAACGCATACATGACTGCAGTAGAAAGCGTAAAGCATCCTCCATTGCCTCAATGGATTGTGGCAGTGCTAACAATCATATTTATAATCCTGTTGGTAAGGTATGCTATTTTGACATTTTTTTGGTTGATGCTTGATATCCACTCTATTGTTGCTTCTTAGGTCACCTAGATTATAAGCATGTGTTAATCAGATTATGTTAGTTATTGTATTGAATTGTGAAGGGTATTTGGGTAATTAACTATTTAAACCCTAAATCTTATATTTCTGAACCATTGAACCAGTTGGCTCCATGACATATTATTTAAGCCCTAATTAGCTATATTAATATAGAGGCCACTTCAATGCACGAATTTGTAGTTTATTCACATAATATGAATGCAGTGTAAAAATATTTGAATAATTTGTTTCCAAAGATAGTTTGATAAGGATGTGATGATGATTATGAAGTCCAATAGTAAAAATGCCATTCAAACGAAGAATAATCATGAAGGTATGAATAATTTCCAAGCTCGAATTGCTAAGACAAATTTTTAAACTACAGTAGGAAAATGGAGTTGCTAGATTATAAATCTTTGCCTTGGAAAAAATAAGAGTGAATTTGTGCTAAAGTTTGTGGGTTGGCTTGTGTCTTGCAGAGTTAATGCCATGCTGAAAGAAGATAGTGAAATAAAAAGGCGAATAGGGCTATAAGGAACACTCACATTTATCAGCATCAACGAAAGAAATGGAGGATCTATCATGGTAAGTGGTGCACCAACATTTGGAAGAGTTTAGTTTGAAGGAGCAGTTGGACCAGCAATTTACATCAATAATTGCTGGACCATCAATAGGTGACTGGCAGAGATAAATTGATAAAGGTGAAGCATGAGGAGGAGCCTTGATGATGGCATTGGGATGCACCAACAAAGGGGGTGAGATGCCCGTGAAGGGAGATGGAAGTTGGGCTCCACAAAGGAAGGTGGAGACGGGATGCCATCAAAGTCACCAATGACACATTAGTTGGATTGGAAAGGCGTGCAAACACTTAGAACACAGCTAGGGATATTGGGTGGTGCAGCACGCATGACAACAAGCAAGCATAATTGCGATGAAAAAAGAAAAAAAAAAAAAAACTAAGGAGAGTCTTATGAGATTGGGCAAGCCATGCTCGCAAGAGATCCAATAGGGCATGACCAAACAAATGCCATAGTGAGTTCAAGCGAGGAGGTAGACACGACGGGATGGATGGAAAACGAGGACAAACAAACCATAGACAGTAGACCTTAGGTATGACAATAGCGACATATACAACAATCACAATAAGAGTGATTGGTCGGCGTGCACGCCGAATTGGATGGAGTTTCTCTAGTTTTCTTATTGACTAATTTTCGTTTGAGGAACCATGCTCCTAGACCTTGCCTCTCAATCTCTTTTTAACAATTAGAATAAATAATAGCGAAAAGCTATAAGACCTTACCGCTAAGTCTATTTTTTAGAAATTAAAAAAATGTGGAATGCCAAAATACATTTCGCAAAAGATCTAAGGCATAAGGAAGATGAAGATAGCTTAAGAAGTTCTTTTTATTGGCTTTATTTTTGTGAAAGTTTGTTGAGATTCTCTGCTCTATATGTTAGTTGTCTAAGGAAAATTTATTATTTGTTTGATATTCTTCTTATTTTGTAATTTGTACGGTGTATATTTCTATGCATTTTAACTCAATTGAGCAAAATACATTTAAAAATTTCATGCCAAAAGAAGGCCCTTCCTTATATAGGATACATTGAGGCTTTGGCCAAATGCACAACTTATTGATTAGCTTATTAACATAAATTTTCATATCATGATGGTTAAGTGATTAGAAGGAAATTAACAAAAATACATATTCTACTTTCCTCCTTTCCAAGTACAAAATATGATGTGGTATAAATGCTATTAACATGAAATAATCACAACAAATCACAATAGAGTACAGATGGAATTTATTTAATGATTTGAGAAGGAGAATATGCAATCCAACCATCAACCACTAGAAATCAACTTGGCAATGAGCTCCAACTGTGCAACTATCGTGGAGTTACATTTTTGAGGGCAGAGGACGATAAGGCATGAGGCATGGAATGTTAAGAAGTGTTCTAGATAGGTAGGCATGAGGTTTGGAATAGCAGGAAATGTCCTGGAAAATAAGGCATGAGGCTTGGAATGGCAGGAAATGTTTTGAATTCAAATTATTGCTTAATTTTAGAAGAACCAACAGCTCTCGTACTAAATAGGACATGAATTAATATTTTTCTAAATTTACCAACACTCTCCCTCAAGTCTAAGAATAGATGTTGACCTAACTTACTCGATGGATCTTCAAAAACTCCTTTATTTAGAATTATTGTCAGAACATCAGCTTGTTGAAAGGCAGAAGGAATGTAGTATATGTTTATTCTACTATGTTCTCTCTCTTTCTCTTTTTAAATAAGTGATCAATCCTTCCGCGCTTCATTTTGTCATGTTGAACAAGATTATTAACAATATTGATTGCTAATTTTCTATCACTATAGAGAGTTGTAGGAGCTGTGTTAGGCCTTTTTAAATATTCCACCAACCTTTTTAGCCAACTAACTTCACTAACCTCTTGTGTAATGACATGAAATTTTGCTTCAATACTATTTCTAGCAATACTTATTTTTTTACTCCAAGAGACAAGATTCCCTCATAATTTGTGCAAAAATTTAAGGCGGATATGTCATCCTCATCTCCTGCCCAATCTGCATTAGTGTATCCCTTTATGTTACTCCAAGAGACAAGATTCCCCACGTAGTGGGATAAAGGCTTGATGTTATTGTTGTTGTGTGACTTTAACCCCCTCTCTAAACTTCCTTTAAGACATCTCAATAGATGATTTATAGAATCCAAGTTCTTTTGAGTGGGGAAATGTTTTGATTGGCTAACCACATTCACTGCATATACAATGTATGATCTAGTCGGTGATAGATAAACAAGTCTTACTACCAACCTTTGATATTTTTCCTTATCAATAATTGTTTCATTACCATTTCCTTTCTTCTTCCAATCTTTTTCAAGTAGAGTAACCATTTGTTTACATCCTAATTTTTTGAGTAGATCAAAAGTGTATTTCCTTTGGAAAATGAAAATATCATTCTTACTTTTAGCAACTTCCATTTCAAGAGAATATTTAAGTTTTCTCAAATATTTCATCTCAAATTCTCTTAAAGTCTCCTTTAAGTGAGTAATTTTATGTATATCATCATTTGTAATCACAATATCATATACATATACAATTAAAATCGATATTTTCTATTATTCTCCAAATTTCAAGTAAAAAGTAAGATCAACATTTTCTTGCGGAGCCAACACATGTTGAAGATCAAGTAAATGTTGAGCTTTGGGTATCTAATGAGTGTAGTGTTTGGTTCATCATTACCCATCTTTGACTTTCTTCTCTCCTTCAGCAAATCAGTCCTTTATTGTGGGGGAATATTTCATTCGAGGTAATCTTTCTCGAATTTCATTTAGATCAAAGTTGAGACCATGAAGGAAATTAAATAAATGCTCATTTTCTCCAACATTTTCCTATATTACTTAAACAAATCCATTTTACTCCATAGAATGGACCCATTTCTTGTCAAATAGTTAAAGTTGTAATATTCAGAGGCAGTGTTGTTATCTTGTCAGGCATTTGATTTTAGATCTAATTCAAAACATTGGGTTGTATTTTCTAGATCATAGTAGATCTATTATCCCAATTATCTTTTGCAGTTTTATAGAAGAGATATGTTCTTCCAATTGTTGGTTCCATGGAATTTATGAGCTAAGTGATGACAATTGAATTCTTAGCCTTAATGAATTATAGTTTGATGCATCTTCCTATGGTTGAATTATTGTCCCTGTTAGACATCCGATCTTTTCTCATCTTCTTATCACAAGCATTACCGTTGCAACCACTCACAAAATTTAATTTCACTAAGCTTGTATTGAGTTATTTGGAGGGATTGAACTTCATACATAAAATGGAAGTTTATTCCAAGTCTTGTGTTAGACCGGTCCAGCCGGTCCGCACGGGACCGGCTCAGACGCGAAACGTCGCGTGATCTCCGCCTCCTGCGGAGATCGGGCGGGCCGACAGCTCAAACGGAGAGTTTTAGGAAGGATTTTGGGGGGTTTTAGAGAGAAATTTGAATGTAGGGACTGTTTAGGGAATTCCTTTTGATTTGTATGCATTAAATAGTAGATTTTCCTAGGGTTTGATCATCTTGAATTTGGCTGAAATTTGAGATCTCTTAGATTTAGGTTTTCTTTGGGTTCTAGTGGCGTCTAGAGATTTGGGAGAGATCGATCCTCCTCTCGAATTGAGGATCAATTGTATCTTGCTCTTTTATTCATCGTCTAAGTGGAATACAAGTCTTTTCTTGAGTTTTCTCTCGTATTTTCCCGAACAAGTGCTGTTTTCCTGCTGTAAACAGTAGAAATCTGCTGTTTTCCTGCTGTGGACAGCCATTTGGCTGCTGTTGGTTCGCCGATTTTGGATAGGTTGCTTGTGAATACAAGCACTTCCTATCAAATTGGTATCAGAGCATTGTTTTTGGGACCTTAGGCGGCTGAAATTTTGATTTTTCAGCGAGCTTTCGGCTTCCGAAAGTGATATTTTTGAGATCTGTTGGGAAGAAAGATGGCCGGAAAGAAGGTGGAAGTATTGGAAGGCGAGTTCGGACAACTAAAGACAGATCTGGAGGGAAAGTTCCTGGAAATCTCGACCAACAGTTACAGGTTGGAAGGGAGGTTCGCGGCAATGGAAGAAATGATGAAGAAACTACTAGAAATGAAGACCAATCCGGCGGCATCGAAAGTAAGAGAGACCACCGACGGCCATGGCGTAGGAGGAAATCCAAACCCGGTCCGGGGGAGGAGGAATCCGGAGGTGGAGATCCTTGAGGGGGAAGATGATATGCCTCCTCTAGAACCGCTTTCTAGAGAGGAGATGAGTCTGGGGTACGATCGAAGAGGTGCTGATTTTGGCGGTAGAAGAGAGGAATTCCAGCGTCGAGGTGCTGAATTTCAGCGTCGAGGTGCGGAATTTGAAGGTAGGAGAGGGGAATACGACGAAAGTGCATATTTTGGCGGTAGAAGAGAGGAATTCCAGCGTCGAGGTGCTGAATTTCAGCGTCGAGGTGCGGAATTTGAAGGTAGGAGAGGGGAATACGACGAAAGTGCAGATTTTGGCAGAAGAAGAGAAGAATTCCAGCGTCGAGGTGCTGAATTTCAGCGTCGAGGTGCTGAATTTCAGCGTCAAGGTGCTGATTTTGAAAGGGGAAGAAGGGAATATGAGGAAGGGTTTGGGTATAATCGTCGGAGGGACGATCGGGACACTTGGGGAGCACCTCCCCCTCGAGGAAGGGGAGGATTTGGAGGATACCAAGGGTACGTAGGAGATCCCAAGGTGAGGAAGCTGAAGATGCCCATCTTTGAGGGCGAGGATGGCCATGGCTGGATCTACAAGGTGGAACGGTATTTTGCAGTCAACAGGTTGACGGAGGAGGAGAAACTGACAGCGGCAGGACTGTTTGGAAGGGAAGGCATTGGCATGGTACCAGTGGCGGGACATGAGGCAACCCATTCGAAGCTGGAGGGAGTTCAAGGATTGTCTGCTAGAGCGTTTCCGAACCAGCAGGGGAGGAGACTTCTACGAACAGTTCTTTGCACTGACACAGGAAGGGACAGTAGCAGAATTCCGGGATCGGTTTGAGTACCTAGCTAGCAGGTTGGATCGTCTTTCTGAGATTGTGCTTGAGGGGAACTTCATGAAGGGGCTCAAACCAGAAATCAGGGCAGCTGTTAGAGTGATGAGACCAAACGACCTGGGGGAGGCCATGGAGTTGGCACAGTTGGTCGAGGACCAGAAGCATCTGGAGAGGGGGGCTCGTGGCAGCAGCTCTGGGGGATCTAAAAGGACGACGACCACTCTTCTAGCACCCAAGGGGCCTGCATCAGGCAACAGTAATGAGACCACCCGGGAGAAGCCAGTAGGAGGAGGGAGTGGGGAAAATTTCAAGAGGTTGACAGAGAAGGAGGTGCAGGATAAGAGGACAAAGGGGTTGTGCTTCAGATGTGATGAGAAGTACATGCCAGGGCATAGGTGCAAGGACCGAACTCTTCAGGTTCTCCTTGTCTGTGAAGACGAGGAAGACGAGGAGGGAGGTGGGAGCAGATCTGGAGAGGAGGAGAAGTTGCACTTGGATGTAGCAGAAGTCTTTCTGAACTCAGTGGTGGGATTCACTTCGAGTCACACTATGAAAGTGAAATGAGAGATAGCTGATCGTGAGGTGGTTGTACTAATTGACAGTGGGGCTACCCACAATTTTATTTCCACTCAGGTTGTCAACCGACTGGGAGTGAAATTGGTGGACACCGGTCGTTATGGGGTGATGATGGGTACAGGGAAGGTGGAGAAAGGCCAGGGAATCTGTTAGGGAGTGGTGTTGACCATCCAAGGGATTCAAGTAAGAGAGGACTTTCTTCCACTAGAGTTAGAAAGCACTGATGTCATCCTGGGGATGAAGTGGTTGCAAACCTTGGGAGAAACCAAGGACAATTGGGGAGCACTCACGATGGAATTAATGGTGGATGGGAGAAAGGTGGTCATCAGGGGAGATGCAGGGCTATCCAAAGCCATCACATCATCGAAGACCATGGTTAGCGACGTACAAGAGGTGGGGGAAGATTATTTGGTGGGACTACACAGGCTGGATGCAATCAGATTGGAAGAGGGAGGAGAAGTTTCTCTTTCTTTGCAGCCCTTGGTTCAACAATACAGTAAGGAGTTTCAGTCACCTCAAGGATGGCCCCCTCCACCGGAACACGAGCATATCTCCATCTTGAGGACAAGGTGGATTTTTGGGAGGGGAGTATTGTTAGACCGGTCCAGCCGGTCCGCACGGGACCGGCTCAGACGCGAAACGCCGTGTGATCTCCGCCTCCTGCGGAGATCGGGCGGGCCGACAGCTCAAACGGAGAGTTTTAGGAAGGATTTTGGGGGGTTTTAGAGAGAAATTTGAATGTAGGGACTGTTTAGGGAATTCCTTTTGATTTGTATGCATTAAATAGTAGATTTTTTTAGGGTTTGATCAGCTTGATTTTGGCTGAAATTTGAGATCTCTTAGATTTAGGTTTTCTTTGGGCTCTAGCGGCGTCTAGAGATTTGGGAGAGATCGATCCTCCTCTCGAATTGAGGATCAATTGTATCTTGCTCTTTTATTCATCGTCTAAGTGGAATACAAGTCTTTTCTTGAGTTTTCTCTCGTATTTTCCCGAACAAGTGCTGTTTTCCTGTTTTAAACAGCAGAAATCTGCTGTTTTCCTGCTGTGGACAGCCATTTGGCTGCTGTTGGTTCGCCGATTTTGGATAGGTTGCTTGTGAATACAAGCACTTCCTATCATCTTGCTTCTCATAAAGGAGAGTTCCCCATCTGCCACGTGCCATGTGCACCTCCGGACTTTGGATTATCCCTCAGATTCTCGCTTAGTGTATATATATAAAATATTGAGCAAATTCTATAAAAAAAAATTATATTGGGTTCTTTAAGCTACTAATATTTTTTTGTTTGTGGGCGACATTGTCCTCCATTTAATCATTCAGCTCCAAGCGAGCTAAAATCATGCATGAAAGCTAGTGTGTGGGAGCATAAAAACATGATCTATCTCATTTTCTCTCCTCATGCATGATATTGCTGCATCAATATAGAAGAAATTCAAAATTTAGGTGAGGGGGAAAGGATTCGTAGTTTGAAATGAGGATAAAAAGATTAGATGGGGGTTTAAATGCACATTATCCTCATTTGCATTAATCATGTTTGTTGGCACCTTAGATCCCTCAAATTAAGGAGTAATATTCCTCAATTAGCCAAATTAATGGTTATGATTTGATTATATTATTATCATGGATTTTTTTATGTTATTACTAGTGCATGTATTAGGTGTATTAGTACTTGTTAATTGAATCACTGTGCTAATTTTCTTATTCTCCCTCATATTGTCATGTTGCTTATCTTTTTTTTTTTTTTTTCATTAGGAAGTCAAACAAGTTCTCTCTTTCCCCTAGATACTATAGCTTGATCCTTTCAACTCCCTACATCTCTTTATGTCTCTACTTGAGAAGCTTTTAAGGTTAGGGAATTAATTCCCAATGCAAGGGGAAGAAGGAAGTAGTAGAAAACAAGAAGATATTTCTAACTGGGGAGATCTAAGAGGACAAGAAAAGAAGATCAAGGAAGAATAAATAAAAGAAAGATAAAGGGAGCCATCCGTAAGAAAATGACAAGCTCACCATTGGTTGGCAAGTCTAGTGCAATTTATAAATGGCCAGAAGCCTTGGTCTTCTTCCCAGGTTTCTTGAAATTCTGGTATTTACTAATTGGGTTTTTATGAAACCCTGCTATTACAACTTGGATTTGTTTTGAAACTCTAACTTGACATTATCTAGGCAGTAATACCTGGTTTTTGAGAGAAATATTAGTGACACTACTTGAGTTTCAATAAATTCAAGGCCTTTGTTACTTGATCTAGTCTTCAAAATAGATTAAATTATTATCCTTATTTGTAAATTTTGAAACTATTATTTTTCGCTAAAAGATAAAGCTATTAGAGGTTTATACTATTATCTTTAGGGGACATTTGATAAATTTTCTTTCAATTGTTTTTTATTTATTTATCTCAAATAAGTATAATTGCACCTAAGGACCTATTTCTATAAAAAGAAACCTAGGGCTTCAATATGATTTATTGAATGATTTTTTTTTGCTAATTTCTCTCTGATTGCCCTCATAGTATTCCGGTTGTTATTCTTCTCCTCCTCTATAAGCGCCGACATGGACACTGGGCATGGACATGGACATGATATAATACAAATATGACAATATTATACAATTATAAAATGTAGGGAATGACACTATGAATATAATATTATCTTTTATAAATTATTAATATATAATTTGCAATTGAAATACTTTATATTGGTATTTTCCATTAAAAGCATTACGCAATTGCATTAGTGACTATTTATGAAAAAAAAAAACTAAGATTAGTATCTCTCTAAAGAATAAAATCCTAGCAGCTTCTTATTAAAAATAAGCATCAACATCTCTATTTGAACGTGTTGGGCATGCAATGAAGTGTGTTGAAGTTGTGTTTATGTTCGACACAATTTTGAAACAGACATGAAAAGTATCTTGAAGTATCCGTGCTACATAGCTTACTCAACGCTCTCTCTTTTACATTGTCATATTTTCTTCTCATTCTGCTCTATCTTCAGTCTCCCACCACACAATTTCTCTTTCAATTCTCTTCCTCCCTCCTCTCCTGCATTTATTGCTATCTCACAAAGAAATCATGATTTATTTCTTTCCCACACTGCAAAAGTAAATAGCTTGTGAATTTACAAAAAAGTATTGATTTTGATCCTATTAGGAAAATATAGATCAATGTGAAATGAAATGGAAGGGATGGAGGTAGATCAAAGTTAGCATCGTTGGAAGTTGTGAAAAAATATTTATGTGAGCTTGAATGGGCAGCACATGCAATAATTGACAAGAATGAATGGAGAAGAATAATTGACAATGCAAACCCCAAAGCAATTATGATAGGGTTCAAAATTATGATATTCTTGTTCCAGCCTTTTATCACATTATATGTTATTTTTTTTTGGATTGGTTCTCTCTTCTCTCTCTCTCTCTCTCTCTCCCTTTTGGTCTTCTGAAATAGAGTTGACCAAGTTTGTCTTGAGCCCAGATATCCTGATAGTTATTCACTCTATAATTTGACTTTATTATGTAGAAATTAGAATTATGATGTGTTAAATTCAGAGAATTGAAGAGGGAAAAAGCTTAATTTTATTGCATAAAATTATCCCTATTTGTAGATCTATACAAGATATTTTAATAAAGAAACAAATAATTACACAATCACACATGATTGTCATAATATAGTTCTTCCTAAATCAGCCACCTGAATATGGAAGGAAATCGGCGTAATCCAGGTAAGCCTCTCACGGATCCCCATACTGGAGAATACGAATTTATCATTCCCAGCTTGGTAATCAATCTTAGAAAGGTATAATTATCATGTCCATTGGTGCACCATAGAGTCCTCCATTTGGTCAAAAATTTTGGGAGGAATTAGCTTCAGATATTGCGGTGTCAAATGATAGCGATGAATGCTATATCAATCAAGCCTGCAAGATGCAAACAACAATAGAGGCTGTGTTGAATAGTAGCCCTCAAGATACCGAAAATGGTAATAAAGGCCAGTGGTGAGATAGTAGGGAAAGTGAATCAATTATCCTTCGGATTTCCCTCTCGGTTCTCTAGCAATGAAGGCACGACAGTAGAAAGAAAGAAAAAATTTAGGCTTGCGACAAGCTTTTGGTAGAACAACAGAAAAATAAGTCTCAAGCGGCTTAGCACTCGGCAAATGTCCTCCTTCCCGGACCGTTAGATCTAGCGAACCTTTGACCCAATGCAATCAGTCATCTGACTCCACCTGAACAAACTCCTGCTCAATCTGCCCCGTACAGGCGCACACAATGCTATGTTTCCTTTGATCTGATCTTAGGAAGGAGCGCAAGTCTCACACTCTTGCTTGTTTCGGCCTTAGACCCGCAAGAGAGGGAACTCTTGGCTCTTTCCAGGTGCATACAGGAGGCTTTCTCTCGGCTCCGCTCGATTTTGCCCCAAACGGACGCAAGATGAGCCCACCCGCTCGATCTATCCTCGATCTTGGACGCATGAGAGACTCCCGTTTTCGCTTCTTCAAGCCACATGCACGAAACAAAGGGCACAAGCGGTTTAAACCGTTTGACTCTCGTTCGATCTTCGACAACAATGAAGGTGATACGGAGGTAGAGGCAGCAGCCCCAGCGGCTGATTTGGTGGGGTCCAAGAAGGATCTAATTATTTATGTTAGGAGGGAATTAATTAGGAAATGAATTCTTTTATTTAAAGTCAAATAAGAGAGGGAATTAATTGAAGCAGGAAGGTTGAATTAGGAGAGAAATATATTAGGAAAGGGGGTTAAGGAGGTGGGGGAGCTTATTAAAGGAGAAGTTTAGGGTTATTTTGTTTTATGCATAATTTGAGTTGTGTTTGCTGTGGTTTTTTTTTTGTGAGGGCTTCCTAACGGCGCTAGGTTTAGCGGGAGAGACGATCTGCCTCTCTTGTGTGTAGATCATTGTATCTTACTTTCATATTGGTGCATTAATATAAAAATCATCCTTTCTTTTCTCAACTTATTGATGTTCTTGTTGTATTATCTCGCAATTTTCACCTTAAGGCATATCAGAAGGCTGCTTGCTCCTCTTCGCTTCCTTCGATTTGTATATCCCAACATTTCGACAATGAAGTATGGTGGAAGGACGAGTATTCCTCAGAATTACGGTAATGAAGGATGGTAGTGAGAATCTGGCTTTGATACCATGTTAAATCTAGAGAATTGGAGAGGAAAAAAGATTAATTTATTGCACAAAATTATCCCTATTTATAGATCTATACAAGATATCTTAATAATTCATAAGGAAATATATTAGGAAAGGGGGCTAAGGAGGTAGGGGAGCTTATTTAAGGGAAAGTTTATGGTTATTTTGTTTTATGCATAATTTGAGTTGTGTTTGTTGTGTTTTTGTTTTTTTGTAAGGGCTTCCTAGCGCTGTCTAGGTTTAGCGGGAGATGATCTACCTCTCTTATGTGTAGATCATTGTATCTTACTTTCATATTGGAGCATTAATACATAAATCATCATTTTTTTCTCAATTTATTATTTGTCTTGATGTATTCTCTCGCTGTTTTCACCTTTAGGCGTATCAGAAGGCTGCTTGCTCCTCTTTTGATGTGAAATATAATAGGAATTTAATAAAAATTTGTTAAGCTTGCTAATGTTAAAATTAATGTTTCACAAGACTAGATTCTAGGATTTCTTATTTGTTGATGTGCTTTGGCATACAGTTACAAGCTAGATTAGAAGGGCGATTTAAAATAACAACAAAAATATAGTAAAACTAAATGCATAATCCACATGTTAACAAATAGAAAGTTCACATTGAGTTCCCTCACTCTCACTCTTGAGGGTTGTTTTAGCGGAGGAATAATTTCAGCAAACCTAATGACGCCACTAAGAGATAGAAGACGTCTGTAGTATTGCCCAACGAAAAGTTAGCATGAGGGGAAGACGTCGGTGGATGTCCAATAACTCGCCACTGTCCAGAGATTTGGTGCTCTTCAATGACAGATGTCAAAGTGAAGAGGATCCGGTCGATGTAGTCGTTGATCTCCAAGTTGAGGTAAAAGATTGATGATCTCAACACATCTACTCGTCCTTGATGATCGTACACGAATCCAATGTCTCTTTCATGATCGACCATTCATGGGGAGTAGGCCGGGTTGTGTAGCTTCTTCCTTGGGGGTGCATGAAATAAAGGAGAAGAGAAGAATAAGAGGGGGGAGAGGTTGGAGTGGTCGACCAAGGCTAAGGGAAGAGGCCTTTTGAAATTTTCAGCTTTTGGCTTAGGTGGATGGGGGGCAATAATTTAAAATCTGAAATTGATTTCAAATTTTATAATTAGAAGGTAGGGAATAATTTAAAATTCGAATCTCCTTTAATAGGGGGCTAAGTGTCACGACCCAACCCAACCGGAACGAATCCCTTCACGTCGGGCCGCGACAAATGTTAAAAATTCAGGATCTAGTTTTGAAATTTGCTTCAGACTTTCTTCCAGATATTCAAACAAACAGAAACACAGAGCTGCTATAAACTTCAAATACATATAAAGAAATGCATCCACTATTTTTTTCTTTCTTTCATCAAAATAATCATATACAATATAGTGCATGGCTACAGACAGAAATAACAGATCAGAAAAGCCATGACTGTACAAAAATCAAAAGTACAAAATACCTAACAACTGATCAGACACAGAACGGCTAGTCCAAGACTTCCTTCCCTTTCCTAGAGCCTGAAAACCACGCAGAAAATAAGGATGAGATAACAACTTAGCAAGACTACACTCACCAATCAAAATCTCCAGAAATTCACTTCAGAAAACACATCAGAAGCATTTATTCAAATAGTTGTATAGAAATTCAAACAATCGTATAAAAATCGTATAACAGACAGAACAGATACTTGATCAAATAAAAATCAAATCACAGATACATGAATTCAAATCATAGTGCAGAACAGATCTAATAAAACTTATAAAACTTTCAAATCACAGAACAGATCGGGTCGTACAAATCAGATAAAATCACATTTCGGATATCATATTTCACATATCACATATCAGATTCCTGGACCCTGACAAAATCTCAACGGATTCTGGCCCCTTATGTCTCCCTTCCCTGACACAGACAGAATCTCAACGGATTCTGGCCCCTTATGTCTCCCTTTGTGCTTATAGCACCAGAACGGAATAGATATACAGAATTTTCAGAACAGATCTTGTTTTATTTTCAGATTTTCCTGACACAGACAGAATCTCAAAGGATTCTGGCCTCTTATAACTCCCTTTGATAGCATATCACATCAGAACATTCAATTCAGGAAAATCAGATTTCGTTAGAAAATTGTCAGCGGCATAACGACAGTATACGGAATTTACACAAAATTCACAGATTCAGAAATTTATCAAATTACCACAGATAGTGCAAAACATCATTATAAGATTTTTATTGTACTGAAATAATAATTTCAGATATCCAGATAAATTGTTATTCGATCAAAACCCCATAGAATTCAAAATACCTGGTAAAAATCTTTTAGAAAATACTCAAAACGTGCACAAATATCATCTCAGAAACATACCAAAAATTACGTGGTAAAAAGTTCATCAGTACAAAACGGAATCAATTATTCTCTAACGGAGACAAAATCCGAAACAGAAAAGTCTTCAAAATCCTCGTTTCTGAAAATTTAGAAAGGCGGAATGTACATTACTTAGAGTCGGTCAACTTTCTCAACTGCAGCTACGGACAGAAGTCGCCCAAAAATCACTTTTCTTCCTTTTTCCTTCGATTTTCTCTCTCCTGGGCTTTTCTCTCTCTTCAAAAGATCTCAATCCCATATATACCCATGCAGATCGTCCTGGACGATCCAAAATTGTCCCGGGACGATTTGCCCTCTGGACCAAATTCGTTCAGGCTAAACAGTAATCGTACCTGGACGAGTTGCTCTCTGGAAAAATTTCATACGGACGAACCTCATTTCATCCTAGGACGAACTTCTCTGTCCCCAAAACCTGTACAAACCTGTACCGATCGTCCCCAGACGATCCAACTTCGTCCGGATGAACCTGGAAGGAAAATGACTTTCACACTAAGTGAGGCGGTCAACCTTGAAGGAAGGGTGTTGATTGAGAGCATTAATAGAGAGAATTAATTAAGAGAGAGGGGGCCAGCCAAAATAAAAGGAAGGGGGGTTGTCCACATTCAATGAATGTGTCTAGGTGCAATGAATGTTGAAATTGTAATTAATTCCAATTTAATTTCATATTTGAGTTCATTGGGGAGGATTCCTAAAATAGGTTTATTAATTAGAAAATGTTTTAAATTTCAAATTTCATTTGAGTTCAATTTAAGAGACTTTCCAAATTAATAGTAAGACAAATTAGGAAGGTGTTTAAGGGGGCAATTTGAATTTGAAAATAAGGGATTGAGATGGAGTGGTCGGTGGCTTAGGCTTGGGCTAGGTAGGCCAACGGCTAAGGGAGGGTCTGGACTTAGGTTCGTTGGGGGATGGGAGGGTTGCCGGTGGCTCGAGGTGGAGGGGGAAAGAGGCCGACGGGTTTGGGTGGAGGGGGACAGGTGTGGCCGAAACTTAGGGGAAGTGTGTGGGTAGTCGGTGGTATGGGGTTGAAGGAAAGGTGGCCGGTGGCTTAATGAAGAGAAAGGGTGGGGGAAGAAGGAAGTGGAAGGGAAAATTGAGAGCCCAGACTCTTCCAGCGGCTGTTGGGTTTTTCCTTGGCCCTCTCTTAGGATTCTCTCTTCTCTCAAGAGCTCACAAAGAAAAGAAGAACAAAAACTAAAATTTCATTCATCAATCATCATGTCATACAATAGGGAGGGCCATCATATATAGGCCTCAAATTAAAAAAAAAACACAAAGACTCAAATGCCCTCAGGGGTACAATATAAACTACTCCCTCTTGGGGGTACAATGGTAAACCAGAACATAAATAAGGATAAAATACATAAATGCATTATAAATAAAGACTTCGAATTGTAACCGTCGATCTACGATTCCTCCGATGATAGATGCACCAAAATCTTCTGCTGATGTCCTCTTCATCTTTGCTTCCTTCGATTCATATATCCCCGCGATTCCGGCAATGAAGGCCGGTGGAAGGACGAGTATTCCTCAGAATTCTGGCAATGAAGGTCGGTGGTGGGAATTTGGCTCTGATACTATGTTAAATTCAGAGAATTGGAGAGGGAAAAAGCTTAATTTATTGCACAAAATTATCCCTATTTATAGATCTATATAAGATATTTTAATAAAGAAACAAATAATTACATAATCATGTATAATTGCTCTAATATAATTATTCCTAAATCAGCCACCCGAATATGGAAGGAGATCGGCGTGATCCAGGTGTGCCTCCCACGAATCCCCATCCTGGCCATAAGATCATGAGCCAAGGGACAGCTAGAATGGCTGAGACGGTATTTAACAATATGTTAGTATTTTTCTGCAGCGAAGTGCTCAAGGGTTTAAAAATAATCTGTTAGAGGGTCAAACTGATGTGAATAAAGCCTGTTTATAATTTATTCAACCGTTTTCTTGAAAACTCTGCATATGCCATGAAAAGGGTTCAAGTTATTATTTACTGTTGAATGTGAAGAATAATGTTAATAGGAATATCCCAGTCGTTACCCTTTAAAATCACCTATACATGTAATATAAAACCACGCAAATTAGGCCAAGTTGATTGCTTAAAATAATAGTGTAGCTTACAATGATAGCATTCAGTGAATACTTATATTAATATTGCAACATATTTACTCAGTCTTTTTTCCTTGATACCTTATGATCTAGTGTATGATGGAACATTTTATACCTGATTAGAATTTTTTTATGGTTGGCACTATGTGTTGTTCATAAATGAATCAATTCAAGTTTGTGGATAGTTGTAGATTGTATGTTCTAGCGACCACTGTTTAGCTTCTTTGTTTTTTTAGGTCTACAATGACACTCAAGATCTTCAAGGGAATGCTGAAATTGGTAAAGATTTGCAGAAATGTCCAGTTGAGTTACAAGCAGAGGTAAATTCATTAATATGATTTGATAAATTGAAACTGATTTCTATGGCGCTCAACTCTATGGAAGATTCATGGACCTATAAATAGGCTCCTAACCCTTGGGCATACGGCATTGTCTAAGTAATTATTCCATATCTTATTCTTTCTTCAAAAGATTGTATCCTTGACCCCACAATTTATTGAGAATACATTCTATTGTAATGCACCCTTTATTTCTTTAGAATTTAGCAAAAAAAGTTGTTTCATAGAAGGCTCATTTAATTAATATGTTATAATTTCAGCTTGACAAGATGGAGCAAGATCTTGAGGAGTTTATTAATATCATATTTTCCAAGTGCAGGTATGTTGTCTGTTTTCATGATCTTTGAAAAATTGTTGCTTCATCCAAAGTGTTGATGTCTTCATTATATAGTTACCCTTCTCATTAACATCATTTAGTTATGTGGAAAATTCATCTTGTAAATGTAATAATGATGACAGCTTAATTGGCCTTGAGATGCTAAAATCAATGAAGAGTTTGAAAGTCAATTCTGACAAGTATTTCATGAAATGATCGATTAATAAATAAATGGGGCGTAGATCTTGAGAATAGCCTAAATTGCAAGAAGTTTTTTTTTTTTCTTTTTTAGTTAAAATAGAACCTTTTTATAGTTGAGAAGCCTATTTTTCAGCCACATTATCTTAGGATGTCCTTGGGTCCAAGGTTTCTGATGTAGGTCTTACATTTGATGCATAAAGTTTTGTAACAATCAAGAAAATTTGCAATACATATGATATTAATCCCATAGAACTATTGATTACTTTCAATTAAAATCGAAAAAAATAATAGAAATTGATTCAAATGAAATTCAATGACATGCTGCTAAAAATTAATGGCGATATTTACAAACTTTGAAAGTCTCATACACGATTGAAATTAAAAAAACTGACATAAATCCAAATTGTAGAAACTCTGACTATAAGATATATTATTCATCCACTAATGAAAACATATAAGAAGAAGAATGAGGAGAAGAAAATGGAAATGAAGGAATCAAATCATTAGAAAAATAAGTCTTAAATTTGTCCAAGGAGATGACTTCTCTTAGAAAGAATACTTGAAATATCATACATGATTAATGATCAAATTCTTGGACAATGTTGTGAGAAGAAGAAATGTCTCCGCATCCACAGGTATTTTATCATGCCGAAGAATTAAATTGCATAATTGAAAATTTTCATATTTATAAATTTGAAAATAATAATAATTTTTCTAATAAACAACTAACAAAATTAATGACATACTTGTAGGCTCCAAAAATTCACACCCCGGCCTACCCTCGTTTGCCTTGCTTTCGTTGTTGGGGGGAGTTTTAACAGATTAAGTTCCGAGGTAAAGTTTTAGAAGGCAGATTGGGTTTGAAGATAAGACACTATCCAAATATTTCACCCTCATTTTGTGAGGACTTTATGATCCGAGTTCTGGTTTCCTATAGGCGCAAACTCGTATAGTTAATCATCCCTCCCGATCACGCGCGAGAACTTTTGATTAAGGCTAGTCGTCGATGAATTCGTCATACCTGTAGATGCGCGATATATGGCATATAGTAGCAACATTGGTTGATATTTGAAAATTTGATATTTAAAATTTAAAATTTCACCATCTTTCGCTTAAAGCGGATGGTGGGGGGAGTGATGATGAGCTCGATCAAGATCCTATGGTTCGTCGTTCGGGCCATCGTGGTCCCTGGTGTCACGACCTGACCCGGGTTGCTCGAATTAATGAAGCGAGAACTGACGGTTGTACGATAGTTACAAAAACTTTTATTTTAACATTTTAACATCAATAAACTGAAATATTCATACAACTTCAAAATCTAAAAGAGTCACTAAACATCCATTTCAACCATCACTATTACATCAAAAATCAAAACAAACAATCTCTCATAAACATAAAACAAAACTAATAAAGGAGTCCACGACACATAAACTAACACATGACATAACATAACCATAAGAACCTGTTTCCTTGCACTGCTCTACACTGGTATATAACATGTCTATCAACCATCAGTCTTTAGAAAGTTTTCCTGAAAATTATTCCCATAAACAGGGATGAGCTAACATTCAACAAGTAATAAATATCTCTATTAAATTCATAAGGCAAGGAAATAAGAAACATAATGCAATGAAATTTTCATATGACAAGACTAAAATAACTTTGAGAAAAAGTATTAGAATGTCAAGAATTTGTCTTAAGTATGCATAATCCATATATCATTTCGAATGTCCATTTTTCTTTAATCATTACGTACAACCATAACTTTTTCATTTTTCAATTTTCTTTTCTTAACTTTTCCTTTATTATTCTTATATGCATAGAAGCATAGAATACTTAGTCTTAGTTTTATACATCCATCCTGGAAGTGCTAATATTTTTATATTGATCAGGTACACATTCAAATTTGGCCAAACATTTCATTTCATTTACTCTGAAGAGTCCTTTACCAATTGCTCTGAGGAGCCCTTTATCATTTGCTCCGAAGAGTCCTTTTACCATTTGGTACTCCGGATC
Organism: Dendrobium nobile; assembly: GCA_022539455.1. NCBI lineage: Eukaryota > Viridiplantae > Streptophyta > Magnoliopsida > Asparagales > Orchidaceae > Dendrobium > Dendrobium nobile. Next base: position 60,883,097 of record CM039719.1, on the reverse strand, counting down.
ATCATACACATTCAATCATTCAATGCTTATCATAGGAATATTAAACCATTCATGAATTTATATATGCTTTTCTAATATTGTTTTATGCTCATTCTATTGTACTGTTCTTATGAAATTTTACATGTTAACAATTAAATAAATCTAAAAGGTAACACATGTTTGTTGCAGTATGAATTGTAAATAAATAACATGTAACTTTCAACTAAAAAAAATATTAAAACATATGCAATTTTAACATTTAAAGAGAAAACTTATGAAATTAAAAGAGATATGAATACCTACCTCAAAACTCAACGTAAACCTTCTACAACGCCGCTAATGCTTGTGGCGTTCCTTTATAACCAACACCTAAAATTAAGTATACATGACAAACATTAATACTAACTCCAATCATGATACCTCCTACATTTCCATTAAATAAAGAATTAAATTTTTATTTTCTGATTATAATAATTCTTAATTTTCAAATTCATAATTTTTGTAATTTCTCACATTTCCCCCCCTTTCTAATTCATTCAACTTGCCTAATTTAATTAAAAATAATTTTGAATTTCGGTTTGTCCTAAAAACCCTAATTAATTTTTGGAAACATAAATCTCATTATTTTCATAATATTTTAATGCCAAAACATCCCCATTATCAAATCTAATAATTAGGGTTTTCTATTTTCGGATTTCTTAAATCATAAAATTTGGAAAATAGAATTTTTGTGAAAAATCCTAATTTTTACCATTAAAAACCTTCCTAAGATAATTTGGAACAATAATCATTAAGGGGTTTTCTTAAAAATCCAAAAATATGAAAAATCCTAATTTTCCAAACTAAAATTTTTTTTGGGGGAAACATGAAATTTCATTGCTAAAATTCTTTCCTAATCATTCCCTAACAATCTCCTATAGAAATTTTAGGTTTTGGAGAAACTCTAGAAATTTCTCCTAAAGAAATTTATGCGGAAATGAGGATTCTTAGGTTTAAAAACTTACCCTTTCTCTTCCTTAAACCCTTCTCTTCGTTTTTCTCCAACATCTCGCCGGAAAATCGCCGCCGACGCCTTGCTCCCGCCGCCTCCTCCCTTGTCCGTCGCCCTTCTTGCCTTTGACCGAATGAAATGAGAAGGGACCGAATCCTTTCGATCCCTTATAGCATTGGCGGTTAGGGAGAAAAGTAAAGGTCCTATTTATCCTTATTATTTATTTTCAAATTCTAAATTTTTATAATTTTATTATAATAATTACTTAAATCATAAACATTTTAAATCGTTTATTATAGAGAAGTCAGCTCATGAGCAGACTCAAACTCGTAAAATTAAGCTCAAGTTTGAGCTCAAACTCAATCAATTAATCAAGTTTAAGCTCAAACTAGAAGTAACTCAAACTTTGACTCTTTTACACTCATAGCTCAAGCAACAGTTTTAACCACTAGAAAAATGATCGTAGCAGTTCTAATGCTTTAAATACTATGCTCTAGAAAGCCTTTCAATAGCAATTTTACAATTGCAATGGCCTGCTCAGAAGGTCCGACTTGGTGAAGTCGTCTGCCAAGCTCTAGTGAAAGCACTAGTTTTCCTTGAGAAGTCTTTCTTTCTTGAGTAGTCGCCAAGCCGACTTTATAGGTACTAGTTTCCGGGGCCGACTATTAGACCATACTCACCTGATTGGGACGAGTTCTTGGATCATGGTCGCTTGCTTGAGGTAAATTCTCTTGTAAACTAGCAAGCCTCTTTTTTATTTTTTGACATACCAACCATTGTAAACTAAACATATTTTCGCACTTCTGCTATATTCAATATGCATGATTTAATTTAGGATTGGGACCAGATTGGTGGTTTACTGTAAATTTTATCGACCAATGATAAAGAATATCATGACATCAGATGATGATCAATGTTTGGTGAACATTATTAACATCACCCCACATCGCCCAGGCACAATTTCATGCTTGATGACTAAATTCTTAGCCTTAAATTAACTGATAATCTATTTGAACTCATCACAAGTTATTATTAGTTATAATCAAATCTTGCTCAAGATTGAAAATTTTAGCTTGAGATAGCTGAAGTTTATTTGTAGTTGGCTTTATCAAATCTCATTTTTTATTACTATCTAGTGCTGTTAAATGCATTCTATTTTCTTTCGAGCAACTGCTTATGTCTACTCTTATTCTCTAATAGCCCACCAACTTATTGTTCCAAATCAAATCTGGTTTGATCTTTATGCAATTGATAGAAATTAACAAAAGCTTGATACATATTAAAAATAAACTTTGTACTTGAAATGAAAGACTCAGCTTTTCCAAATAATTAAAAGACATTTCTAATCCAACAAACAAACTTTTAAAAGGTTGCTATCATGCAAGCTTATTTTTTTCTATAAACAACATGAAATAATCTTCATATTTGCACATCCATCACCACTTTTATTGTGTATACTCCTACATCTTGTTTGAAATATAGCTTTTGAACTTTGCTAAACATTTTCTAAAGTTTCGCTTTCTTACCACTTCTTAAAGCAGTTTTTTAGAATAAAATTTTAATTTTTGCACTTGAAAGCTGCTTTAAGAAACAATAAGAAAGCCGTCCCAAATGAAGCCTAAGTCTCTATTTAGAATATACGAATAGAAGCTAAACTTTTTATATTTTGATTTATGTTTTCTTAAAATTTATAGCATGTTCATTATGTTGTCGATTTGACGATATTTCTTCCATTATATCAGTGAAGTAAAGCTTCTTCTATAGCTTGCATGATGCAGATGCTATATGCTTTGTAATATATCATTACAAAATGCAGACTCGATTCATTACAAAATGCAGACTCGATATTGTAGTTTTGTAATGATTTGTACAATTTGATTAATTGACAGACCAATGAGCAGTGCTGAGAAAGAACAGCTTGGCAGGCAGATGAAGAAACTGCCTGAAAAGGCATTTGATCGAGTAGTGGAAATAGTTCTACGCAACAAGCCTTCAGAAGCAGAACCCTCCGAAGTTTTTGTTGATTTGGAAACACAGGTCAATTTCTTAAATCAATTATACGCATTTTGCTTTCAAATGTAGTAGGAAATAAAATTGAGTGAGGATATTCTAGTCAAAATTTTATTGTGATGAGTTTTCACTCTTAGATTCACTTTGAGATGAGTGAAATATGAGAGTAGATTGAATGCATAAAATACTCCACTGACTATTCATATGTGGTTATTGTTTTAAGTATCACATTTCTTTAATGTAGTCCCTCGACTAGACATAATTAGATCCCAAATGGCCCTTAGGTAGCAATTGATGGAAATGGAGATATTAAATTGATCATAATTTATTCCATCAAATATAAAAAACTGATTTCCGAGGGATAGTTTAGGATCGATTTTATATTGTCGAGGGATTAAATTGAGAAATGTGATACTTTAAAACTAAATTGATCATATATGATTAGTGTGGAGATTATTTTGATTTTTTTAAGATTAAAATGATCACTGAACTATTTACGTGTGTTTGTTTTAGTCTTATGCTATCTATTGTGTCAAATTTATTCGCTTATCTTCTAAATCTGATCCAAACTCCTTTGATTTCTAAAATTTGAGAGATTATTTTGGATTATATTCAAGGAACAAACACACTACGGCTTCGTTTGGGATGACTTTCATATTGCTTCTTAAAGCAGCTTTCTAGTACAAAAATTTTAAAAGTTGCACTAAGCAGCAACAAGAAAGCCATCCCAAACAAAACCTAAATTGAATGCATTTATTGTTCGGATTAAAATAGCTCCATAAAAATAATCCACGGGTCATTTTAACTTTTTTTTTCTCACATAAAACGACAACCTTATGATGACTCGGTTAGGAGAGTAGATGTATTAGATTTAACCTATATTAAGAAAGGTAGACGTTGACCTAAAAAGACTTGGTTAGAAAATATTAGAAATGACCTTTCTTTATTAGATCTAAATGAGAATTTGACTCTTTACCGGACACAATGGAGAAAAAAGATTTATGCAGCTGACCCCATATAGGGGGATACAAGCTTGAAGTTGTTGTTGTCCTTTATACATTATACTCATTTCAGAAGAAATTTAAGTGTCTTAAAATCTACCAAACAAAATTTTCTCCTATCTAATATGCTTTTATTTTTTTCTCACAGGATAATGTTACTTTGTGGAGACTGTACTACTATGTTCAAACTGTGCTTGAAGCAAACAAGCAAAGCAACCGCAGTCCAATTCCATTCCCATTGATGTAAATGACTATTCCCTACCTCTCTGCTGTTAGTTTTTTGTTCATTAATAAGCTGTAGAAGATTTTGGTTGTAATATGAATGGCTGGAGAAATGCTTCTGACTTGCTTTCTTTGGTGATTTTTTTTTTAAATGTTTTTTGGTGAATTGGTAGTATGATCATTTGTTTTGCATGCTTTGATCACCGGTTAAAAAAAGGTGATGAAAATTTATTTGTTCCATTATTCTGGAATGACTTATTGTTGCAGCAGTAAGAGATCTTCCTCGAGGGTCTTGAACTTATGCTATGTAGGCATTAACGGGTGTCTCTACACGCTGCCACCCTCTTACGAGGTGTTTGGCGGCGTAAATAATCATTCGGCGAGCCTACCAGCAAACAGCCCCACAGGTGGACCCGTAGTTATTTTCTCCTCACTTATGGGATCCCGCCGCATAAGAGAGAAATCGAATATCGATTGAGGGGTTCCCAATCATGCTCGCCCAGCTAAGCCCGGTGGGGTACTAAGAGTGTAATGATGGTTTTCTTAATGCTTTCTAAAATAATTTTTTTAGTATAAAAATTTTTAGTTCAAGAAATTTTTATATTAAAAAGCAAAAAAAATTTTATTAGAAGATATCAGAGTCCTTGAATTTGCTTTGAGATGAGAGGGCTATATGCACACAACAACAACATCAAGCTTTTATCCCACTACGTGGGGTCGGCTACATGAATCCTTTTTCTCCATTGTGTCCTAGTAACAGTCTAACACAATGGAGAAAAAGGATTCATGTAGCCGACCCCACGTAGTGGGATAAAGGCTTGATGTTGTTGTTGTTGTGTGCATATAGCCCTCTCATCTCAAAGCAAATTCAAGGACTCTGATATCTTCTAATAAATTTTTTTTTTGCTTTTTAATATAAAAATTTCTTGAACTAAAAATTTTTATGCTAAAAAAAAATTATTTTAGAAAGCATTAAGAAAACCATCAATATTAAGAGAGGGCTATATGCACAATCAATCAAAATTAATATTGTACTTATCTTAAAGCAAATTCGATAATTTTGAGTCTCAATGTTGATCATATTTTATTAGAATATTTTCATTCATTTTGTTCTAAATAGTTAGGGCCGGTGTGGGATCACTTTTATTTTATTTTTTTTAAGATGGTTTTTTTTTTGTATTTTTTGCATATTTTTTATTATTTATTTATATTTTAAAGAAAATGCTTCTCATATTATTGTCATAAAATATAAGTTAATTAAAGCTTCGTTTGTGACGGCTTTCTTATAATTTTGTAAAGTTATTGTAGAAAAAATTATTTAAAAATCTTGTATGAAGCATAGATCAGGAAAAAGTAATGGGTGAATATAGTCATCGTTTGGGATATTTTTTTATTATTTTTTAAAATAAATTTTTAGTAAAATTTTTTTTTGAACTATAAATTTTTGTATGAAAAAATTGATTTAGAAAGTAGTAAGAAAGCTTTCCCAAAAGAAGACTTCGCTTGAGACAGCTTTTTTATTGTTTTATAAAGCAGTTTTTTAGTACAAAATTTTTTAATCTAAAAAATTTTTGTTCAAAAAAATTGCTTTAAGAAGCGGTAAGAAAGCCATCCCAAACAAAGTCGAAGTCGTAATTATGATTGCGGTTTAAAAATCAAGCAGCTGTCACAAACGAAGCCTAAAACTTATCATATTTTTAATTAGATGATTTTAACCTTTTTTCAGCATGACTCTGCTGTTGTTATCCTCATGTTTTATTACTGAATATTATTCCAACTTAGCTGAAATAAGCCAAACGCAATTTTCTGAAATATTGTTTGATTCTGCGTTTCTGATGTTTAAGGTTCCTCCTGTCCTATTGATAGACAACAATGCAAAGGCTTATTAATTCTCCAGTAGCTGGTTCATTAACATATATTTAATCTTGATTTATTTCATATGGTGTCCATATATCCTCTATTTTCTAGAAGCTTCTTCATGATAAGGATATGAGGCAATAATAAATCACCAAAAATAAAAAATTTGATAGGTAATAATAATAATAATATAGCTCCAATTTATGACATTTTGAATTTTGATTTCAAGAAATTTATAGTTGAACAGAGCAGCTCAATGAGATGAATCCAACGATATTACAAGTGATCCGGTCCTACTTCTAATGTGCTCTAATCAAACACTTGAAACATATTTGGATTCTTTAGGATATTAATGGATGAACTAACCCGCTTCCAAATCTTGCATGCTTATATTCAAATTGAGCAACTCGATAAGAAAAATTTAATGTGTCCATGATCATCCAATTTAGACTTTATTAAGACACTCAAAATAATGAATATACATTATATATTAAAGACGAGCAATATGAATTATTTGATGGAGTGTTTTGGATTCAGATCAAACTTTTCAAAATGCTCCTGTCAAAAAGCTATAAATTTGACTCATTTTTTTTTCTAAAGGGGGTTCGAGAGCTGATAGAACTAAAGAACTCTATCGCATTTTTAGATGAATACTATCATCATCAATATTTGTCACTATTGTCAAACTTCCATCATCCAACTATTATCGCTTGACTAAATATAAACATCTAGCCTTGTTGTCGGATTTTAATTATCTGCAATTTCTATAATTATCGTGAGGGAAATAAGATAATTGTACTCAACTGTGTATGATCCAATCTTCTTCATTACTGGAGAAGAGTGAATCCTTGTATCTACAATTATATAGTGAATTATTACAATTTAGTTAAGTCCTATGATTTTTCTCTTTCTTCGGATTTTCATGTAAAAAACACTAGCATCTCTCACAAACTTCTATGTATATTGTATATTTAGATAAAGTTAAGATAACAAATACTTTATTGCCATAAGTTTTCTAGCACCTAACAAATATTCATGGTGACATAGCGCATTCTGGTTGGTCTCCGAACGTTATTCGACGTCCGCACAGAATAATTAATCGTTAGACTGACTGAATATGAGAGAGAGAGAGAGAGAGAGAGAGAGAGAGAGAGAGAGAGAGAGAGAGAGAGAGAGAGCTAATACTACCAAAAGAAAAACCTAATACCATTTAAAAAAAAAAAGCCCAGACCTCTTAATCTCATCACATGTGGAGGGTTCCATGCATTAATTAAAGGGGCATGAATTATTGGGTGGCCTTTGTTCATTATTAGTACTATTTTTCAAATCCATTGACTTTTTAACGTTTTATATGGCCACCATCTCCCCTTTACACAATTGGAAAGGAGAGGATGCTTCATTTTTTAATTAGGTGTTAAGCATCAATATTAAGTCCAAAGTAAAGTGATTAGGATAATAGGTTTCCAAAATTCAGGTTGAAGATTTATGTAAAATAATATTCGTTTTCCCTTAATTAGTTTGCTATTGGTGTGGGTCAGGTAAACTTAAATGCTTCATTAGTAGAGATCCATATGCATTATTTGTGTGATGATCTTCATCTTTCTGAATTTTGGTCTCACTGGAATTTCGTGGAGAAATTTTCATCCGAAATCTATCAGAAATTGTATAATATCTTTTTGCCATTGGCATCCCTGAATCTTAGAACGTATTAAGAGCATCTCCAACTGAACTCCAAATGCTTGAATGGCGTTCCTCGTCAGCTCCAGTTGAACGGTAAAACTTCCGCTATTTGGCTGCGGGTGAATAGTGGAACGCCAATATTGACGTTGCATTGTTCATCTCCATGATTGTTATGTCTCTATCGAACTTGCCGCGCGAAAGAAGAGACGACCGTTACCAAAAAACGAAGTTCGATTGGAGATGAATCACGACATTTTTTTAGTTTCACGACATTTTAGAGTGAAAAATGAGATTTTCGGTTGGAGATGCTCTAAGCTGTCTTTTGCCCCGTGAGAGTGTCGCCACACATTAGGGACTATTTTTAACTATTCTTCTATGGCCTATCTAGGAGTATGAGATAAATTATCTTTTGAACAAGAGATGAATTAATGAAAAAACCAATGCAACAATTTCTTTAAACATGGTTAAATCAAGCATTTTTCTTATAATGCCACCTTTGATACATTCTTATAGATTCTGCTGCAATGTCTAAGACATTAGCTGACACAAAAAGACAAACAGGGCTCCAATTTCAAATTTTCTTGATTTTAACCAACTCCAATACTAATGCTTCGTTTGGGACGGTTTTCTTACTGCTTCTTAAAGTTACTTTTTAGTACAAAAATTAAATTTAGATATCTTTTGAGGGCTTCGCCCCGAAAATTCCCAGAAAGGTAGCTCTTAGTCTCATTTCTATCCCCATAATGACCATGAAGGTTTGCTTCAAACTACTAGTTCAAACCTCACTCTCACACCTATAAATAGAACCCTTTCCTTTGAAGCCATTCACACTTGAAACCCAAAACCATTTGATCAAAAAGCTTTAGTTTTTTTTTCTTTCAGAGATCCATCTGCAGAGAACAATGGTTGCAGGATCCTTCACCAGAGAGAATGTGGCGAAAATTTCGCTTGATAGAGTATGGAAAGCAGGTGTTCTTGATGCTCATAATTTGATCCCAAAGCTTCTATCTGATTTCATCTCAAGTGTTGAGCTTCTTGAAGGAGAAGGTGGACTTGGCACTGTCAAGAAGACCAATTTCACTGAAGGTTTGCTTCATTTTTAATCCAAACCAGAAGTAAATTTGCAAGAAAATTCTATCTGAAAGTTGTAAATAAATTATTCTGAAACTAAACTTCAACAAATCCTACAATTCATTGCAGCTGTGAAGGAATTTCGCTTTGTTACAGACAAGATTGAGTTGCTAGACACTGAGAACCACATAGTAAAGCAGTCTGTCATTGATGGAGGGCTTATTGGCCAAAGGCTAAAATCTTACTCATTTGAAATGAAATTTGAAGTGGTAAACAGTTCTGAAACTTTGGGAAAGATCACATTAGAATATGACACCATAGATGATACTCCTCTTAGTGATGAAGAGCAGGAAGAAATCATGAAAGGCTTGTTTCTGATTATAAAGGCTATTGAAGGATATCTGATTGAAAATCCAACTTCTTATGCCTAAATTTATAGCCCATCTGTTGAGGCTAATCTTATTCAGTGCTTGTTTGTGGCTTGTTGTGGTGATAAGAGAGAGTTTCTTGTTCCTTTAAAATATTAGAGGAGTGAGTATCTTACTATCTTGTGTTATTTGAAGAGAGGAAGATGTGTTTCTTGTGTTATTTTTCCTCTTCTGTTTGTCTCCAAATGTTTGCTGATGAATAAAGGCTGAAGTTCTGAATAGTTTTCCTTTTTTGGTTTTGTTTTTAGAGAAAGATTAATTAAGCTCTCTCCAGTTGAAGAACTTACTCAGCACTTTATGAACATTATGGCAAGAAGAAAATGAGAAAAAATGGCAATTCAGTTACAGCATCTTCAGTTGGCAGGGGCGGAACCAGCCTTAATGTTCAGGGGTCAAAAGTGTAAAGATTTTGCTTTCATATATATATATATATATATATATATATATATATATATCATTTGTGATTAATGATTATTTGTACTTGAATATATAATACATTTTAAAAATATCATCAATATCTTATATAATGACAATTATTCTTAAACAAAAATTAGGTTACACCTTTACACAATGAGTCGGGGTCTAAGGGGGCAGTGCCCCCTGACGGGGTTTGACCTGCCCGGTCAGGTCGCGGGGTCAAGGGGCAGCGCTGCGGGGGTTTTCGGGGGCAGCGCCCCCGAAACAAATTTTGGTTTTGAGTATATTTTTGAATTCTCTTTACTATTTCTCTTTTTATTTGTTTCATCATTCCCTAAAAATAACCTCTCTGCACAATGTTTTTAATTATGCTAGGGGCGCGCAATTGCCTAAAGACTATAGTAATTTAAAACTTTTAGGGGGGCAATTGCCTAAAATCCCTTGTAATAACCTCTCTACACAATGTGCATAATTCTTCTAAGGGGCAATCGTTTAAAGATCATAATATTTTCATTTTTTAGTGGGGGGGCAATTGCCTAAAGATTTCAATAATAAAGAGTAAAAAAAAAGATTGAAAATGACAATTTACCTAAAATTCTATGTAAAAAAAAAATTAATTTTTATGGGGGGGCAATTGCCCCCCCCCTAAGGCCTTAAGGGTTCCGCCCCTGTCACTTGGTGAGATAATTAGCAAATTTAAGTATCAAACAATCTTATAATAATTAAGACTTTGTTTGGGACAACTTTCTTACGCTACATGAAAATTAATTTATTACCGGCGGAATTTTCGAATGGAGTTCCAACAGACAATTAAATTTTTTGGATGGGGGGGGGGGGGGGGGGGGGGGGGGGGGGGGGGGGGGGGGGGGGGCGGGGGCGAATTTTTTTTTATATATAAATTTTTCCTAGCGGGCGATTTTTTTTTTTATATATAAATTTTTCCAGCGGCCCAATACCGCCAGATAGTTGCTGGAAAAAAAATTTCTACGATGTTTTTACCGGCGGAAAATTTACCGCCGGAAAGCCAACGGTTAATTCACAATCCACAGGAAAATGATAAATTTCCGTTGGAAAATACTGCCATTAACAGATGATTTTCCTACAGTGTTACTGTTTCTTAAAATAGCTTTCTAGTAAATAAAATAAAATTTTTGTACTAAAAAGCTACTTTAAGAAGCAGTAAGAAAGCCATCCCAAATGAAATCTAACTGTCAAAATTTCCTATTTTTGATCTTTACACAGTAAAAGAGACTTTGTATAGAGAGTAAATATTTGATGTGCATTACATCTACCACCTTTTGATGTTTATTTAGAAAGAGAGAAGAGATTAACTAAGGAGTACGATAGTAATAAAATCTATCATCATCTTCATGATTGTTGATAAAGGGAGAAAATTAGTAATAAGCTAAATATGAGTCATCTAGGCTCATGTGATTAATAAGCCAAAATCCAAATAAAATAATAAAATTCATCTTTTTTGACCATTCAAGTTTTTTCATGTGACATTTGGCAGAGCATGAATAGATGTTCTTAAATTATTAGCTTCCTTAGCAAACAATTTTGACTTGCTGATTTGCTTTATTATCTGACAATTGGTGCCTTCTCTTAGTACTATTTTATTGAAGTGATTGTTCTTCATTGCAATATTTTATATATTTATAATATTATTTATAAAGCTACAAATCTTGTGTAATAAATTGATATGATGAACCTATAATATGTACAATAACAGACCAAGAATTTGAAGCCAAAGAAGTAACCTAGTACTCCTTTTATAATAGCCAAAATATAGAACAATTAAATACAAAAATACTCTTAAAAAAAGCTCTCCTTAGAACAAAACCAACCCTCTTTATGATCACATAAGATTTTTAAGCATGAGTTACAGGTTTGACTACAGAAGACATTCTTCCGCTGCCTTGATGCTCTTGATGAAACCTTTCTTGACTTACTTGGTGTCCTTAGCAGCATATATTAACACCAACGAGAGCCTTATAAGCAAAGCCCTACATGGGGTCCTAATTGGATACCCATGCTCTACGTGGGCGTGCTTTGCCCATCCATGATGATTTTCGGGATGTCATACCAACCAATTCTCACCCACTTTCCACACTTTTTTGAACACATTCGGCCACGGATTGATGGCCTTGAGGCTTGTTGCCCTTTGCTCTAACTGTTACTGTGGTCGCAACTTGATTTAGTGATGTGCACTGCATAGTGAGGATTGCGGTAAAATACGGAATACGGTGATAAGTAATGTAAATTGATTTATCACCCGATATTGAGTACCCAATCACGAGGCCTTGGATGTATCCAGACCCTGGGGCAGCTTAACAATGGAGCCATTCCCTTTGGTTTGACTTTGAAATGTACATTTGTGATTGATCTTGTTGACCAAATCCCTACCTCCACATGTAATCATCAGCTCAAGCTTTTCATGATTGATGAAGTCAAGACTCTCCTCCACAAAGCTAAAAGGCACTTGTGCATAAGAACAACAAATATTTGTGTAGATTTACAATATTCAACTTTCAATTAATTGGTCTAGTGAGTACATACCAAAAAAAAATAAAAAATATTGATGTACAAAATGAGTATTAGAATGTGTACTATGGTATTATACTTGATCCTAGTTGGCATGGTAATCCACATATAATATCTTTGTGTTTGTTCAAATCCTCTCAAGTAATTTTCTTTAAAGTTCAATATTCTTCTTGTCTTTGGTCTATCAAAAGGATGAAAGAAAAAAAGCATAAAATTAGATTATATGATCTAATTTAGGCTTTATTTGGGACAATTTTCTTACTATTTCGTAATGTTGTTGTAGATAAAATAATTTTTTAACGCTGTTGTCGAAAGCAGCTTTCTCGTACATTTTTTTTTTAAGAATGAAAAATTACTGGTAAAACAGATCTTGTGGTTGTGGTCTAAAAAGCAAAATAATATAAAATTTAAATAAAGTTATTAAATTTATAAATTAATAACTTTATAACTTAATTTAATTAAAATTTATAACTTAAAATTATAACATACTTAAATTAAATTAAGTTATAACTTATATTATAAATTTAAATAATGTTATTAAATTTAACTAAGTTATAAACTTTGAAGTAATTAAATTAAATTTAGACAAAGTTATAACTTTTACTTTATAATTATATTAAGTAACAAAAGCATAATTATTAAAAAAATTAAAGGGAAATAAATTCGTCAAATTATTTAGCGCAATCTAAATATGCTAAATGATTTGGTGAGTTCAGAATATGCCAAATCATTTGGGGTATTCGCCTAGAGAGAGAAAAAGTGAGGGAGAGGGGAGACGACCCCAGAGAGAGAGAGGGAGGGAAAGCTGAACGGAGATAGAGGAGAGTAGAGAGGTAGAGCGGGTGATTAATATAACTTAATATAATTATAAATTAAAAGTTATAACTTTAATTTAATTATGTTATAGTTTTAATAACTTTATGTAAATTTAATTTAATTACATTAACATTTATAACTTAATTAAATTTAATAACTTTATATAACATAATTTAATTAATTTAAAATTAATAACATAACTAAATTTAACTTAATTAAATTAATTTAGGGTTTATAACATAATTTGATTACATTTAAATAAAGTTATTAAAATTATAACATAATTAAATAAAATTTAGTTAAAATTTTAAATAAAGTTATTAAATTTATTTTAAATTAATAACTTTATAAGTTAATTTAATTAAAATTTATAACTTAAAATTATAACGTACTTAATTAAATTATAAATTTAAATAATGTTATTAAATTTAACTAAGTTATAAACTTTGAAGCAATTAAATTAAATTTAGATAAAGTTATAACTTTTACTTTATAATTATATTAAGTTATAAATTACGTTATATAGAAAACGCCACCTCTCTCTTCCTCGAACTTTTATTAGGTCAGGACACTTGACGTAACTCTACATCTGGACGCCAATAACATGTCGTCACGTGCTCTTATTCTTTACCGCGCGACTCGACAATCCGACCCGGATCGGAACCCGATATTGCTATGTTCGTGTATTGCTAGGTATTGCTTGGCAATAACAAAAAATACCGCTCTTTAAAGACCAAGACCGAGCAGTACCTAGCAATACCGAGCAATACATAGCAAAACCGGGGTATTGCTCGGCATTGCTCGGTATTGGTCTCGATAAAATGGTTTTTTTTTAAACCCATGGCGGGGCCTACGTGTTAATTTCCAAAAAAGTGGTTACAAGGTCCTTAGAAGGAACCTCCAGCTCACTAATGCTCGAAAGAGCTACAAGATAAAAAGAAATAAAACCTACGAGCCAGTGGTTCCTTTTTCTAAAATTACAAAATATATTTAAATTAGAACTAGGGCTGAGAGTATACAGCACCCAAAAAAGGAAGCTCAAATAGTTTCCGTTCAGCACAAACCTCCTGCAAAAAATAAAAGCAAAGAAAGACAACATATAATCTAGTAAAATAGAAGGAAAAAAGCTTACCTTGGATCTTTTATAATCAGAACAAACCCTGCAAAACACTCTTTTAAAATATTCATTAAACATAACATAGATTAAACTATTAGAAATGTAAATCTTAATTTGATAACGTAAACTAAGTTTCTCACCAACATTCCCATCCAGAATAATCCAGCCTAAAGGATTAAGAGAACAACACATACCTGAGAAAGCATGAATTATACCAACAACCTCATCAAGAAAAACTTTCCAACAGCAGAGACAAGCTTTATCAGTAAACTAAAAAATGAGATAATAACGAATCACAGAACCTAAATTAACAAATCTCCACCAAAAATACATAGAAATATTACAAAGCAGCAACCACCCAGTCCAAAAAAAATGACAGAAACTGAACACCAAATACCAACTGATGAAACACCTGGAACCAAATAATAAACCAAAGCATTACCCAGATGCCAGTAACAAGAACACCCCACCCAGAGAAACAACTGCTGCAAGGCACAAAATAAAGAAACTCCCAGTTATGAGGCCAAACCCCGACCAACAGACGCCCAAACAAAAAACCAGAGGAAGAAAATGTCATGTAGATCTGATATACGGCAAGCCCATCTTATGCAGGTTGACCAAACCTTTTAATAAATAAGGAATATTAACCAACTCAAATTGTTTCTCCTCATCCAACTTACTACCAAGTTTAGCTAACCAGTTAGCACACGCGTTCCCTTCTCTAAGAACATGTTTCATCGTGTAGGTAAAAGTAGAGAGAGCCATACGAATCTTTCTAATAATATAAAATAAATGAGGGACATACACATCCTTATTATTGATAATTTGAATTAAACTAAGAGCATCCAACTCCACCTCAATGTTAATGAAACTTCTATTCTTACAAATGTAAAGACCTTTAAGTAAACCCATAAATTCTGCGACAATGACCTTACACGGAGATAAAGGACCCACATAAGCCACTATCACATTACCAACATTGTCACGAATAATCCCACCATAAGATAAGCACCGGCAAGAGACTAAGAATATGACCTTTAATAGTGGATATCCAACCAGCCAAAAAATCTTGCATACTGTTGATGGACATGGGATCGTAAACAGGAATAGGTTTATTAACAATTCTACCATAATAAGCCCACACTTTTTGAGCAATTTTACCAAAAAGAAAAACATGATTAACACTCTCAATATTAGAACAGCAAAACATTTAGAGGGGAGATAAAATCCTTTATTCCAAAGCCGTTCATCCACCGGAAGAAAACCTTTAATGCACCTCCAAGCAAGAATAGAGTAGGATAAAGGAATATTGTTATGCCAGATAGAACCAAAAACATTAGAAACATCCTTTTTAATTCTAAAACTCTCCCACACATCTTTGATTTTAAATCTACCATTGGTAGAATTGTTAAAGAGCAGGCAATCAGTATCATTAACATTCAAAGGAATATTCAAAACAAGATGCAAAATATCAAAAGGCAGAATTTCTTTTAATCTATTGACATTCCAACTGCCATTAATAATAAAATAGCTAACCTTAGTAGAAACCAGAGTATGAGAAGACAGTAAGCTATCAATAGAGCCCGGCCCAAGCCAATTATCTTACCAAAAATAAATTTCCCCTTTACCCAAACCCCACTGGAGAAAAGGTTCAGCCTCCCAACTAATCTGACATAAACGTTTCCAAACAAGAGAATCAGATTTTTTAAAAGAACATAAAGTAGGGTGCACCACTTTGCAATACTTAGCAAATATAAAATTAGACCATAAACTAACCTTAGCTCTAAAGGAGAACCAAAGTTTATAAGAAAAAGACTTAACCATATCCAAAAAACTCTTACAACCTAAACCACCCTCATTGAAAGGACTACACATTTTATTCCAAGAAGACCACAGAATACAAGACTTATCATTCTTAGCTCCCCAAAAAAATTTATTGATCAATCTTTCCAATCTAAGACAAATAGAGGGAGACGGATTAAGAGTGTGAATCATAAAAACAGGGATAGAATTTAAAACATGTTTAATAAGCACAAGTCTCCCACCAAAAGAGAGAAAATTAGAGGACCAATTAGATATTTTATACTGAAAAACCGTTATCATCTCTTCAAATAACATCCTTTTCTTCCTCCCTTTGAAAATAGGAGTACCCAAATACTTGAAAGGCAAAGAGGAGCAACGAAACCAGAAATCCTTCTAATCTCATTAATTTTTCCAAGACTAGTGGCTTTAGAAACAATGAAAGTACTTTTATTCTTATTGATAGAAAGCCCACTCAGATTTTGAAACTCATTTAAATAGTTAACTAGATATCTAATATTAGTCAAAGAACTATTGGCAAAAATGATAAAATCATCGGCAAAACTAAGGTGAGTAATGGGGATACCACCCTTTGCACGATAGAGTAAATTAGGATACTTCTTGTAGAGAACCTCCAGACCCCTAGATAAATAGTCAATCGCAATAATGAAAAAAGCAGGGGAAAGAGGATCACCTTGACGCAAACCTTGACTAGAGTTAAAAAAACCATTACTTCTACCAATAATAATAACAGGAAAAAAAAAAACAGTGCTCAATACTATTCTTAATCAATAAAATGAAAGTTTTACTAAAACCAAAAAGAGATAAAACTTTGTATAAAAAATTCCAAGAAAGATTATTATAAGCCTTAGTAATGTCTAATTTGAAAATAATATTCCCACCTTTCACTTTAGCATTGATATCGTGAGTCATTTCTTGAGCAAGTAAAACATTATCAAAGACGCTTCTACCTTTCACAAAACCAGTTTGATTTTGAGAAATAATTATGGGAAGAAAAGTACAATGTCTAGTAACAATGATCTTAGAAATAAGCTTATTAAAAAAAGAGCATAAACTAATAGGACGAAAATCATTCCAGTTGTTGATCGCCTCTTTCTTGGGAATTAAAACAATGTTAGTAGAAGAGAAGAATTTAATATGGGGCTTACCCGAAAAGAACTCAGAAACAACTTCCATAATATCCCTTTTAGTAATATTCCAAGTCTTAATGAAAAACTTAGTAGTAAAACCATTCGGCCCTGCCACCGAATCCATATATATTCATTTCCTGCATAACCTTCCAAACTTCATCATCAGAAGGAGTCATAGTAAGAAATAAGTTATCGGCCTCCGAGATACAAGAAGAGACAATATGAGAATTAATCATATTAGAAGAGACAAAACCACTATTAAAAATATGTTTAAAGTGCTCCACACCCAAATTTAAGATAGACTCCTCATCATCCAAAACTCTACCATCATCAGCAGAAATTTTAAAAATATGGTTCCTGATTTTCTTTTTATTAGCCAAAGCATGAAAAAACTTTGTATTTCTATCGCCTTCAACTGTAAATTTAGTAGTAGCTTTTTGATGCCAATAAATCTCTTCTTATTCTTGCAAAGTAATAAGATTGATCTTAGCCACATTAAGATCACAAAATTAAAACTTTCAGGGTTTAATTGACAAGCTTTTTCAAGCTCCAAAACCTCATTCTCAGCATTCTTAATGTTAGCAAATAAGTCTTTAAAGATATGTTTGTTCCACCATCTCAATACCTGCTTGAGTCTACTAAGTTTGTTCCATAACCTGGCCATACCCGAAATATTGTTATTAGGAAAAACAGGAGCCTGCCAATTACTCTCCACAACATTAAGGAAATCATGATGAGAAAGCCACATATTTTGAAATTTAAAAACAGACGGGATAAATTTCTGATTAGCATTGATAGAAAGTAAAAGAGGAGCATGATCAGAAGCAGTCCTACTAAGATGCTCAACATGGGTCATATGAAACTTAGCAATCCAATTACTATTAAATAAAATCCTATCAAGTCTTTGCCACAAGTTACCTCTATTCCAAGTGTAAGCATTACCAAAAAAACCTAAATCATGAAGGTCACAAGTAGATATCATGGAATTAAAATCTTCCATAGCATTAATATTAGGAATGTTACCACCCAATCTTTCCGTAGTATTAGAAATAACATTAAAATTCCCTCCAATACACCAAGGCATCGAAACAGATGAAGAAAAAATCATAAGCTGATCTCAAAGAGTCAACCGACCCCCTCTAGTGCTAGCAGCATAAACAAACGAGGCATTACATTCAAAATTAAACATAGTTATGGAAGTATGAACAACTTGAGCATAATCATCAATAATATTCACCCTAATAGAATTATTCCAAAATATCCAAATTTTATTGGAGCAATTGGCAAATCTATTAGCAAAACCTAATTTAGAAGCAATATTATCAAGTTTACTCATAGCAATCAAAGGTTCAAGTAAAACTAATAAATGGATATTATGAATCCTACAAATATTTCTAACTCTAGTTTTAGAGACTTTCCCACCAATACCTCTAATATTCAAAATAAGAGACTTAACCATGAGAACCTTTAGCACTAGTTTGTGCTTTAGTAGAGTACTGCGTATAGGATCCAGCATCTTTGGATTTTTTCCCTTTCTTTTTAATAACTTTAGAAAAGTTTTCCTCCTCTAAATTTTTTAAAAAAGAATTATCCACATCGATTTTTTTAGATTTAGAGCCATCTAAATCGGAAGGTAAAGAGCTACCACGCTCCAGATTATACACCTGTTTGTCTTTCTTTTTACCAGTCAGAATAATTTCCCCTTCTTCACAATTATCATTCACATCAGAATCCAGATTAATATTAGAATGCATAGCAGCTGTTTGTACATCATCAGGATTTTTTAACATAGAGTCAACAGAAACGAAAATATTAGGAAGATTATCAGTATCCTTACCAACATCCATATCTCCCATATTAGCATCCATCTCACCTCTATTATCTGGCACATTGAACTAGTCCCAGCTTCGGCCTGGTTTTGAAGCATAGCATTTAACTCCGGATTGACATGATTTTTATTAGAAATAGAAATAACAGGAGTATGATGTAAATCATATGTATTTTTAACAGTTTTCTTAAGATCAGGATGTAGTTTAAAACAATCGGAATTTGCATGACCGTGAATCTTGCAGTGAGAGCAAAAATCCGAGACCTTCTCAAATTCCACCTTTTGCATATAACCAAACGCTTTTGAGCCAACCCAAACTTCTTTGGGATGTTTCTTAGAAATATCAACTTCGACCAGCACTCTAGCCACAGAAGGCCAAGTCCTGGAAGCAGTCGCTTGGTCAGTTTGCAAGGGCTTGCCAAAAACTGAACCAAGTGCATGCAAGACTTGGGGATTAAAGAAATGTAATCTCAAGTTAGGAAAAGAAATTCAAATCGGAACTATAGGGGACTCTTCATGAACATCAAAAAAAGGGGTCCATTTTAAAACACTCATTTGGCAATTATTGATAAAATAGGATCTCCTAGCAAAAACCCTACTATAATCAAGATCATTAGACAGTTGAATCGCGACATGTCTCGAGTCCAAAAGCCCGATGGAATAAAATCCAGAAAGTTTAAGACTAGCGAAAAAACTGCGAATCGAGTCCAGATTCGGACAGCGTAAAGCAAATTTACCCATGAGGGTGAACTGAAAAGGAGAAGCTAATTTAAGAACATCTTCATCAGAGATTAACACAGCGGGACACCATTAATAACCAATTGGCGTTATCACCTTGCATCGAGTTACCAGCTAAAACATCTTTAAAAGACCTCGAAGGAGCCTTCGATGAAGCATCACCATTAAGATCGAAAAAACCTATGTTTTTTTCCATGTATCGGGCTGGAAGCCTTCCCCCAAGCATTGGACGAAGCCATACACGCCAAAACCAAGCCCCAAAAGAGGGGGGAGAGCCGAAGGGGCCACCAGAGAATGAAAATAGGGGAGAAAATGAGCAAAATCGAAGGAAAATGATCGCACAGAGGAGGCCAAAGGGAACCCTAGAAACGCCAAAGAGGTGGCTAGGGCGAAAGCGGTCTTGACAAAATGGTATTTCTCTTTATTGCCGAGCAATACTTAGCAATACCCCGGTCTGCACAAATCAGCAAATACATAGTAATATCGGGTCCGGGTCGTCGGGCCTCACGGTAAAAAGTAAGAGCATGTGGCGCTATTTTATTGACGTCCGGATGTAGATCTACGTCAGGTGTCCTTACCTAATAAACCTTCCTCTTCCTCACCCCGCCTCTCTCTTCTCGTCCAGGTCTCTCTCTCCCCTTGGAACTCTCTCTCTTCCCAAATTTTATGCAAACCGTTAAAATATATGGCTTTTCTGAATAACGTCAAATAATTTGATGTTTTCTTAATTAAATATATGTTTCGCTGAATTATTTGGCAATTTTTATTATTTTTAAATTATTTAATAATCACTCTTCTTTTATTTAATTATGCTTTAAACATGCTCCTTTTTAAAATCTGGCTCTACTGTTCAGCTTGATTTTTCGTTCAGCCGATCAGATGGGCGTTAATGGTAAGTAATCTTGTCAGGATTTGGTATTTTGTCTTCGAAGGTAGGCTGCATGGTTGAATGATCCAGTGATTGATTGAAGTGTGTAAATAAGCAAAATAGGAGCATGTGTTGTGGAAGATGATCCAAATTTCTGACCTAACTTAGTACTTGTGTGGGATAGCTGCAACTTTTTATAAAGTTGATTATGAAGTTGCAGAAAGTAACTTTCACTATAGAAATTTTCGAGTAGTGAAAGACTGAGAAAGCAGCACTTAGGCATGCATCATTTGGGACGGCTTTTTTGTTGCTTCTTAAAGTAGCTTTTTAGTACAAAAAATTTAACTTTGTACTATAAAACTGTTTTAAGAAGCAGTAAGAAAGTCATTCCAAACAAAACCTAAAATTATGATTGTTATCTTAAATGTCAAGAAGCCAGAAAGATGTCCGAAATAAATCATCTTTAGTTATATTATGATGAAAACAGAGAATAGTGTTGCTATGTTGAAAGTAGGAGCTCTTTGACCTGGAAGATGGAAGTTATATATAGTCCAAAATTCTAGACCTGAAAGAAATGGGGACACCTCTTCTAATCCATAGAAATAGAGAACAGTGTGATATATATCAAAATATAGAAGTTGCAGCTTAGATTCAAAAAATTTGTGATATAAATAATTTGAGATCTAAGAATTACATCAAGATTTGTGCTGAATTAGATAAAATTTTAGGTAGCCAATAAAGGTGCTTAAATAAACTTAATAATTATATAATAATAATAATTTTTAATGCATAAAATAAAATAAAATAAATATAATTTTGGTTACTATAAACATAGATGTATTAATAAAAACTATGAAAGTTTTGAAAAAAAAAAATTATGCAATATAAGATAATTATGCTTAATTAATACAAATAAGCATGATATATAACGTATAAATGGTAAATTTATTGATATAATTATGAAACTTGTGTTCATATAAATTTTACAATAATATTAATATTCAGTTCTGAAATTAAACAGTTTTTATAATTAATACAAATAATAAAGATCAATAAATTAGATAAATATAAAGTTAGTCCAAATAAATTCACAAAAATTATAGATAAATTCATAATAATATTAAAAACATAATTAAGATCAATTTTATTCTTGTATTATAGATATTCTTATAATAATATAAAAAACATAATTAAGATAAATTTTTAATCTAAAATAAAATTTATTCTAGAATTTCATAAAGACAAATTTTTGATAAACCACAACATAGAACAAAGAAAAACAAAAGCACTCTCTTAACATCTCTCCTTAGAAGATAAATAAACCCTCTTTATTACCACATAACAGTTTGAAGCACACATTCACTCAAGCAAATATAAGGATTTTAAGCATAGGCTCCAGGGTTGGCTACAAGGTGTTCTTCCACTGCCTTGACGCTATTGATGAAACCTTCCTTAGCCTTCTTGACATCCTCTGCAACATCAACACCAGCAATGGCTTTATATGTTGCTGACACCTTCACAATAGAGCCATTTCCCTTTGGCTCAACCTTGATGTGTGAAGTTGCAGACTCGATCTTGCTGCCCAAATCTCCACCCTCGACAACAGAAGTCTTCAGCTCAAGCTTTTCATGGTCGATGGAATCAAGACGTTCCTTAATAAAGCCAAAAGGCACCGCTGCATAAAAACTCAATGTAATGAGGGCCTATTTCAGATACTTTTATTTAAAAAAAGAGGAGAGATTGAGTTACGAACCTGGGGAGAAGTTGATCTGCCTGATGCTTCCCGGACTTCCATCTCCAGTAATTAAAGTAACGCCGGTGATGATCTGAGGGATGAGCTTAGGACCGAGATTATGCCAGTCAAGGAATGCAGCCTTGAAGATAGCAGCCGCTGGGGCTTTGGTCTCCACCTCCGCAGTCCAGCTTGAACTCATCTTTCTTTGGCTTGCTTTAGCTTGTTTTTGATGCTTTGTTTAGCTGGTAGATGTTCATGCAGTGCAGTTTAGCTGAGCTTTTATACTGGTTTGATGGTGAGGTTGATGAAGATTATTAATGTGGTCAGCACAATTGGTATTTTTCTTCAAAGTTAGGCAGCGTGATTGATTTGCCTATTGGTTTTTTAATGACTGGACAAGGAAAATGTTAGCTTGTGCTGTGGAAGATGGTCCAAAGCTCTCACCTAACTTCGTTAGATTGGGAAGAAAATAGAGAACAGTGTTGTTAATATAAAATATTTGAATCTGGAAGCAGTTCAAAGTTCTACACTTATTGTCCTTTATTTTATTTTCTTCTTAAGCTGGAAAGAGAAGGGGACACCTCTTTTGATCCACAGAGTGAGAGAAATAGTGAACAGTTTGAGGTTGGTGGCCGCGCGCATTTAATTTCTTTTGCTTCTAGATGTGTTTATCTTGGGCGGGGTCATTAATTCTCCATTAATTAGTACTTGTGAGGAGAAAATTTTGAAGTATTAGAAAGTGTTTTTGGGCAATAAATATATATCATTTAAAATTGTTTAAGCAAAATTAAGCTAATGATAATTGATGCAGTCAGTGTTTTTTTGCTTGGTGATAACTGTAACTATAGGTAGAAGTTAAAGCTGCGCCCGGATTATGTATGTGTAGTAAAAGCATAGTAAAAACGCATGATGCACAGTAACTTCACCTTTACTGTGCGCACTTAAAGAATCCGAACGGGAACTCCGCATGTAATGATCTCTTCTTAGCCAGTGACGGAGTTAGGCACAAATTTTTAGTTTTAAAATATGATTAACCTTTTAATTTGCACGTGACTTGGGACTGACATTGATGTTTTTAAAAGTTTTTCATATTAGAGGTCTTATTACAAGAAGATAAATTGTTAAATAAAAGAACTTATAATTGAGAACAACTTTTATGAGTAAGAACACAAAATGAATAATATTGTTTTTTTAGTCTCTATTAATTTTTGTGAAAGCTCTCCAAAGTTTGTAGAAGTGAAGAGTAGTGTGCATGGAGAAATTGATGGGATCTAGACATAAGATTTAAGCTTTATTTGGGACAGTTTTCTTACTGTTTCTTAAATCAGCTTTCTAGTTCAAAATTTAAAATTTTTGTACTAAAAAGCTACTTTAAGAAACGGTAAGAAAGCTGTCCCAAACGAAACCTAAGTAGTTTACATATTGGAGATGAGATTCTTAAAAGAGGGGCTATCAACAAAAAAATTGTCCAAGTTTAAAGGGTTATATGTAGGTAAATCTTTTAAAAATTAAACATAAATTAATCTACTCATTTTATTGGTATATTTGATGTATTAATAAGTGATTGCTTGCTTTTTAGTTTTAATTAGTCAAAATTTTTATATTAAAAAAATCCTCAAATATAAATTTTTTATTTTAAAATATGATATAAGCCACTTATATGGTACTTTTGAGTAAACTTAATTTTAAATTTCAATAAATAAAATGTGAGTTTTTTTTTTTTAGAATTAAAATTTTATTTCATTGCCAAAATAGTTGCATGGTCCTTAGAGGGATCAATAACTGGGTCTTGAAGAGCTACAATTACAAGGAAAAAGAAACTTAAGGAGTCATCATCCCTATCTAGTTACAAACAAGAAAAAAAAATAAAAAAGACAAGCCATGGGCCAAACCCAAAAACTCAACATGAGCATCAACAGGAGCAGATATGAATTGTCCAATATTAAGAAGACTCGAAGAGCCAACAGTACATCCTGCAAGATATCAAAAAATAAATTACATCTAGAAAATTACAAAGTCTACACATACCTGATATAGAAGCTAAAAGAATGGATGATAGTTATGATCTATAGTAGAAAAAATCACAAAAACAAATCCACATCTATCAGAGCCATTCTGACATGGGTATAAATAACGAGAAATGAAGCATTAGTCAACAGACAAATGACTCCCTTATACAAGCAAGAAAAAAGAATAAAACACGATCCAGACAGTAGAGAATAACAAGAGTAAATATTATATAACCCCAGATAACATCTAAAACAATTCAGGGCAAAACTACCCCGCAAACTAAGAAAAGCATCACAACTACTAAGCAAGATTGGACAAGGTGCAAACCAACTGCAAAAGACAAAAAAAATAACAACCCAACCATAGGAGCAAAAAGTATTGCACAAATCATAACTATCCAGCTAAAAAATAAAATCATTAGAGCCTCTTAGAGACCAAAATAGCACCATGCATACCACACCAAAACACCCAAAAGACAAAAATAAAGAGCAAACCAAACTACAAGATTAACCAATACCATGAAAACAAATTCAACCACAAAATTACTTTCTCATATAAGGAGTACACAATTTATCAAGTATCATGCCTTTAGACCAAGGCCAGATTTACTTATTTTTTTTTTTACCAAGGCTGGAATCTTTGTTAAAATATATGGTATTAAGAATCTTAACACCTTCCTTACTGGGTCATCTATTGGTGGTTCTCTTGTGCTTATGTGGCATTGTTGTTGCTTTCTCTTTGGGCTCCATAGTTGGCTCGAGCTTGGGCAATTCTTTGATATTTTGCTGGTACCTGGATGAGCTTCAAAGTTGTCTTATATTTGGGTTCAATTATTGAGTGAGTTTCTCTCCTTGTTTGGGCTTCATTGAAGATCTCGCTTGGGCACTTTTTGAGGGTTAGCATCTCGCCTCTTTGTTTTTTTCCTTTTACTCATTATAATTAGGTAAAACCATTAATTCATTAGATTTTATTTTGAACTTTGTTGTACTTTTTGGCTTTTGAGAAGATTTGATCCTTTAAATAATTGTAATATATTTTCTTAATTAACTCGTTGGCCTCTTTGTGAGTTTTAACAAAAAAAAAAGTAATAAAAACACACTTAATTTAGATTTTTAAGAACTTCTTGTTCAAGATATTATTAACTGTGGAGGATTATAACATGGGGAATCAAATCCTCTAGAACAAATAAGTCATATTTGTCATCATTTGTTAGATAAGGGGTAATTTTTTATTTATATTTAACTATATATGTCTTTTTCTTTTAATTCTATAAGGTGAATTATATTTATCTTTCAAGGATGTATAATTCTCTCTCTATGAAGTATTCAAAACAAAATAAATGATGTTTATTTGTGTTCTTCTGATTCTGGTATTTTTGAGAACACACAAATAATCCATTCTCTCTCTTGGCAGCAAGAGGCTCTCTTGATTCTCACTTTAATGTTGGTGGTGATGACCAATATTGTTGGGGATGGCAATGATGAAGATCAACATTAATTGAGATGACATATATTGGCCTTACTAGTGTTTGTGTACTTCTACCTTGGAGGCATATGTTGGCTTTAGCCTTAATTATGACATCAATGTTAGTGTTGATGGCAAACATCATCATTGTTATTTATTGTGGGTGTCAACTTATTTATAATGTCAATCATTAGTCTTATTGGCACATCAAGCATCATTCGTATTGACAATAGAGTCACTACAGGAAATTCAGCTATTACCGGCGGCCTAGACCGGCGGTTGTCTAGCCGCCGGTAATAACGGCGGTTTTGTTGGAAAATAAGAGGCTATAGAAAGAGGAAGAAATTTAATGGAGAAGAGGAACACTTATCAAACTCACTTTTATTTCACTCTTGAACTCTTGATTATACTTCTTACATAAACACAAAGTCTCCACACCTATTTATACTAGTGACTTCCCGCTTAGGATTGTTCCAACACATTTCAATCCAATGGCTAATATTGACTCTCTAGAATATTCTCCTATCTTCTTTTACAAAAGTCATTAATTGCATATTCTAGAATACTCTAAACAACTCTTTTTAGAATATATTTCTAGAATCTTCTAAAACATTCATCATAAAGTAGGATTCTAGAGTTTTCTAAAGACTTTTCTAGACTATGGGCTTAATTAGAAAGCCCACTCAATTAAAGGCCCAATTAATTAAGTTTAATTTTCAACACCCCCTCTTAAACTTGATTTATTATCCTGGGCAATCTTCTTATCCTTGTAAAATCTTCATGCTTGAGTGGCTTGGTGAATATATCAGCTACTTGATCATAAGTCTTCACATACTCTATTTGCACATCATTTCTTGTGATGCAGTCTCTAATGAAGTGATAGCGTGTGTCGATATGTTTACTTCGATTATGAAAAACAGGATTCTTGGCCAAGGCAATAGCTAACTTGTTATCGACACAAATCTTTGTTAGCTCTTCTTGCGGCAGTCTTAGCTCCTTCAATAAATTTCGAAGCCAAATTGTATAACAGACACATGAAGTTACAGTAATATACTCAGCTTCACAAGTAGAAAGGGCCACGATTGGTTGCTTCTTTGACATCCAAGTGAAAATAGTGTCTCCCATGTAGAACACGAAACCTGTACGTAGTACTTTTTCGCTCATCTAAGTCTCCGGCCTAGTCGCTATCACTATATCCGACAAGCTTGAAATCATTTGATGATGAATAGAATATGCCAAAGTCAATCGTACATTTGATATATCGAAGAATCCTTTTGGCAGCCTTTAAATGAGTAGTTGTTGGTGCCTCCATATATATAACGACTAACTATTCCAACAACATAAAGAATGTCCGGCCTAGTGCAAGTCAAGTAGCGCAAGCTACCCACCAAGCTCTTGAAAAATGTTGGATTAACAATTCATTATCCTCATTTTTTGATAACTTACCTCCGCATTCCATCAGAGTGCTTATGGGCTTGCAATCATTCATATTGAATTTCTTGAGTATTTCTTTTCCATAGCTTTCTTGAGAGATAAAGATGCCTTCATCTTTTTGCTTAACTTCAATACCGAGATAGTATGCCATTTGTCCAATATCCGTCATCTCGAACTCTTTAGCCATTACTTTCTTGAATTCTTTAAACATACTTGAATTACTTCCAGTGAAGATCAAATCATCCACATATAAGCACACTATCAAAATATCCCCATCCTTGACTTTGATGTAGAGGGCATGCTCGTAAGGACATTTGCTGAAGTTGTTCTCAAGGAATACTTGTCGATGCGGTTGTTCCATGCCCTAGGAGCTTGTTTTAACCCATAGAGAGCCTTCTTCAGCTTCAAAACCTTGTCTTCTTTCCCTTTGACTTTATAGCCTGGTGGTTGTTGAATGTAGACTTCCTCTTCAAGGACTCCATTTAGAAAGGTGGACTTAACATCTATTCGATGTATTTTCCACCTATTTTGAGTTGCCAAAGAAATGATTAGTCTTATAGTTTCAAGTCGAGCAACAGGAGAAAATACCTCATCATAGTCGATGCCAGCTATTTGGCTGTAACCTTTCGCCACTAATCTTGCATTATATTTCTCAATTTCTTCTTTGGCATTCTTCTTTGCTTTGTACACCCACTTTACACCAATTGCCTTGTATCCTATTGAAATTGTAGCTATCTCCCATGTATTGTTCTTCTCAATTGCCTTGATTTCTTTGTCTATTGCATCCTTCTAATTCTTAATTTGCACGGCTTCTTGAAAATTTACAGGTTCACAATCCGCAAAGAGGCAAAAGAGAGTGAGATTGTCTTGATTCTCAGTCACCTCATAGATTTCCTGTAAACTTCTAAAATATGGTGCTTTTTCGCTTGAGCCTTCACTTGAAGATAATGGGTCATCTTGAGTACTTGCAATTAGTGTGGTTGGTGGTGTTATGGGCTCATCTCTTTCTTGATTTATCCTTGGCTGCTCAACTTCTTCATCCTTAAAGAAGTTGTATTGATCTTCATGTGGGTTCCAAACCCATTCTCCTTCTTCATTGAAGATGACATCACGACTGATGATTGTCTTCATAGTGTTTGGATTGTATAACTTGTAGCCTTTTGAGCTGGAGTCATGACCGATGAAAATATACTTTTCATTCTTATCATCTAGCTTACTTCGTTGCTCATCAGGTACGTGCACATGGGCTATGCTTCCAAACACTCTTAGATGAGAGATACCGGGCTTCCTTCCACTCCATGTTTCCTGCAGTGTCATTCCCCGCACACTTCTTATTGGAGATCGGTTGGATAAGTAAACCGCGCATGCAATAACTTCAACCCAAAATTCCTTAGGTAGTCTCTTACTCTTGAGCATACTTCGAGCTATACCAAGGATAGTTCGATTCTTTCTCTCTGCTACACCATTTTGTTGAGGAGATCTTGGGATGGTCAACGGTAGACGTATTCCATTGGCTTCACAAAATTCTTGAAATTCCTTCGAAGTAAACTCTCCTCCTAGATCAGATCGCATAGCTTTGATCTCGAGGCCGCTTTCTTTCTCCACCAAGGCTTTAAACTTTTTGAATACTTCAAATACCTCCGATTTTTGTTTTAAAAAAAATACCCATAATTTTCTTGAAAAATCATCTATGAAGAGAAGGAAATAATTATTCTTACCGAGAGAGCTTGGATTGATTGGATCGCATACATCTGTATGTATGAGTTTAAGTGGCTTTTGTGCTCTTGAATTTGACTCCTTTGGAAAACTCTTCCTGAATTGCTTCCCGAACAAGCAGCCTTCACATAGCTGATATGGGTGTTTGATGCAGGGCAGACCTCTCACCATTTTCTACTTTGATAATAGCTCCAATCCTCCAAAATTAAGATGCCCAAATCGAAGATGCCAGAGCCAAGATGGGTCTTTGTAGCAAGCTTTGAGACACTTGGCAGTATCATTTTGAATATTGAGCAAGAACATTCTGTTTCTTGACATCGGTATATTTGCAATTAGGTTGATCATATTGTCTCTTATAGAAAGATTTTTATCTTTCAAATGAATATCATAACCTTTCTCTAAGAGTTGATTCAAACTCAAGATATTACTCTTCATATTTGGCACATAAAAGACAATGGAAATGAATTGGTGCTTTCCATTCTTCAATCGGATAAGAATATTACCTTTGCCCTTCACAGCAACTTTGGACTCATCTCCAAAGGATACATTGCCGTTCACTGACTCGTCAAGTTCCACGAACATGCTTTTTCTTCTACACATATGGTTGCTTGCACCGGTGTCTAGATACCATGTGTTATCTCCACCTTTTTCATTCTCTTTATATGCCAATAGCAATGTGCAATCTTGTTGACTTCTCTCTTCCACATTATTAGCATTCTCTTCAACTTTATTGTTATTAGGAGTTCTACATTCTGCAGCATAATGATCAAATTTTTTACAGTTGTAGCACATCACTTGAGATTTATCATACCTTGGTCTTAGTTTTCTTCTTCCACGCCCTCTTGTTGAACTTCCTCCTTGTCCAAAATTTGTATTATCGTTCTTGCTATTATTAGAGCTCCAACCTCGTCCGCGTCCATGACCACGGCCTTGTCCTCGACCACGACTTCTTCTCCTTGTTGGCTTCTATAATACTCGAGGTTCTCTTCTTTAGTTGAATTCATTTGCGTCTTTAGGAGTTGTTCCGTGATTGCTTGCTTCTTCTTCTTCTTTTCTTCGTAGGCTTGTAAAGAGCCCAAAAGTTGCTCGATTGTCATAGTCTCTAATTCTTTGGTTTCTTCAATAATGGCGACAATATGATCGAACTTTGAATCTAGAGAACGAAGGAATTTCTCCATAATCCTTACATCTTCTAGCTTCTCTCCATTTCTTTTTAATTGGTTAGAAACGACTAGAACTCTAGTAAAGTAGTCGGAGACGACTTCGACTTCTTTCATATGTAAGGCTTCGAACTCACCTCTTAATGTTTGGAGACGCACCTTCTTAACTTGCTCCGCTCCTTTGTAAGAGGTCTGAAGCTTCTCCCATGATTCTTTGGCAGACTTCGTATCGGAAATCTTCTCAAAAGCATCATCATCTAATCCTTGAAAGATTAGATAGAGAGCCTTCTTGTCTCTCTTCCTTGAATCTCTAAGACTATCCTTTTGAGCTTGGGATAAACTTGACTCATCTTGTGGCTCCTTGTAGCCTTTCTCTATCATCTCCCATACATCTTGCGCTCCAAGAAGGGCCTTCATTTTGATGCTCCAATTGTCATAGTTGCTATTGTTGAGCGTTGGGACATGGAAAGGGATCATACCATTGCTCGCCATCTCCTTAGGAAGAAACTATGGCTCTGATACCACTTTGTTGGAAAATAAGAGGCTATATAAAGAGGAAGAATTTTAAAGGAGAAGAGGAACACTTATCAAACTCACTTTTATTTCACTCTTGAACTCTTGATTATACTTCTTACATAAACACAAAGTCTCCACACCTATTTATACTAGTGACTTCCCCCTTAGGATTGTTCTAACATATTTCAATCCAATGGCTAATATTGACTCTCTAGAATATTCTCCTATCTTCTTTTACAAAAGTCATTAATTGTATATTCTAGAATAATCTAAACAACTCTTTTTAGAATATATTTCTAGAATCCTTTAAAACATTCATCATAAAGTAGGATTCTAGAGTTTTCTAAAGACTTTTCTAGACTATGGGCTTAATTAGAAAGCCCACTCAATTAAAGGCCCAATTAATCAAGTTTAATTTTCAACAGGTTTAACCGACGGTTAATAGCTGAATTTCTTGTAGTGAGTACATTAACGACTATAATGGGCCTCAATGGGCATCATGTTTATAAGTATTGTCATGCTTCTAGCTGTGTGAGCATGAATTGACCTTGGTAGCATTGGCGTGTGTTGACCTTGGTTGCATCAATGAGCATTGGCCTTGATGGAACCAGTGAACATTGATCTTGTTGGTAAAGAAGGGCATTAATCTTGTTAATAAAAATGGGTTTCAACAATATTGGAATATTCAGGCATATTCCTTATTGGTGATGGTAGACATAATTAGTATTTGTAGCAACATTGGGTAATAATTTTGGTGTCCAATAATGAGAATTAAACTTGGTGGCATCACTGGTCATTTGCCTTTTGTAGCATAGTTGGGCATCAGTTGTATGATGTTGTTGGTGATATTGAGCAAATACATTTACTAGTTTATATATTGAATGGCTTCAAAAATTAGGTTTTTTAAATAAAAATATAGATGTTTTAATAAGACAACATAAAAATTTTAAGTAAAAATTTAATTTCTAAACTTATTTAAAAAATTATAAGATATTAAGCTAATTATTTTTAACTAATATATTAAGCATCATATATATCATTTAAATAACAAACTTAATGATCTAAGTATGAAGCTTAAGTTCACATACATTTTAAATTAATATTTGACCTTACTTTTAAGATGAACAATTTTTTTTTGCATAATTGCTAATAATTATATTTTATGCAATCAATACACAACAATACAATAAATAAATAAAAAATAAATCCAAATAAACCTAAAAAACTTGTAGATAAATCTACAATAATATAGTTGCATAAAAAAGAACAAGTTTAGTTAAATCAAAGTTTGTTTCAGAATTGGTGTCTTCTTAAAGTTGCGGGCGGGCTGGCGGATAGTGCGCGCGGCCATGGGAGGGTTGCGTATTGTGGGGAGCTGCTGCAGACTTGATGGGCATGGCAACCAGCTTAGGCTTTTTTAGTATTTTTTTTAAATTATTCTGGCGGAATTTCTCAGCCGGGCAGCCGCCAGAAGTCAAATTTTACCGGAAAATTTTTCCAACAAATTTTTTCCGCCGTTAAATTTTTCATACGCTCATTTTACTGGCGAAAAGAGTTCCGTCGGAAATTCCCCGAAAAACTTTAAAATCAGCCGAAAAATGAAGAATTTTTCGCTGGAAAATCCGTTGGTAATACATGATTTTGTTGTAGTTTTTTTTTGTTAAAACCCTCGGAGGGGCCTAGTGTTAATTTCAAAATTACGGTTACAAAGTCCTTAAAAGGATCCACTAGCTCACTAATGCTCGAACGAGCTACAATCCAAAAAGAAATAAAACCTACTAGCCGGTGGTTCCTTCTCCTAAGAGTACAATTAATCACTAAAGAAATACTCGATCTGTGAGTAGACAACACCCAAAAAAGGAAGATCCAAAGATACTCGTTCAGCACACTCTTCCTGCAAAAAGGACGAAGAAAACAGCAAAGCAGGAATATAAACCAATAAAGAAGTACCTTGCACTTATAGAAGTTCTCGTAATCCAAAAAGGAAATAACCCTGCAAAGCACTCTCCGCAAAGAGAAATTAGACAAAAAGAACTTAAAAATGTCATAGTAGAAGGGCTTGTATAATTGGACAGAAAAAATGATCATATAACTCCAGCCCAAATGCTTAAATTTATGTTTAACCTCCTTCCACTTCTCCCCCAAATCGAACCAAAAAGTGCAGCAAGACAAATTGAAATTCCACCTCCAGCAAATAGACAACTTAATGGTAAGCGCCTGGACCAAATAAATAGGAAGAACAGCAACAAAATTGGCACAATTAGAGACAACACCAGCCAAAGAAAAACAACCACCCCTAACAAAAAAATTTCCAGCCAACAGAATTGAAAACCCCAGAATAAAAAAAGGAAACAAGCATGGCATCGTGCAAAAAAACAGCAACAACACCCAGCCTGACATAGAAGCCCTGAAAATAAAACCATAACCTACAACAACCAACCGAATTCAAATTAAAACCCTGAAGAAAAAACATTTGCCACTGCTGCAGATCCACCTTCCCTTGAACACCCAACCACGGCCAGACAAATTGATCCCAAACAGCACCCGGCCTCTCCAAAACTAGATACAAAAAAAGACCACGAGACGAAGCAGGAAAAGCAATCCTCACCAAACAGTAAACAGCTAAGAACTTGCTCAGAAAAACCACCACAAAATAATGCCCCCAGACAAAACCGAGAAAAAACCAAGACCCCATCGAAAAAGACACAACAACAAGGCAAAGCCAGAGGATAAAAAACAACCAGATCACCCATACCTGATGTGAGGCATAGAAGCCTTATCTATCAAAAGCATACCTTTAAGAGAAGGCTCTAAATTAAGGATATCCAACTCCTCATAATCAACAAGCAAGGAACCCTTATTGGCTAACCAATTAGCACAAACGTTACCTTCCCGATAAATATGAGAAATGTTGAAGTTCATTGAGTTCAATAAATTCTTAATTTTCCTAATAAGGTAAAAATTATGAGCCTTACCAGTAACACCGTCTCTAATAACCTGGACCAGAAACATAGAATCCACTTCAATCCAAACAAAATTAAAACCAAGTTTTAAACAAAGCTCTAAACCCATGCGGAGAGCATTCAACTCAGCCATAATAACATCCATGCACTTGCTGCAGAGAAGCTGCGAAAGCAGCCAAAATATCCCCAAAAGCATCCCGGATAAGCCCACCAGCACCAGCTTTCTCCATGCCAACAGAACCATCAGTATTTAATTTAACATAAGGCGGTTTGCGGTTAATCCAATAAACAAAAGCATCAACATTATTAGAAGAGAGCATATCCAGCTTTATACCAAAGATCTCAGCTAATTCTCTACACCTATAGAAAGTCTTACTAGAAATAACTTTAAAGGTATATAGCTGCAAAACCTTTCTTTTCACATTATTAATAATAAGAATCGGATCCATCTTAATATTCTCATGCTTAGCCTCATTACGAGCTTTCCAAATATACCATAAAATCAGAATAGGCAACAAATTAAAAATACGACCTTTAATAGAATGAAACCAACTATCAAGCATAGAAAATAAGCTATTCTGATTAGAAATGTTGTTCTTACCCGTAATGCTAAAATAAAATCAAACCTTCTGTGCAACCAACCCATTAATGAAAATATGATCAATATCCTCAATATTAGAGCAGCATAAACACTTAGAAGCTAAAATAATACCTTTTTTTTTAAGCAGGTTATCCACCGGAAGAAAGCCTTTTAAGCATCTCCAAACAAAAGTAGAATAAGTAATAGGGAAGGAGCTATGTCAAATAGCAGCAAAGATCTGGGATTTTTCCATCGAGATACGAAAATTCTCCCAAAGATTGCGTAATTGAAATTTACCATTAACAGAAACCGAACATAAAATTTTATCGCTGCAATTTAATTGTAAGGGAATGTTCAAGATAATATCAACTAAACAGTTAGGCAAACACTCTTTCAATTTATTCAAATTCCAGAATTGATTGAATAGATGATTTTGTTGTAGTTGATGGTCCTTTGTTTCACTATTCTATATATATTTAAATATTATTTATATAATTAGAAACACTAAATAAGATAGTAAACATGATCACCTAATAATGTGTACATGAAGCCGAAGAAATAGCATAATATTCTTATATTTTGTTTGTAGCAAACATACTTCCACTTTATTTATGATAAACCATAACATAGAACAATGAAATACAAAAGCACTCTCATAAAATCTCTCCTTAGCACAAAAAACAACTCTCTTTATTACCACATAACAATTGAAAGCACACTCTCGCTCAAAGCAAATAAGAGACTTTTAAGCATAGGCTCCAGGGTTGGCTACAAGGTGTTCTTCAACTGCCTTGACGCTATTAATGAAACCTTCCTTAGCCTTCTTAATGTCCTCAGCAACATCAACGCCAGCATTGGCCTTGTATGTTGCCGACACCTTAACAATAGAGCCATTTCCCTTTGGCTCAACCTTGATGTGCGAAGTTGCAGACTCAATCTTGCTGCCCAAATCTCCACCCTCCACAACAGAAGTCTTCAGTTCAAGCTTCTCATGGTCGATGAAATCAAGGCGTTCCTTAATAAAGCTAAAAGGCACCGCTGCATAAAAACGTACTCAATGTAATGAGGGCATATTTGGGATAAAAAAATATGTAAAAATGGCATAAAAAAGTACAAAGCAAAAGAGAAGAGATCGAGTTGTGAACCTGGGGAGAAGTTGATCTGCCTGATGCTCCCAAGACTTCCATCTCCAGAAATTAAAGTAACACCGGTGATGATCTGAGGGATGAGCTTAGGACCGAGATTATGCCAGTCAAGGAATGCAGCCTTAAAGATAGCAGCCGCTGGGGCTTTGGTCTCCACCTCCGCAGTCCAGCTTGAACTCATCTTTCTCCTGGCTTGCTTTAGCTTGTTTTTGATGTTTTGTTTAGCTGGTAGATGTTCATGCAGTGCAGTATGGCTGAGCTTTTATACTGCTTTGATGGTGAGGTTGGTGAAGATTTATCTTGTCGGGATATTTGGCATTTTTCTTCAAAGGTCGGTAGCGTGGATGATTGACCTATTGGCTAGCTAATTAAAGAGTGTGAATAAGGAAAATCGCAGCTTCTCTTGTGGAAGATGGTCCGAAGCTCTCAACTAACTTCGTTAGATTGGGAAGAAAATAGAGAACAGTGTTGTTCAAGATGGAGGTTATAGGTCAATATTTAATTTTCTTCTTAAACTGGAAAGAGATGGGGACCCTCATATGATCCACCGAAACAGTGAACAGTTACGATACAGAATTGGAGGTTGGAGGCCGCCGCGCGCATTTATTTATTTTTGCTTCTAGATGTTTTTATATATACAGGACCGCTTTATTAAAGCTTTATCAAGACGAATTGGAAGTCAGGAGAAAAATTTTGTGATTGTGAACAGTAAAAGTCTCGTTACTATTCATCACTGTATTTTTACTGTTCACCGTTGCACTTTTACTGTTCATAGTCCCAAAACTGAACAACTCTATGAATCCGGATTCCGCATGTAATAATCTCTCCTAAAGTTGTGGGGAGATAATCTAAAGAAGATTATGAAAGATTAATCATATTTGGATAATAAATATTTTTCCATGAAATTTGTTTTGAAAGCTATGATAATTAATACCTTCATTATTATTATTGTTGTGAAAGTGTAAGAGTTTTATGGCCTATTTGGATTAGGAAGCTCAAACACACATGCAGTACTAAAGAGAAATTTTAA
Source organism: Dendrobium nobile (assembly GCA_022539455.1). NCBI lineage: Eukaryota > Viridiplantae > Streptophyta > Magnoliopsida > Asparagales > Orchidaceae > Dendrobium > Dendrobium nobile. The sequence continues at coordinate 60,846,826 of CM039719.1, read as the reverse complement.
TATCAAAGATCTCAAAGTCTTTGTATAATGGAAAATATTTTTTATATAGTTAACTATATATGTCTTTGCATTTTAGTTGTATAAAGTGAATTATATATGTTCTATCTTTTAAGGTAGTATAGTCCCCTCTTCATAAAGTATTAGAAAAAAAGATGTATTGTTTATTGTACTATTTTGATTTTAGTATTTTTGAGAACGCACCAATAATCAATTCTCGCCTTCATAGTGATTTTCATTCGGTGTAGTTTCTTGGTAGCACAGGATGCTCTCTTGATGCTCATATTAGTGTTGGTGGTGATGGCAAATATTGATGTTGGTGATAACAATGAAAATCAACAATTGTTGTAAACTTGTGATGACATATATTGACCTAACAAGTTGTGGTATACTTTTACCTTGGGGGCATATGTAGGGTTTGGCCTTATGGCGTTGATGAATATCAGGATTATTGTTGATAAATGGTGTCGATGATAGTGATGATCTATACATGTTATAGGTGATATATAATAGTGATTTGAAAACTGCTGTTAGTTAATGCTGCCTTTATGCTCTTTTTTTTAAGTATGATGGCAAGCATAAGCATTGTTATTGACTGGGGATGTCAGCCTTATTAACAATGACAATAATTAGTCTTATTGGTGGTATCAATCATCATCCATATTGGAAATATAGTGCATTAAATTTGGATGTTATAATGAGCCTCAATGGGCATTAGGTATTGCCGATGAATTTTCTGCAGGATTTTTTTTTTCGTATTTTTATTTTTTTGGGCTGCGAAAATCAGTCAAAAATATTATTTCCGACTGACTGTTTTACGCCGGTAGAAATTTTTCGACGTGCGTTTTACTGACTTAAATATTTTTGCCAAAAATCCGCTAGAAATACAAGATTTTGGCCATTTTGTAAAAAAGGCCTATTGTATCACAATTTTTGGCCAATCCCGGCGGTTATAAATGCCACAACTTTCTTTGTACCCCCACTGTAAATGCAATGCGCTGCAATGGTATTCCGTAGCGGTTTAAGGACCAGCGGAGTAGATCTGATGAAATATTGGATTAAGCAGCGGTTATAACCGCCACAAATGTCCATATTTGTGGCAGCTATAACTACCACAAATTCTATTCAGATAAACTGATTTGCAGTGTTGTGGGGATTTTAGTCACAACATATATGGACGTTTGTAGCGGTTATAACCGCCACAGAATTAAAAAAAAAAACAAAACCCAAAAAATGTCCAATGCAATATCATATACACATAAGTAACATATCAAAATGATAATGTTATAGGAACTTTGACAGATTAAGGCATCCAACCTTGCCCATTTAGAGGTGTCTCGCTACCAAAACATCATAACTCTTCCTCTAGCTGATGAAATAGCAAGACTCGCAGCACTAAGATATTTCAAAAATTAAAAATTGCCCTAATCTGATCTCTCTCGGAAGACATCGAGAAGTGCAGACAACTAATAATAGTCATCTCATACTCAGCAATCTCAGTATAAGTGAACCATCAGTGTTGCTAATGGAGCCATTGAGAAGTATCGCCTCCTTAAAAAAGCTTAGTATTGAGGAGAATGATGAGCTGGTTTCATTTCCAAATAAGGTAGCACAGTGGTTTCTGAAAGTTAGACAATCCTTACATCTCTTGTGAGCTAAAATTTACTTATCATAAATAGGAACCACCTCCACTGGCGGTGTTGACCTCTCCATCTCGCTTTCCTCCCCCTCACCGCCAGCGACCCAGGATTCGTCGGGACAGGATGGGTGGCTTCGGCATCAGAGCTGGCTGATTCGGCATGGATGATCGTCAAAGGGAGATCTAAGATGAAGTTGCGGTGAAGGAGCATAAGTTGGTTAGGGCATGAAAGAAGAGATCTACAACAGATTTATGAGTGGCAATGTCTTAGCCGACAGTTTGCAAACCGATACTACAAAATACTATGATAACTTTAATTTTTTGACGTTAAATTTAATAGTTGTTAAATCCGCTGTCGATATTTATCTATATAAATTGATGCGAAATATTATCTTTTTCGTAGTGTCTAACGAAAATACCCACCAGAAAATGACGTTTTTCCTATAGTGTTTGGTGGCATTAATGGTGAGCATTAACCATGGTGGCATTAGTGATCATTAGCCTTGCCGGCAATGATGGGCATCAACTTTATGATGCTGATGATATTGAGCATGCATGTATACTTTTTGGATATATTAAATGGCTTCAAAATTAAGTTTGATTGTATAAAAATATAGAGGTGTTAATAAGATACCATTAAAAAAATTTTGAGCAAAAATTAATTTCTAAACTTATTAAAAATTTGAATAAGCTAATAATCTTTTATTAATATAGTAAGCATGATGGTGGGAAGAATTTGTTGAACTTGAATTCTATAGATCTTATTGTTCACTATGATTGGATTTGTTCTTAATCAGGTGATCACTGGAGTGATGGGAGGAATAATCATGGCATCTCTAACGTTTTGAGAAAAGATAGTATTTTAAACGTTGTCGCCACGTGCTCTTACTCTCTACCGCGTGGCCCGACGACTTGACCCGGACCGGAACCCGGGAATGCTATGTTCGCGTATTGCGAGGTATTACTCGGTATTTCCTCGATATTGCTAACGAGAAATACCGCTCTGTGAAGACCAATACCGAGCAAATACTGAGTAATACCGAGTTGCACCAAGTTGTACCGAGTTTTTCAATTGAAAAACTCAGTACAACTCAATATTACTCGGTATTGCTCGGTATTTGCTCAGTATTGGTTATTGCCAAGCAAAATCGACCAATATCTAGCAATATCGAGTAATACCGAACAATACCTAGCGCGCAAAATCGAGAAATACCGAGCCATCCTGGGTCCGTTCCGGGTCGTCGGGGCGCACGATAAATAGTGAGAACGCGTGGTGCGATTCTACTGACGGCCGAACGTAGAGCTACGCACTGTGACCAGACCAAATAAAAGTTCCACGCGGAGGCCTCATCTTCACTTTTATTAACTCGGGCCGAGATGCGATGGGGTCAAGTTTACGTGTAGATAGCCCTGAAACAGCGCCGATTTACAGACTGCGGATTGGATTTGAGCAGGGCTTCAGTATGGGATTGCGATAGGTAATGATTTAGGCAATTTTTTTATTCTATATTATTCTTTTATCTATAACAGAGGTCAATAATTATAACATGGGAAATCTGGTTCTCTAGAATAAATAAGTCATATTTGTCATCATACGCTAGATAAGGGGAAATTTTTGTTATATATTTAATTATATGTCATTTTCCTTTAATTTTATAAAGTGAATTATATTTATCTTTCAAGGTAGTATATTCCTCTCTCTATGAAGTATTCAAAAGAAAAAAAATGATGTTGTTTACATGTGTTCTTCTTATTATGGTATTTTTTAGAACACACCAATAATCCATTCTCACTTTAATAATGATTTTGATTTGGAGTAGTCTCTTGGTAGCACAAACTCTTTTGATTGTCACATTAATGTTGGCGGTGATGACCAATATTGATGGGCTTGGCAACGATGAAGATCAACATTGGTTGAGATGACATATATTGGCTTTACTAGTGTTTGTGTGCTTTTACATTGGGATTTGGGGGCATATTGTTGCTTTGGCCTTCTTGCATCAATATTAGTGGTGATGGCACACATCATCATTGTTATTGATTGTGGGTGTCAACTTATTTACAATGTTAGTCATTAGTTTTATTGGTGACATAAATCATCATCCGTATTGGCAATAGAGTACATTAGCATTGTCGATTATAATGGGCCTCAATGGGCATCAGGGTTATAAGCATTATCGTGCTTCTAGCTCGATGAGCATGAATTGACCTTGGTAGCATTGGCATGTGTTGATCTTAGTGGCATCAATGAGCATTGGCCTAGATGGAACCAGTGGACATTGATCGTGTTGGTCAAGAAGGGCATTAATCATGTTAATAACAATGAGTTTAAAAAAAAAAATTGACTATTTTGGCATATATCTTATTGGTGATGGTAGACATTAGTATATATGGCAACATTGGGTAATAATGTTGTTGGTCAATAGTAAGAATTAAATCTGGTGGCATCACTGGTCATTAGCCTTTGTAGCATAGTGGGGCATCAGTTGTATGATGTTGTTGGTGATATTGAGCAAATAAATTTACTAGTGTATATATTGAATGGCTTCAAAAATTAGGTTTTTTGTATAAAAATATAGATGTGTTAATAAGATACCCTAAAAATTTTGAGTAAAATTTTAATTTCTAAACTTATTTAAAAAAAGTATAAGATATAAGCTAATTATTTTTAATTAATATATTAAGCATCATATCATTTAAATAACAAACTTAATGATCTAAGTATGAAGCTTAAGTTCACATACATTTTAAATTAATATTTGACCATACTTTTAAGATGAACAATTTTTTTTTTTTGCATAATTGCTAATAATTATATTTTATGCAAACAATACACAACAATACAATAAATAAATAAATAATAAATCCAAATAAACCTAAAAAATTTGTAGATAAATCTACAATAATATAGTTGCATAAAAAAGAACAAGTTTAGTTAAATCAAAGTTTGTTTCAGTATTAGGGGCTCAAAGTACATTTTTTAATTATTTTTCTGTTACTGATATGCCCTCCCCTCTCAAGGGCATGATTCTTTTGGATAAATCGGGTCTTCCTTATGTTCGTCAGGGTTAATTTGGTTTTCTGGGTTAGTTGGTGTGGCCTTTTTCTGATGCTTATTAGTTGACTGTGTGGTTTCAGTTGCTGGGCTACGATTTTTCTGTGCCTGTACCGGAGGGGCTTTGTCTCTATTTGTGCTCCTTTTCGTATTATCTCTGCTGCTATGAGTTCTTTGGGCATTATCAAGTTTTGGGTTCTTTTTCGTATTATCTCTGCTGTTATGAGAGTTGTGAACAAGTGGACTCTGTTCGACCTATTGGTTATTTCTGATATTTTTAATCTAGAGGTTCTTTCTTCTATGGGTCAATTCCTCACAGGGCTCTCTGTCAAGCTTTCGGTTTGGTCTTATGCTTTTTTCTCTATGTTAGAACTTAATACCTGCTTTCCTAAGACTATTTTTTGGAGAGATTTTTGCAGGTTATATTTGGTTGCTGAGCTCGGAATCGTCAAAAACTGTAAACCTCTCTCTCTTACCTTTTTCCTTTGCATTTTCAATTTTGTTCCTCTTTTTTGCAGGAAGTTTATGCTGAACGAGAATATTATTCACTTCCGTTTTTTGGGTGCTGCTGCCGTGTAGCCCAGCTTTAAATTTTGCTTATATTATATTGGTAGAAAAAAGTTCCACTAGCTCGTAGGTTTTATTTTTCTTTTTGATTGTAGCTCGTATGAGCGTAGTGAGCTGGATGAACTTTCTAAGGACCTTGTAACCGTTTTTTATATCAACACGTAGGCCCCTATGTGGGTTTCAACTAAAAAAAAAAGTTTGTTTCAGAATTGGTGTCTTCTTAAAGTTGTGGGCGGGCTGGCGGATAGTGCGCGCAGCCATGGGAGGGTTGCGGATTGTGGGGAGCTGCTGCAGACTTGCTGGGCATGGCAACCAGCTTAGGCTTTTTTAGTATTTTTTTAAATTATTCCGGCGGAATTTCTCCGCCGGGCAGCTGCCAGAAGTCAAATTTTACCGGAAAATTTTCCAGCGAATTTTTTCCGCCGTTAAATTTTTTCGACGCTCATTTTACTGGCGAAAAAAGTTATGTCAGAAATTTCCCGAAAAACTTTAAAATCCGCAGGAAAATGAAGAATTTTTCGCCGGAAAATCCGTTGGTAATACATGATTTTGTTGTAGTTGATGGTCCTTTGTTTCACTATTCTATATATATTTAAATATTATTTATATAATTAGAAACACTAAATAAGATAGTTGATACGTCACGCAAAAATTATCTTAATCGGGCACGAATCTCGAGGCAAAAGCTTGTTGGAAACTTTCAAAATTAAATTCGGGATCATCTGAACTTCGATTTCAGCGAGCTTACAGTCAAACTGAGCGTCTCGGGAATACGAACCCAACGACACCAAGTTCGACCCAATCTGAGCCCAAATGGGTCCAAATCATGGACCCGAAGCGCTGTTGGAAGGTTCAAACCACAATTTGAGTTACCAAACGGACTCCGATTTTGACGAGCTTATACTCGAATCGAACGGCTCGATGAGACGAATCCAACGAGCCCAAGATTGCCAAATTCCGACATCATTAAGGCCTCCAAATATCCAACGAATGTTGCATGATCAAAGGATTCGATATCGGCCATCCATTCGACCACTCCTTATTCGCCCCTGATCTCACACCTATTTACGAGCTATGCCACTACAGAAAATCTATAAATAGAGCCCTCATTCTTCATAAGAGGGGGATCGAAGGAAGAGGAGAAGAGAAGGAGGAAGCTCCTCCTCGACCACCGCCGGAATCTCGCAGGACGGCCGACGAACCACCACCGGACCACCGCAGAAATCTCGCCGGACCACCGCAGGAACCTCGCCGGACCACCACCGAAGCCTTGCCGGAGTTTCATTGCACCACTGCCTTAAGGTCCGACGTTCAATCCCTACGTCCTGTTGAAGACCCGACGTCTTGCTTAAGGTCCGACGTTCAGTCCCTACGTCCTGCTTAAGACTCGATGTCTCGCTTAAGGCCCGACGTTCAGTCCCTACGTCCCGCTGAAGACTCGACGTCCCGCTTAAGGCCCGACATTCAGTCCCTACATCCCGCTAAAGACCCGACATCCTGCTTAAGGCTCGACGTTCAGACCCGACGTCCTACTCAAGGCCAGACCATCAACACCCGATCTTCCAAGTGACACTGGGTCTAACACCTGACTCCTTGTCTCCTACCGCCTACGGTCCTTCTGACCTCTTTCGCTTACTACGGTCCGTCCGACCTCCATCAACAGACAACGGTCTTTCTGACCCCGGTCTCCTGCCGACTACGGTCCTTTCGACCTCCGTCGTCTACTATGGTCACTCCGACCTCCATCACCAGACAGCGGTCTTTCTGACCCCTGACCCCGGTCTCCTGTTGAATACGATCCTTCTGACCAAACAAACATGTATATGTAATTCCTACAATGTAATGCAATCTATATGATATACCTTTGCTACATCAATCCAAGGCCTTCTCCTAAGGAAGTGCCTCATTTGTAATCGACTACAAATACTAGTGGATTCATTCAAACTGGGCCAGGCCCCGTGATTTTTTCCCCCTTTTCAGGGGTTTTCTACGTAAAAACTCTGGTGTCTCTTATGAATGCTACACCCTCTCACTTATCTGCTTGTGTGCTGGATCTTCGTACAATGCTATGACGTTAAACTAAATATTTCTCTACTGCCGCGACTACTCCAGGACGCAACAATAGTAAACAAGATCACCTAATAAAGTGTACTTGAAGCCGAAGAAATAGCATAATATTCTTCTATTTTGTTTGTAGCAAACATACTTCCACTTTATTTATGATAAACCATACCATAGAACAATGAAATACAAAAGCACTCTCATAAAATCTCTCCTTAGCACAAAGAACAACTCTCTTTATTACCACATAACAATTGAAAGCACACTCTTGCTCAAGCAAATAAGAGACTTTTAAGCATAGGCTCCAGGGTTGGCTACAAGGTGTTCTTCAACTGCCTTGACGCTATTAATGAAACCTTCCTTAGCCTTCTTAATATCCTCAGCAACATCAACGCCAGCAATGGCTTTATATGTCGCCAACACCTTAACAATAGAGCCATTTCCCTTTGGCTCAACCTTGATGTGCGAAGTTGCAGACTCAATCTTGTTGCCCAAATCTCCACCCTCCACAACAGAAGTCTTCAGTTCAAGCTTCTCATGGTCGATGAAATCAAGCCGTTCTTTAATAAAGTTAAAAGGCATGACTGCATAAAAAACTCAATGTAATGAGGCCTATTTGGAATAAAAAAATTTGAAAACAAGGCATAAAAAATTATTAAGCAAAAGAGAAGAGATGGAGTTGTGAACCTGGGGAGAAGTTGATCTGCCTGATGCTCCCCGGGCTTCCATCTCCAGAAATTAAAGTAACGCCGGTGATAATCTGAGGGATGAGCTTAGGACCGAGATTATGCCAGTCAAGGAATGCGGCCTTAAAGATGGCAGCCGCTGGGGCTTTGGTCTCCACCTCTGCAGTCCAGCTCGAACTCATCTTTCTCCTTGCTTGCTTAATTTAGCTTGTTTTTGATATATGCTTTGTTTAGCTGGTAGATGTTCATGCAGTGCAGTATGGCTGAGCTTTTATACTGCTTTGATGGTGAGGTTGGTGAAGATTTATCTTGTCGGGATATTTGGTATTTTTCTTCAAAGGTCGGCAGCGTGGATGATTGACCTATTGGCTAATTAAAGTGTGTGAATAAGGAAAATCGCAGCTTCTCTTGTGTAAGATGATCCAAAGCTCTCACCTAACTTGGTTAGGTTGGGAAGAAAATAGAGAACAGTGCTGTTAATATAAAATATATGAATGTTGAAAGAGATGGGAACACCTCATCTGATCCACCGAAACAGTGAACAGTTAGGATACAGAATTGGAGGTTGGTGGCCGCCGCGCGCATTTATTTTGTTTTACTTCCGGATGTTTTTAAAGGTTTATTAAGACGAATTGGAAGTCATCAGTCTAATCTTCGAGAGATTATTATATGTGGAGTTTGGGCATAAAATTTTTTGATTTTGTGATTGTTGTGGAAATATAGCAGTAACCAAGAACTATTATCTTGGAGAATCAAAAAGAAGAAGAACAGAATTGTAAAGTATTTTATTAAGCAAGTTCTTATTACATGTATGTGACTGCTCTTATATAGCCAGGTATGAGCCGTATAACAGTTAATTACAAGTAAACCTTAGATGGTTCTGGATACAACGTATGTGTGCTAATATGCCCCTTCAAATTGATGGGTCAGAAATGATCGTTAATTTGAGCCTTAACTCCACGAACCGAGGTGTAGACAGGGATTTGGTGAAGATATCGGCAATTTGATCTTTTGTGCTGATTGGATGCAGAATAATCCGATTGTTTTGAATATGGTCACGAACAAATTTTTGATCAATCTCTATGTGTTTTGTTCTTGAATGAAACACCGGATTGTTGGCTAAAGCTATTGCCGACATATTGTCACAATACAGTTTGGTGGGATAGTTTTGAGGGATGCCGAAGTCGTTAAGTAGCCGGCGCAGCCATATAATGTCCGATGTAAGAGCAGCTAACGCCCTGTACTCGGACTCAGTTGAAGAACGGGAGACGGTCTTTTGTTTCTTCACTGTCCATGAAATGAGCGTATCACCAAGAAACGAACAAAATCCTGTTGTTGATTTTCTTGTTAGAGGATCTCCTGCCCAATCCGCATCTGAAAAGGATTTCAAAACTAAGTCAGTTTTGGTGATAGGTAAACCAAATGTTAGTGTACCTTTAATATATCTCAGTAGTCGTTTGAGCAAATAAAAATGTTTTGTTTGAGGTTCATGCATATTCTGAGATAGAAGGTTGACGCTAAAGGAGATATCCGGTCTGGTTAAAGTCAGATATTGAAGTGCTCCTGTGATTCGGCGATACAACGTAGGATCGCTGTGTAGCTTAGCTGTACTGAAATCGGAGGGGAGTTTTGTACACGCGGGGTTAGCAATTGAATTGCAGTTGGTGAGATCCGCTAATTGCAGGATGCTAGACGTGTATTTGGCCTGAGATAAGAAGTATGAGTTGTTAGTTTTAGCAATCTTGATGCCTAAGAATTCACTAATTGTACCCATACGTTTCATGGAGAACTTAGAGTCAAGTTTTGATAGAATGGAATTTACTTGTTTCGGACAGTTTCCTGTAATGAGAATATCATCTACGTAGATGAGTAGAAATATACTGACTTGTTCATTTTTGTAGATGAGCAATGAAGGATCGGAAAGACTGTGTGCGAAGCCAAGAGTGAGCAAGAACTCGGTAAACGTATTGTACCATTGCCTTGGAGCCTGTTTTAAGCCATAAATTGCTTTCTTGAGAAGGCATACATGATTCGGACGCGTATTGTCTTCAAACCCTTTAGGTTGTTTAATGTAGATTGTTTCCGAAAGGTTGCCGTGGAGGAAAGCATTAGCTACGTCTAATTGCTGCACATCCCAATTATTAAAAAGAGCAAGGGCAAGCATTATGCGAATGGTAGGAAGTTTGACCACTGGACTGAATGTTTCAGTGTAGTCCGTCCCGAATTCCTGATTGTTTCCTTGCGCAACCAAGCGTGCTTTGTATTTGGCTATGGTTCCATCGGTATGAAATTTAGTGCGGTAAGTCCATCTACTTCCAAGGATAGCTGTGTTGGCTGGAGGTTCAACGAGGTTCCAAGTACCTTGTTGTTGAAATGCTAGAACCTCCGCAGCCATTGCTTGACGCCAATGGAGGTGTTTGGAGGCTTCTGTGAAAGAGGTAGGATCTTGTGTAGTGTCCGGAGTGCTATGAATGTGAATGAGATTTAGTCGATTGGTTTGCTTAAGAGATCCTGTTTTACTTCGGGTAGTCATTGGATGCTGCGGAACAATTTGCGGTTTAGTAATCGGAGCTTGCTCAGGTTGAATTGCTGGAGTGAGCGGAGGATGGTTTGGGAAGTTCTGAACCGGCTGCCTATGTATTGTGGCCGAGTCCGAGCAACTTTGCGAAGATACTTGGACCTTATTCAGATTACTTAAAGAAGTAGGAGTTAGTAACAAAGGACACGTATACATAGATACCGGTGTATCAACAGTTGTTTGATTAGAAAAAGGAAAATTGATCTCGTTAAACTTGACATGGCGAGAGTATAGAATTTTGTTTGTTACCGTATTGAGGCACTTGTAACCTTTGTACATGTCCGAGTAACCAAGAAACACGCATTTTTGAGATGTGGGATGCAGTTTGGACCGATTAGTAGGAGGCAACAGCGGATAGCATTCACAACCAAAAACTTTAAGTTCATGATATGCAGGTTGCTTGTTGAAAAGAATCTCCAGAGGAGATTTCTTGAACGTTGTAGTGGACGGTAGGCGATTAATCAGATATACCGCCGTAATCACCGCATCCGGCCAGTATTTATAGGGGATCGAAGAAGTAACAAGCAGTGTGCGAGTAGTTTCTATAATGTGGCGATGCTTTCTTTCCGCCAAGCCATTTTGCTCCGGGGTATAAGGACATGATACTTGGTGCAAGATGCCTTGCTTGGATAAATGAGATTTGAAGGCGGTATTCATGTACTCAGAGCCTCCATCCGTTCGCAAAGTGCGAATGCGATGTTCAGTTAGACGTTCAATATGATTTTGAAAATTAACAAAAATTTGAAATACATCCGACTTATATCGAAGAGGAAAAATCCAGGTATAGCGAGAAAAATCGTCAACAAATATTACGTAAAACTTAAAACCTTGGCAAGATTGCACCGGTGCAGGGCCCCATACATCCGAATGGATGAGAGCTAACGGAGCTATTTGGTGAGTAGACAAGTGATCAAAGACAAGTTTATGACACTTAGAAGCATTGCACGAAGTACATTGAGTAATTTGCTTATTCATTTTCAGATTAGGATTACAAGAAGAAATAAAATCGAAAATGTATTTATGTGGATGTCCAAGGCGATGATGCCAAGTTTGAGCAGCCGAGAGGGATGCTGTAAGCGCTTGGTGTTGTCTTGCCGGAGCCAAGTTGGGAATGTTGTACAGTCCGCCTCTACAAGGTCCTTGAAGTAAAATTTGTTGTGTCGCTAGATCCTTCAACATGAAACCAGATGGATCAAATATAATAGAAATGTTATTGTCTTTAGTTAATTGAGAAATAGACAATAAATTGAACTTTAGAGAGGGTGTGTGCAGAATTTGTGACAGCCGTAGCTTACGAGACGGAGTGGGAAGAATGCCCTCGCCGGTGTGAGCTATGTCTACAGAGTGCCCGTTACCGACGGTGATATTGTCATGGCCCATGTACGGATGAGCAATGGACATGTGGTCCATGGAGTTTGTAAGGTGCGTAGATGCCCCCGAGTCCAAGAACCAAGATGCGTCGTTTGTCTCCGATCCGGCGACGAGCGCAGTATGATCAGTTTTGTTGGAGGGAATGTATTGCGGATTCAGCCTGTACCAACAGGTTTGAGCGGAGTGACCTTTCTTGTAGCAGATTTGGCAAGAAATCGCGGTAGTTGAGTTATTACGGTTTGATGTAAGTGCGCTGCCTTGATCATTGGGGCGAGATCGAGCGGCGAAACTAGGACCATTCTTTCCTCTTGATCTGCGATTTTTACCTCTGTTGTTGAACAGAGCCATGTTAGGATCGGGTCCGGTAGCGTATCTTGCTGCGTCGGACGCAAGATTAATCTCTTCGCTTATAAGAAGAGGATATATTTGATCTAGCGTAAGCGACGACGACATTGTACGAATCGTAGTTTTGAAGGATTGATATTGTTGAGGAAGAGCGTTGAGAATATAATGAATAATATCCTCATGATCCACATAGCATCCGGCTGCCGCAATTTGATCTACGATTGCCTTGATTTCGGACAGATAAATGGTCATGGAATTGTTCTTGAGAGCAACATTATGTAAAGCGTTCTTTAGTTGGATAACCTTAGAACGATTTGTTGCTTGGAATCTTGTCTCAAGAGCGACCCAGATTTGCGCCGTTGAGTCGAGCGAGATTACATATGGTAAGATCGGCGAGGAGATGGTGGAACATATGGAGGCGGAGAGGTTTTGATCGGTGAGAAGCCATTGTGTATAAGCCGGATTAATTTCGGCTACTCCGGCAGCGGTTTGCAGCAACTTGGACGGCGGAAGAATATTGGGATCAAGAAAGTTGAGGAAACCGTTGGCACGGAGAGTTTTGAGAACCTGAGATTTCCAGATGAGAAAGTTCTCCGGCGCTAGAGGCGACGTGACGAGATTTCGAAGATTCGAAACCACAAATTTCAAGGTAGCCGGGATCGTTGATTCATCCGGCAGAAGGCTTGTGCTCCGTTCTTGAAGACGGGATGATGCCGAGTCAGCCATTTTTCAGAATCGAACGCTTCAATCTGATACCATGTGGAAATATAGCACTAACCAAGAACTATTATCTTGGAGAATCAAAAAGAAGAAGAACAGAATTGTAAAGTATTTTATTAAGCAAGTTCTTATTACATGTATGTGACTGCTCTTATATAGCCAGGTATGAGCCGTATAACAGTTAATTACAAGTAAACCTTAGATGGTTCTGGATACAACGTATGTGTGCTAATAATTGTGAATAGTAAAATCTTAGTTATTGTTCATAGCTGTACTTTTACTGTTCACTGCTGCGCTTTTACCGTTCACAGTCATAAAACCAAATGTTCTGTGGACCCGGATTCCGCACGTAATAATCTCTCCTAAAATTGCGGGGAGAAAATCTAAAGAAGAATATGAATGATTATTCATCGTTGGATAATAAATATTAATTTTCCTGTGAAATTTGTTTAGAAAGCTATAATAATTAATACCTTCATTATTATTATTGTTGTTGTTATTGTGAAAGTGTCTAGAGTTTTATGGCCTACTTGGATTAGGAAGCTCAAACACACATGCTGTACTAAAGAGAGATTTTAGTATAATCCTCCTTTGAGGATTCTCAATAGTAGTGGCAGTAACTCACGACGTTAGCCGATGCACGCTACGTGTGGAGTTCTTATAATAAGGAGATTTATTCCTAGGTGAGGGCTTTGAAAATTTTGTAACACTATGGTCAAAAGAATTTGTGATTCACACAGATCATGAATCTTTAAAGCATTTGAAAGGGTGGAAAAGATTGAATAAATGTCATGCCTTGTGGGTGGAGCTCATTGAAATATTTTCTTATGTGATCTAATACAAGCAATGTAAGGAAAATGTGGTAGCTGATTCATTATCCTGAAGGTATGTCTTACTTTCAATTTTTGATATGAAAATGTTTGATTTCAAATACATTAATGATCTATATACTCAAGATTCTGATTTTGATGATGTTTTCAATGCATGCAAAAAAGTGGCATTTGGTCTCAATGTCTTTGTAAAATGGGAAATTTTTGGTATATAGTTAACTATATATGTTTTTGTATTTTAGTTGTATAAAGTGAATTATATATGTTCTATCTTTTAAGGTAGTATAGTCCCCTCTTCATAAAGTATTAGAAAAAAAAGATGTATTGTTTATTTGTACCCTTTTGATTTGAGTATTTTTGAGGACGCACGAGTTATCCATTCTCGCCTTCATAATGATTTTGATTTGGTGTAGTTTCTTGGTAGCAGGATGTTCTCTTGATGCTCATATCAGTGTTGGTGGTGATGGAAAATATTGATGTTGGTGATAACATTGAAAATCAATAATTGTTGTGATGACATATATTGACCTAACTAGTTGTGGTATATTTTTACCTTGGGGGCATATGTAGGGTTTGGCCATGAATATCAGGATTATTGTTGATCAATGGTGTCGATGATAGTGATGATCTATACCTGTTATAGGTGATATATAATAGAGATTTGAAAATTGTTACTGGTTAATGTTGCATTTATGCTCTTTTTTTGTAGTTTAATGATAAGCATAAGCATTGTTATTGACTAGGGATGTTAGCCTTATTAACAATGAGACTAATTAGTCTCATCATCCATATTGGAAATATAGTATTAACTTTGGATGTTATAGTGAGCCTCAATGGGCATTAGGTATTGCATGCGGATTTTCTGTAGGATTTTTTGGGCCCATTTTCGACGGAATCTTAAATTTTCTGAAAAATGTTAATTAGAAATATTTAAAATTATTCATTTTGTTAAATTAAATTAATTATATTAAATATTGCTACACTAAAATGATTTAAAAAGTTTAATAATTTATTGTTAAATTAAATTAAATATAATAATTATTTTGATATAAAAAAACTTAACTTTTAAATATAGTAATTATTTTAAATAAAATATAAATTAAATTAAACAAGCTTAGCTTTTATAAATTAATTTAATTATTTTAAATTTTATTAAGTTTATATTTTAAATAAAATAAAAACTAAGTTTTTAAATATCTTAAATAAATTATATTAAATATATTAATTATTATGATCTTTAAATATTTTGTCTTTTATAATATAAAAAGAAAAAATTCATCTTTTAATATAATTTTGCAGGGGTGGCATGATGGTCTGGCTGGCAAGCGGGAGCATAAAAGGGCGTGGTTCGAACCTAGCTTGTCAGGCACAGGCATTGCAGGCTGGTCGCACTAGCCTAAGGAAGGGTGGGTCATGTGGGGTGAGGCTGGGTGGGTTGGGCCGGTTTGGCATTGGGTCATGCAGGGTGAAGCAGGGCTTGTCGCACAGGTCGGAAGAAAGGTCTTGTTGGGCTGGGTGGGGGCTATAGCGGGTTCGATTTTTTTTTTTTCGGCGATAAAAATCCGTCGAAAATATTTTCGGCAGAGTGTTTTATGCTGGTAGAAGTTTTTCGATGCGTGTTTTACTGACATAAATATTTTTGCCGGAAATCCGCTATAAATATCAAATTTTGGACATTTTCTCACTGTCAAAAAATAGACCTATTGCACTAAAATTTTTGGCATATCCCGGCGGTTATAACCGCCATCACTTTCTTTGCACCCCCACTGTAATTGCAATGCATTGTAACAGTATTCCATAGCGGTTTAAGGACTAGCAGGGTAGATCTGATGAAGTGCTGGATTTAGCAACGGTCATAACCTCCACAAATTCTATTCATATAAACTGATTTTCAGTGTTGTGGCAGTTTTAACCCTCTCATATCTGGATGTTTGTAGTGGTTATAAGTGCCATAGAATTTAAAAAAAAAAAAAAACACAAAACCTAAATGTCCAATGCAATATCATATACACATAAGTAACATATCAAAACGATAATGTTATAGGAACTTTGACACATTAAAGCATCCAACCCTGCCCATTCAAAGGTGTCTCGCTACTAAAATATCACAGCTCTTCTTCTAGCTGATGAAATAGCAAGACTCGCAGCACTAAGATACTTGAAAATTAAAAATTGCCCCAATCTGATCTCTCTCGGAAGACATCGAGAAGTGCAGACAACTAATAATTTCCATCCATACTCAACGATCTCAATATAAGTGAACCATCAGAATTGCTAATGGAGCCATTGAGAAGTATCGCCTCCTTAAAAAAGCTTAGTATTGAGGTGAATAATGAGCTGGTTTCATTTGCAAATAAGGCAGAGCTGTGGTTTCCGAAAGTTAGAAAGTCCTTACATCTCTTGTGAGCTGAAATTTACTTACTAGAAATAGGAACCACCTCCACCGGTGTCGGCCTCTCCATCTCGCTTTCCTCCCCATCACCGCCAGCGACCTAGGATTCGTCGGGATAGGATGGGCGGCTTCGGCATCGGGGTTGGCTGATTCGGCGTGGATGATCGTCGAATGGAGATCTAAGACGAAGTTGCAATGAAGAAGGAGCATGAGTTGGCAAGGGCACCAAAGGAGGGGATCTACAATAGATTTATGAGCGGCATGTCTTAGCTGGCGATTTGCAAACCGTTGCTACAAAATACTAGGATAACTTTAATTTTTTGACGTTAAATTTAGTAGCGATTAAAACCGCTAAACAAACACTGTCTATATCTATTTATAGCAGCGGTTTCAAAACCGCTGCTATAAACTACTGTGAAAATATTAACTTTTTCGTAGTGTCTGATGAAAACACCCTACAAGAAAATGATGTTTTTCCTGTAGTGTTTGGTGGCATTAATGATGAGCATTAACCATGGTGGCATTAGTGGTCGTTAGCCTTGCTGGCAATGATGGGCATCAACTTTGTGATGCTGATAATATTGAGCGTGCATGTATACTTTTTTGATATATTAAATGGCTTCAAAATTAAGTTTTATTGTATAAAAATATAGAGGTATTAATAAGATACCATTAAAAAATTTTTTGAACAAAAATTAATTTCTAAACTTATTAAAAAATTGAATATGCTAATAATATTTTATTAATATATTAAGCACGATGGAACTTGAATTCTATAGATCTTATTGATCACTCCGATTGTATTTTCTCTCAATTGAGTGACCGCTGGAGTGATAGAAGGAATAATCACGGTACCTCTAACGTTTTGAGAGAAGATAGTAATTTAAACGTTGTGCAAGTAGATAATGAGGGATTCACTATATATGCTTTCTAGCAAGAAGTTAAGAATAACAAAAATAAAAGTTTAAAGGTTTATGTTGGGTAACTCGTTCTAATTCTCATTCGTGTTCTTCTATTGATTAGTCCCTTTTATTTGGTTGGGGCTACATAATATTTCTCTAATACTCGTTCTAATGCTCTATTATTGGTTTTTCTTGCTATGTTTGGAATGACTTTTATCGCTGGCGCCTTTTGCTCTATCTTGTTATTTTTTTTTCTGTTCTTTACTGTAATTTAGTAGGGACCTTAAGCTATTAGGTTTCTTATTTTTCACTTTGTTTGTAGCTCTTTGAGCAGTAGTGGCTCGAGGTCCCCTTTAGAACCTTGTAACCATTTATTATATTAGCAGGTAGGCCCCTTGGCAAATTATATATATATATATATATATATATATATATATATATATATATATATATATATATATATATATATATATATATATATATATATATATATATATATATATATTAAGCATGATATCGTTTAAATAACAAACTTAATGATCTAAGTATGAAGCTTATGCCCACATACATTTTAAAATAATATTTGTACTTAATTCTAAGATGAACAAAATTTTTTTTGTATGATTATTAATAATTATATTTTATGTAAATAATATGCTGCAATACTTTAACTAAATAAAAAATTAATCCAAATAAAACCCTAAAATTTGTAGATAAATCTATAATAATACGTATAGCTCAATCAAAATTCATTTTAAAGTTTTATTCATCATCATTCAAACATTGATACATTTTACTCAACTAATTTCATTGAATTGAAGCTAAAAACACTCAGTAGACTGTTAAATAATGAATCTTCACTTTGCATCCTTAAACCTATTGAATTGAACATCTTCATGTGTTCAAGTTATAAATGCTCAAAGCTAGTTCAATGGAACATGTCATCATCTCCATGGTAGCTATTTCATTGAAATGATTGTGCTTTGTACCATCATTTTATATATTTTAAATATTTTAATATAATTAGAAACACTATATATATCACCTAATAATGTGTGCTTGAAGCCCAAGAAATATCATAATATTATTCTTTTTTTTTTTGTTAAAACTCACAGAGGGGCCTACGCGTTAATATAAAAAAATTGGTTACAAGGTCCATAAAAGGAACCTCCAGCTCACTAATGCTCTTAAGAGCTACAAAAGAAATCAAAATAAAACCTGAGAGTCAGTGGTTCCTAGTACTAAGATATACAAAAAAGCCTAATAACAATCTAGTACTGTAATAAGAAAGCAACCAAAAAAGGAAGAAGGAAATTAAAACGATCAGCACGAACTTCCTGCAAAAATTGTAATTAACCTTCCAAAAGGTCCAAAAAACGGTGGAGAAACTCCCTCTGCAACCTTTGTAACACCCCAAGTCTTGGCAGCCGTTCTGCACAAAAATGAACCTCCAACAAAAGTAAATTAGGTGACAGGTGTATTGAAATAAAAGATTCATAATCTTACATAACACATGTGGTAAAGGATATAAGGGTAGTAAAACTTCCCTGAAGCTAACAGCAATAACCTCATTAAGATTAAGTAAGGAGCCAATGCACCAATGCAGTAACTGCAAGCAGATCCCACCCAGAGCAGAAATGCCAGAAGAAGACCGGAAACGGTGAGCAGTAGGCAGGAGTGACATGTAATATGAAGGAACCAGACACAAGCCACAATGCAAAAAATTCAAAGTATCACCACCTTTCAAGGAATAAGTATACCAGATAATATAAACCAAAAACTGACTAGAACCCCATAACTCCACACACAGCAAAACAAAATGGGAAGCAACAGAAAATCTGGTCATCCCAAGCCTACCAGACCGAACCTCAATACCAATGATCCTAGCAATCACACAGACAACATTCAGATAGAAAATCCATAAAACAGCTCTAAAAGAGCAGCAAAACAAAAATAGTTCCCTCCAGATCTGATAACCGACAGAACTCCAAAATGTTACACCCAAACCAATACAATGTGTGTAGAAAGCATACTTTCACTTTATTTATATTAACCACAATAGAGAACAATGAAATACAAAAGCACTCTCATAAAATCTCTCCATAGCATAAAAACAACTCTCTTTACCACATAACAATTTAAAGCACACTCTCGCTCAAGCAAATATGATACTTCTAAGCATAGGCTCCAGGGTTGGCTACAAGGTGCTCTTCCACTGCCTTGACGCTATTGATGAAACCTTCCTGGGCCTTCTTAATGTCCTCAGCAACATCAACGCCAGCAATGGCCTTGTATGTCGCCAACACCTTAACAATAGAGCCATTTCCCTTTGGCTCAACCTTGATGTGCGAAGTTGCAGACTCGATCTTGCTGCCCAAATCTCCACCCTCCACAACAGAAGTCTTCAGTTCAAGCTTCTCATGGTCGATGAAATCAAGACGTTCCTTAATAAAGCTAAAAGGCATGACTGCATAAAAACTAAATGTAATGAGGGCCTATTTGGGATAGAAAAATATGAAAAAAAGGCATAAAAAATTATTAAGCAAAAGAGAAGAGATGGAGTTGTGAACCTGGTGAGAAGTTGATCTGTCTAATGCTCCCCGGACTTCCATCTCCAGAAATTAAAGTAACACCGGTGATGATCTGAGGGATGAGCTTAGGACCGAGATTATGCCAGTCAAGGAATGCGGCCTTAAAGATGGCAGCCGCTGGGGCTTTGTTCTCCACCTCCACAGTCCAGCTTGAACTCATCTTTCTCCTGGCTTGCTTTAGCTTGTTTTTGATGCTTTGTTTAGTTGGTAGATGTTCATGCAGTGTAGTATGGCTGAGCTTTTATACTGATTTGATGGCGAGGTTGATGAAGATTATTAATGTGGTCGGCACATTTGGTATTTTTCTTCAAAGGTCGGCAGCGTGGATGATTGACCTATTGGCTAGCTAATTAAAGTGTGAGAAGAAGGAAAATCGCAGCTTCTCTTGTGGAAGATGGTCCAAAGCTCTCACCAAACTTCGTTAGATTGGTAAGAAAATATAGAACAGTGCTGTTAATATAAAATATATGAATGTGGAAAGTAGCCCAAAATTCTGGACTTATTGACCTTTATTTTATTTTTTTCTTAAACTGGAAAGAGATGGGGACACCTCATCAGATCCACCGAAACAGTGAACAGTTAGGATACAGAATTAGAGGTTGCTGGACGCCGCGCGCATTTAGTTTGTTCTGCTTCTAGTCCTAGATGTTTTTATATCGGGCCGCTTCATTAAAGCTCCATCAAAAGGAATTGGAAGTCATCGATCAGTTTAATTTTTGAGTGCGGAGTATGGACACAAAGCCTTTCGATTTTATAACTCTAAATAGTAAAAGTTCGGTTATTGTACATCATTATATTTTTATTATTCACTATTGCGCTTTTACTGTTCACAATCACAAAACTGAACGACTCTCTGGATCCGGACTCTACACATAATAATCTCACATAAAGTTGCGAGGAGAAAATCTAAAGAATAGTATGAATGATTAATCATGCATTTTTGGATAATAAATATTTTTCCTTTAAATTTGTTTAGAAAGCTATAATAATTAAGACCTTCATTATTATTATTGTTGTTGTTATTGTGAAAGTGTAATAGTTTTATGGCCTACTTGTATGGGTGTCAATTATTGACACGACCTGATAACCCAACACGACTTGATAACCCGATCTGAAACAGACCCGAAAAATTCGGGTTCAGGTCAACCCGTTTAAGAAACGGGTCAGGTTTGGGTTGCAACTTTTGACCTGTTTCAAAAATCGGGTCGGGTCTGTGTCAACCCACTAACCCGGATTTGACCTGAAATCTGAGGAAGAGTTGGCACGTTAGCGACCGTGCATTTGCGCTCTACTTTGACCCTTGAATTCTAGACGAAGCAGAGATTGGCATAAGGGTGTCGGCACTCAGGCTTCACCGCCTCAGTTGGACGGAGAGTTGGATGTGAAGCGGGGCTCGTTCGGTCGAATAAACGAGTGGAAGCGGGACTCCACACTCTCAAGCGGAAAGCTGGAGCCAATCACAACACGGTCGAGAATAGCACTCGCATGCAGAGGGCTAGAGCTGGTCAGGCCTTAGCTTCGCCGTCGTGGCTTCGCCGTTGCGTTAGGCTGCTCCACAGTCCATGCATAGCTTCGCAGCCAGCGGATCCTTGCCAATATTCCGCATTTCTGCCTCACATCAGACACTAGCAATCTTCCACACTCGTGCCTCACACCTATGCCAATCTTCCTCTCGAAAAGTTTTTTACCCTTTTAAAAGAGGATTTGAGGGTTGGGTGGGGTCAACCCGACAACCCGCCCGATTCGGGTCCGGTTTAAAATCTGACCCGTTTGCAAAAACGAGTTGGGTTCGGGTTGACCCGTTTATGGCCGGGTCAAGCCGAGTACGACCCAAACCCGACCCGTTGACCCGAATTGACACCCCTACCTACTTGGATTAGGAAGCTCGAACACACATGCATTACTAAAGAGAAATTTTAATATCAAAGATCTTAATGTCTTTGTATAAGGGGAAATTTTTTGGTATATAGTTAACTATTTATGTCTTGGTATTTTAGTTGCATAAAGTGAATTATATATGTTCTATCTTTTAAGGTAGTATAGTACCCTCTCTATAATATTAGAAAAAAAGATGTATTGTTTATTTGTACTCTTTTGATTTTAGTGTTTTGTGAACACACCAATAATATATTCTCTCCTTCATAGTGATTTTTATTTGGTGTAGTTTCTTAGTAGCATGATGCTCTCTTAATGCTCATATCACTGATGGTGGTGATTAGGGCTGTCAATTTTTGACACGACACGAAAACCCGACCCGGATCCGACCCGGACCCGCCGGGCTGGACCCGACCCGATTTCAAAACGGGTCGGGTTCGAGTTCCAGAAATCGACCCGTTTCAAAAACGGGTCGGGTTCGGGTTGACCCGGCGGGTTGGCGGGTTGACCCGGCAACCCGTTTAATTCAAAAAAATTTGAAATCCCGCCCTCTGCCCGCTGCCCCTGCCCCCTGCCCGCTGCCCCGCTGCCCCGCTGCCCAGCTGCCACGCGCCACTGCCCGCCCCGCTGCCCGCCCCGCTGCGCGCTGCCACGCGTGACGCGTGCTGCCCCGCTGCCCCGCCGCGTGCCGCGCGCTGCCGCGTGCCGCTCGCGCTGCCGCGTGCCGCTCGCACTGCCGAGCGCTACCGCCGGCCCGCCGTCGCCTGCTGCTGCCGTCGCCTGCTGCTGCGCGTCGCGGTGCCGGGTCGTGTCGGGTCAACCCGGCAACCCGCCGGGTCGGGTCCGGGTTCGGATTTTCGACCCGTTTCTCTACCCGGGTCGGGTTAGGGTTGACCTGTTTTCCACCCGGGTCAGTTCGGGTTCGACCCGAACCCGACCCGTGACCCGAAATTGACACCCCTAGTGGTGATGACCAATATTGATGTTGGTGATAACAATGAAAATCAACACTCATTGTGATGACATATATTGACCTAATTAGTTGTTGTATACTTCTACCTTGAAGGCATATGTAGGGTTTGACCTTATTTCATCGATGAATACTAGGATTATTGGCGATAAATGATGTCGATGATAGTGGTAATCTATAGTTGTTATAGGTGGTAGTAGTTTGAAAACCGCTACTAGATAATGCTGCCTTTATGCACTTTTTTTGTACTGTGATGACATTATTATCGACTGGGGATGCCAAACTTAATAATAATGACAATCATTAGTCTAATTGGTGATGCCAATCATCATCCATATTGGAAATTTAGTGCGTTAACATTGGATGTTATAAGCGTTTGATCAATGGGCATCGAGGTTCTAAGTAATATCTTTCTTCAATCTTAGCAGCTTCAACATGTGTTGATCTTGGCAGCATTGATGATTATTGACCGTAGTGGCAATAATGAGCATTGGCTTTGGTCGCATTCGTGGGCCTCAACCTTATTGGCGATGAAGGGTACCGATGTTGTTAATAATAAGGGAGAATTAAAAATATCGGCAACTTTAAGCATCTACAATAGTGGTGATGGAAAGCATCAATGTTTGTGAAAATGTTGAGTAATTATTCTCGATCACTACAGGAAAAACGCTGATTTCTAGTGGATTTTTTGGCGGAAATAAATCTATTAGAAATTCCAATAGATTTTTCGACAAATTTTTGGTGGAATTCCGACGGAATTTTTTTTGACGTATTTTTGTGGATTTTTTGCAGGATTTTAGGGCGGATTTCCGACTAAATTTTAAATTTTCTAAAAAATGATAATTAGAAATATTTAAAATTATTCATTTTATTAAATTAAATTAATTAAATTAAATATTGCTAGACTAAAATAATTTAAAAAGTATAATAAATTATTGTTAAATTGAATAAAATATAATAGTTGTTTTGAACTTAAAAAAACTCATCTTTTAAATAAAATATAAATTAAATTAAACTAGCTCAGCTTTATAAATTAATTTAATTATTTTAAATTTTATTAAGTTTATATTTTAAATAAAATGTAAACTTAGCTTTTAAATATTTTAAATAAATTATATTAAATATATTAATTATTTTGATTTTTTAAATATATTAATTATTTTGATTTTTAAATATATTAATTATTTTAAATAAAATATTATGTCTTTTATGATATAAATAGAAAAAAACTCATCTTTTAATGTAGTTTTGCTGGGTGGCATGATGGTTGTTGACCCCTACAACAAAACCCATGAATCTTAAATTTGATAAAGAGAATTCAATTCGAATGTGGATTGCGTTGGATTTTGTTATGGAATGGTTGAGGAAGCCATCAAATGAGCCTCGGACAAGTTGGTACATAAACTTTTCTCTTCTGTCTATAGTGGGTCATGGTCGTATGTGAAAGACAACGCTCTTACAACATAGTTATGAAGATGAAATGACAAAGGAATTTGATTTTAAAATGTGAGTTGGTGTTGCCAACAGCTATGATGTAAAAAAAAAATCATTGCAGATATTTTGGAATCTCTTAAGAAGGAGAGGCTTCATATGGAGACATTTGAGGCATTTCAAGATAGTTTTCGGATTGAGATAATGTCCAAAAAAGTCCTTACTTGTGCTGGATGACATTTGGGAGAATGATAAAAATAGGATAAAAGCAAACGGGAGAAGGTGCTCGTCCTTTGGCTTACGGAAGTTTGGGAAGTAAAATTTTGGTAACAATTCGAACGGACTCAGTTACACTAATATTTGCAAAGGTAATTAAAAGAGAGGAGAAAATGATTAAATTAGGGGGCCTAGAAGAAGACGAGTATTTACTACTTCTCAACTCTCATGCATTTGCTGATAAGAAGAGTCCTAATGATTATAAAAAGATTAAGATCCACTACTAGAGAGATAATGGAAATGCTTTTTGGATCTCTATTTGTTGCAACAGTCATCGGTGGTGTCGTGAATTCTTATGCAATTCAAAATATAATATAAAAGCCTGCGCTACGACAAAAATGAGGCCTCGAAGATGCCCAGATGACGTCTGATTGATAAACGGACAGTGTCAATGCGTCCGGAACATCCCCGACATTCAGAATATACATCTTATTTAATAAATTTGGATCGTCTGAAGTGTTAAAAAATTTCAAAGGCGGCTCAAATATGATGCGAAGGCATGCGCTACGAGGGAAACGATGTCTCGACGATGATCAAACGATGTCCAATCGATGAACGGACAACGTCATTGCGTCCAGAACGTCGTCGGCTTTAAGAGTCTACATTTTATTTGATCAAATTGGATCATTTAAGGTAGCGTCGTAAATTTCAAATGCAATTTAAATATATTGCAAAGGCATGCATTGCGAGGGAGATTAGCCTCGACGATGATCAAACGAAGTCCGATCGAAAAACGGATGGCGCCATTGCATTCGGAACATCGTTGGCATTAAGAATATATATATTTAATTAAAAGTCATTGTTGGAGAAATAGTTAAAAATCTTTTGAGATCTCCATTGACAATTAAAGTCATCGGTGGTGTTTTGGAGGACAACTTGGATGAAAGGCATTGCAGAAAGCAATTTATTGGGTCAAAATTCTATTTTAAGGCTGAGTTATAAAGTTCCGCCAAATCATCTACAAAATTGTTTCGCATTTTTGTTGTATGTTCTCACAAGATCATATATTTGATAAAGATAATTTAGTCTGAATGTGGATGGCATTGGGATTCATTCGGACGTCTCAATGAATGACTATGGAGCATATGAATGATTTTAGCCAAATAAGAATCAAACTTCTTCAAAATGTGAAGGATGCTTTGGAGGCTTATAGTGCCGAATTATGAATCGAGAAGTGAAAATTTGATTTCGCCAAGAACGTGCTCGACAACCTTCAACTACCAACATGTCTAAGAAATTTGATCATAAAGACATACATGTGTACAAGGTCTACAACATGAAGGAACAATGTCAATCCGATCCTTAATTTACAGAAAATTAAATGGACAAATTGTGGGCAGTATGAAGGTTCTTCTATCTCTTTAGAAGCCAGAAATAAAATGACTCGAAGGCATCAAAGGATCGGCTCGAGGCTGGGATAACTACCAAAGATGGATGCTTGTTTCCTTGCTCAATTAAATTGGAGCTATTTTGCAGTTCATAGTTGAGGGACAATTCAAATTTTTATTCCCCTCGAGATAGTAACGACATTCAGCTACTCAAATATTTCGTCGTTTAATCGTCTAGCTTATGAAATTGCAAGACGTGTAGCATTAAGAGATCTGATGGTTACATATTGCCCCAATCTAATTTAAAATAAAATTTCTTGAGCAAATGGAAACCACAAACAATTGCCACCTCACGATCAGTGATCTCATTTTGAGCAATCCTTCAATGTGCTAATGGACAAATAATCATGGCATGACACAGACTTTGCTTTTAAATTTAATTAAATCAGGCAAAATAAATTTAAAAAAAAAAAAGAAGAAGTCAAATGAAACAGCAAATCAGTATTAAATGCCTACCTCGTTCACTCAAAAGCCTGTCAAATTCTGTGTTAAATCTCTGCCGAATCCCGGATATCCGGTTGAATGGAAACCTCGGACAGACGTTTCACCTCGTTTTGGATGTAGGCTTCGTCGTTAAATGGAAGAGGAACGAACTCTTCAGTTGGTTCCCACGATTTGAGCTCCTACGCACAGCAACGCCTTCAAACTTCTGTCCAAGTTCCAGCTCTCAAATATTTTCTCCAACCTCCTGACTTCCTTCCTACGTCCGTCTCTCAAGTTCCAGCGTCCGAAGCCCTCTTCTCGTGGAGTCTTTTCCGATTCAGGAAGCCACAACAGCATATATTCCTGCAATCTAGCCTTACGAACCGCAAGCGAAGGAAATCTCTGCTTAGTCCAGACTTCCTCACCGACGCCACTTGACGTTCCCTTAAACGGGACTTCCCAGACCTGGCACTTGATCTTCCCCACTCAAAACTCACAGTGAACTGAGCTTCTCTATACAGCTCGTCTTCCCATTTGCTTTATAACTCAACCCTAACCATCCTTTACCCAACTCCGACACCACTTTACTGTAAAAAAAAAAAAAAAAGAGAAACCTCCAGCCTTATTCACGTGGACATCAACAGGAAAAGTATTAGCTCTACTTTTCTTGTCTTGTTATTTTGTCTTCTTCTTCACAGTAATTATTCTCATTGCTTGTCTTTTTAGTTAGATTATCAACCTAATAAATCCTAATCCCTCTCAGCCTAAGCCCAAACAGTAAAGTGCTTTGCTTTTTTTATTATTATTGGTCATGTTTTATTTCATTAAGTCTTAGCGTTAGTTACTAACTACCATCCCATTTAATTAATTAGCATTAGTTAATGCCGTTAATTATATATACATTCGGTTAAGTCTTTTAGTTATACTAGTTTAAATGCACGTGCATTAAATGCACGTTGCTATAATTTTATAATATTAAAGAATATTAATTTATTAGTTAATAGTTTAGAAAAAAAATTAAATCTAAATAATCTAACATTTAGATTAGTCAACATCAGTTTATAATCTTTAATGTTAAATTGCATTTTAAAAATTAATTAAATATAATATGTACATGTTGAAGTAAAAGTGTTTCATCTACTATAACAAATCACAAAATAATGAGTACAATTTTCTTTTAGATGACGAATTATTTTCGCATGATATATATAATTTAATAATAAATTTACAACAAAATATTATAATAACAATTTGAATTTATAAAGAGGCATATTTTTCAATGCCTAAATTTGAAATGAATAGATATTTTAAGAATTTGAAAAGCTTTAAATTAATGATTGTTATTCCACAAGATCTACTTTGAAGTGTTTCAATTGCATTAGTCGTCCCTTTGAAGGCTATAAATAATAAGAAATATGAAGAGTTGAAAATTATTCTTTTAATCAATTCTTTAATTAATATTATTAGATATTGAATAATTGAATTAAATGAAGGGTTGAATTCTATTTTGAAAAGTAATAGTGAGTATGTGAGAATAATGAAGAGCTTGGAATATATTAGAATATTAAATGAAGGGTTAGGATTTAATACGGGAAGAAACTCATGTCATTTTTATAGTAATAGTAGCAGCAGATATATATATATATATATATATATATATATATATAAAAGAATCAATTAATTTTTAGTTAAATAACTTGTGAGATCTTTGTTAACTTTAACATCCTTGTGACTATCTTTGTGAAAAATTGGGAATGAATCAAGTCAGAAGGCCGTAGTGTATAAATCACATAACCAATGAAATTCATAAAAACAAAATTTAGAATCCCATGTATTCAAAAGTCTATCCTATAATATATAGCATGGAAATGTTTTAAATGCAAATGAGAAGCTACCTAGAGAAGTATTTAGAAGAAGAAAAGTTTAAGAAAAAATAACAAATGATGTTTGACATTCACGTGAATGTCGAAAGTTTAATCATATTTATATAAATTATATGATTAAAAATAAGTAAAAGAATAAAAACTTGCTTAATCATATCAAAGAGAAGATATATGAAAATAAAAAAAAATATTCAAATAAAGATAATTAATTTAAAATAGAAATAATAGTCATTAAAATTAGAAAGAAAGTAATAAAATGACGAATTAACTAAGTTGGTTGTTGCAGCAATACTATAAGAGAGTTTCCCTCTTGCAGAATTGATATGGATGTTAATACTTGAATTATATCAATCTCACTAAATAAAAAATAAATACAATTGAATTCATAGAAGAAATTTTTTGACATAAGATTTGGATTTATGGGAAAAATAATAATGTCCCGATAAATTATTTAATTATGATTGGAGAATAGAGAAAAATAAAACAGGGAATGCATATCTTTTAAATATATCTCATCAATTCAATAAATCAAACAGGTAATACTATTGTTTTCAAAATATTATTATTTAAAATTTCGTGCAAAGAATACTATAATTAGGTGCTTCAAATGTGACAAAAAAGATGAAAAAAAAAACTTATAAATTCTCTTAGTAAAATTACATGATAAAAAAATTGCATTAAGCTATCGTTATTAAATAGATGAAAAAAGTGAGAAGTGATAATCAATAACTTATAACTTTTAGTTAATCATAAAATGAGAAGATTAAGATTTAAAAAATCTCCGAGGACTAAGAAAATTCAAAATATAGAAATTTCTTAAACATTATGGAAAAAAAATACCTCTTATTAAATTTTTTTGAAGCATCTTTGAATGGCGGATCTTCACAAGAATCGCTATTGAAAATGCAAATTACCTGCATATTTGAATATTAAGTGCAAAATGACAAAATTCTCATTAATCTTTAAGAAGCGAATCACAAATGCAAACAAAATAAAACATCAAAAGAAGCTAGCCACCTAGGGTATTTAGCAGAAGTACCTTGCGAAAGGGCTGAAAGATCGTTTCCTTCATAGAGACCATCCAAAGCTCGTTCATGGATGACCGAAGAAAAACGAAAAAGGTGAAGAAGCTCCATTAACGACTATTTCAAACCTTGCCTTAACACAAAGCCGAAGAATAACCAAAAAAGCAAAGCCCGAGCCGTCCCATGGCTTCCGATCCGACAAAAACAAATAATATATGTTAGTGATTATTTCAGAACTCCTCTCGTGAAGTGAGCTCATCCGTGACAGCATCGAGGAACTTCTCTAACGACTCTTTGAGACCTCCCACCAACCTAAAAAATATAATGGAAAAAAGAAATAAATGGGATGGCGGGGGAATTCGAAGAGACGATGAAAACTTATATTTATTAAGAAAATTGAAGGGCCGCAATTCATTGAGGAGGAATTCCAATCGGAATTTTAATGAAGAATTTATGAACAGAGCTATTAATGAGACTACTGAAACTCAGAAGAATACAATAAAGGATGATGGATTTAATGCACTGTGAAGAAATAAAAGAGATGAGTGTTTAATTTTTTGAAAAGCGATGTGAATTTTTTGATTTATTAAATATTTTTAATAGAATGGACGGCCAAGATAATTAAAAAATAAGTAGAATTGATGAACAAGATTTGCCGGAGGAAGGAAACTCAAACCCCTTTTATAATAGATAGTATAGATATATATTTTAATTGTAATAAAAATATATAAGTAAAATAATCATATAATTTATTATAATGTTCATTATAAATTTCAATCACATTTCTATCTCTATTACTATATCCAAAGATGCTTGATTAATTGACTATTTTTAAAAATAATCATAGAGATTAAGAGATCATTTCATATAAGCTCAAGTATTTCAAAATCACGTAATTAAATTTATTAAAAATAATTTGAAGATGCCCAATCTTGAGTGATTGATTTTGTATTATCATAATAACAATGATAATACAATTAATTTTTGTTTAGTTCTTTTTCATAAAAAATTGAGGAAAAATCCTTCTCATCAAAGTAAAAGGAAATGATATAGGAGAAAGCTAACTATAGAGACAATAAAACAATAATTTGAGCACGCATTAATTGACTATTTTTAATAAGAAGAGATAACCTGTAAAACTTTCCTCAGGCTAGACGCTTGGAAGTTCTAAAATGGATGTGTTTCTTCCAACCTTAGGATGATAGAAGTTGAAGAGAAGCAACAGCGATTTGGTAGCCAAGGGCCCAAAACTCTTCTTCATGCCAAGCAAGTGAACGAAGAGGTAAAAGATGTGAAATCATGGGTATCTCTCGTCGTGACTTCCGATCAAATAGGAAGAGCATGAGAAAAAAAGTCTCTTCTCGCCCAAAAGTACTCTTCTTCACACGAAGCAGGTGAACGAATACACCTAATAGAGGATGTAAAAAAATGTGAAGATGAGCCCGAGCTCCCGTCGTGACTTCCGGTCCGACAGGAGAAGAAAGCGAATAAACTTTTTATTGATTTCACCTATCTTCCGGAAGAAGAGGAAGCAAATAAATAAATGGAGGTGAGCGGAATGCAATGAGGCGCAAAAATAAATGGAGCATATTAAATTAATAATTTACAATAAATAAATATTGTAGTTTTAAAGAATTTAATAGCGGAATGTAACGACGGTTTGGTAGTGAAGGCGCAAAAAAAGCCGGTTTCCTTCATCTTCCAAAGCATGAAATGCGAGATGCTTAATGCCAACGATTTGGAAGTTCAAGAGAACGAGATAATAATTAATTAATGAAATTGAAGGCATTTTCAGTTATGCAGTTAAAGCCTTCAATGCAATAGATCTGTATTTGCATCATTTAATTAATGGGTTTAGACTTTAGACTTGCACGAAACATTAATACATACATGAATTAATAATTAATTAAGTAAAACGTTCAGAAGAATTAATAAATTAAATTATTTAAAAGGAACCTAAGGGAAACTCGACGGAGAGTAGAACGTTCAGACAATAATTAATTAAAACGTTTAGAAGAATTAATAAATTAAATTAGTGAAACGGAATCTAATAAATAAATTAATTAAATGTATACTTAAGTATTTATGGCAGAAGAGCTGAAACGCTCATAGAAAAAATCAGTTAAATAAACATTTATATGATAAATAATAGAATTTGAAGAGTCAAGGATGGACGTTGTAGATTAAATTAAAATTTATAGATGAACGATCAAGATTTACTATGGGTGAAGTCCCAAGCCACTTTTATATAGTAGTATAGATATAAGGTCATGTATTTATGTTAAAAAAAAAGGGAGAAAATTCTGTTTAGTATTCATAATACAGTAATTATTGATATATGTGTTAACCTTACTTATATATATGCCTTTATTAGTTTGTAGATACTGTTATATATATGTTATATTATTTATGTTATAGGTTATACATGTATATATTCATTTATGTTTTTTTTTTAAAAAAAAAAGTGGAAGTGATATAAAAAAAAAAAGAGAAGTGGTCTTTCAAAAAAAAAAAAAAAAAAAGGAAAAAAAAAAGAGAAGGCTTTCCAAAAAAAAAAAGAAAGAGATTTCTCAAAAAAAAAAAAGGAGAGAAGTGGTGAGTTTCAAAAAAAGAAGAAAAGAGAAAATTTTTTGTCTCGACTTTTGAACCCTTGTTTGCTCTCTTACCTCGGCATGTGTGTCGAGTCGGTGGTCTGCCTATACACGCTTTTCTTAGCGTGGTGGGAGGGGCCACCGGCGCGACACCCACGACAAGGTAGGCGAGCGATCCTCGGTTCCAAATCTCTTCTTCGGAGTTCGTAGCGCACCGGAAAACCGCCTATACACGCTTTAATTTCTTAGCGTGGTGGGATGGGAACCCGGTGCGACGCGTACGACGAAGGAGGGATACCCATAAGTACCCGCTTGCGGGGAAATAACTGTTTTTTCTTGTAAAATATTTTCAAAAAAAAAAAAACTTTTTTTTTGCAAAATACCCATACACGCTTTTCTTAGCGTGGTGGGGGATCGAAAAATACACGGCCGTGGTGTCCTCGAAAGGGGATACACGCTTTTCTTAGCGTGGTGGGAAAGGCCCAGTTTTCCGTAGTTTTCCCCTAAATGGGAGAGACGCCGGAAGGCTGCCGAAATTTCGGGTGAACATAATGCTTTATTTGGACTTAAGTGTACTTAAACTCAAGTCATTATTTGAACAATTTGGACATTAATTTGCATTTGCAAGGACTACAGGGGACTCGAATGAAGGGAAGAGGCTCATCTTAAGCCTGAATTGAACTTGAATTTGATTGGACTTGAACTTGTGGACCAAATGAAAAAGGCTAATTTTGAACTTAATTAAAATAAAATTAAAATTAAGACTTAATTGGAGCTAAATTTGGACATTAATTGAGCTTGAATTGAACAAGATCTCTTAAGACCTATGAACTTGAGTTTGAACTAAGTGCAAAGAACTTGATTCGAGCTTGGACTTGAATTGAGCTTGCATAAAGAACCATTCCTTGAATTTCGATAATCTTTGAATGATGATATTGAAATTAAATGTGAATATGTAGGTAATGGACTCATGCTAAGCAAGTCTCAATGTATATGAATAATGAATAATGAAATTTAGATGATTCAAAATATCCAATCAAGTTGACTTGCAAATGAAAGCAAGTGATATCTATATTGATCATACAATCAAAGGCTACTAGAAGGATTTTTGCATGAAGTGTATGATGAATATGGTGGCACTTTCATAATCAACATATATATGCAAACAAACTAGTGGAAAAACCACCTTCAAGGATAAAGAATTTGCAAGTGAAGTTTGTTTGCAAGCAATAAATGAGTTCCATAAATATTGAAAGGAAACATACAATGAGCATAGTAGATTGTTGACGAATCTATGTGAGAAAATTAGCAATGGTTGTAGTCATTCCGACAGTCAACAATAAATCTGCAAATACACACATCAATATCTTATAGATTATTGAGATCCACATGCAACGAGTTCAACGAATCATTAGCAAACACAAATGGCGGACATGTGGTAAACACAACTCACACCCATGGAGCTATCATGCAAGTAGATGCATCCATCTCCTTCAAGAAGAAGAATCAAATATGCAACAAACACAACAACTTTCTTGCAAATATAGATCAAATTGAAAAGGATAACAATATGCTTACAATCAAGTGTATGAGGCTCTCAGCAAAAGTTGAGAAAGTTTAATGTCGAGCAAGGTGAAAATACCAACAAACACTCAAAATCCATACACAAGCAAGAATAAAAGATCTGCAACACATACGATCTCTCTCTACAAAGATAATCGTATGTGCCACATGCCACTGATGGATAGATGCATAAAGACTATAGTAAATGCAGTATCCTGTAGTCAATTCCAGTATGCAAATGAATTTATCTACCTGCAACAGTAGTGGATGTAAAGACCAGAGCCAAAGCGGAGTGCATAAAGAATAGGACAGATACAAGCTCCCACGAGCTTCTGTTGGAGCACCGCTATAAATATCACATATCATCTACGAACAACATGCAAGATGACTAGAACAATTGCAAGTATCCATAAGCCACTGTAGAAGACTCGTAGTACACCCAGTTTATTGTCCACGAGCAAGATACAAAGTAACTATATCAACTGCAAGTGCTGATGAGTTAGAGTGGGAGATTCATCGTACATACAACAAATACAAGCATCTACGAACAAAAGCAGGAGACTTGTTAGTGCACTATGATCCACCTGCTGTTGACCCCTATACCTCAAACCACGCGATAAAGAACTCCAATTGGTGAATAAAACATTACGCAACTTAACGCCACATGTCACTTAAAAGGTCAAATTACTCCGAATGCTAAACGGACGACATCGTTGCGATCAGGACATCGAACTCTTCTGGGTCGAGGCTCCTCGCAATTGAATCGGATGAGATCGGTCAAAAGGGACGACCGACACCCGAAATTAAAGCGCGAGGCTGATCAAAGGAGGTCGGATCAACAAACGGACTTCTTCATTGTGTTCAGAACATTGCAAATACTCAAAAACTGTATTTTATTTGTTTAATTTGGATCATCCTAATGAGTGACATGAATTTCGAGACAACACGTATTTCGAGGAAGTCAGGCCTCGACGTCGCTCAGATGACGTCCGATTATGAAACGGACTATGCCATTGCGTCCGGAACATGCTCGACATTCAAAATATACATCTTTTGTGAATAATTGAGATCAATCGTAATGGTGACATGGATCCCAAGGTAATAACACGCATATCGAGGAATTTGGCCCTCGATGTCGCCCAAACAATTTCAGACCGACAAACGGACAGTGTCATTACGTCCGAAACGTCGTCTACATTCAGAATATATATTTTATTTAATGAATTTGGATCATCCGAGATGGTGGCGAATTTCTAGGCAATGCAAATATAATATAAAGGCCTGCGCTACGACAGAAATGAGGCCTCGAAGATGCCTAGATGACGTCCGATCGATAAACGGACAGCGCCATTGCGTCCGGAACGTCGTTGATATTCAGGATATACATTTTATTTAATAAATTTGGATGATCCGAGATGGTGGTGAATTTCTAGGCGATGCAAATATAATATAAAGGCCTGCGCTACAACAGAAATGAGGCCTCGAAGATGCCCAGATGACGTCCGATCGATAAACGGACAGCGCCATTGCGTCCGGAACGTCGTTGACATTCCTGATATACATTTTATTTAATAAATTTGGATCATCCGAGATGGTGGTGAATTTTTAGGCGATGCAAATATGATATAAATGCCTGCGTTACGATGGAAATGAGGCCTCGAAGACACTCGGACGACGTCCGATCGACAAACGGACAATGCCATTACTTCCGGAACATCGTCTCCATTAAGAATTTATATTTTATTTGATCAAATTGGATTGTTTGAGGTGGTGTCGCAAATTTCAAAGGTGATCCAAATTTGATGCGAAGGCACGCACTACGAGAGAAATTAGCCTCGTCGATGATGAAACGATGTTGGATCGATAAACGGATAGTGCCATTGCATCCGGAACGTCGTCGGGATTAAGAGTCTACATTTTATTTGATCAAATTGGATCATTTAAGGTAGCGTCGTAAATTTAAAAGGTGAATAAAATATGATGTGAAGGTGCGCATATCGCGGAAATTTGTCTCTACGGAGACGACATGACGTCCGATTGCCAAACGGAAAGCGACATTGCATCCGGAACATCGTCGGGATTAAGAGACTACATTTTATTTGATCAAATTGGATCATTTAAGGTAGCGTCGTAAATTTCAAAGGTGAATAAACTATGATGTGAAGGTGCGCATATCAAGGATTTTTGCCTATTCGGAGACGACATGACGTCCGATCAATAAACGGACTGCGCCATTGCGTCTGGAACGTTATTAACCTTTGAAAACTGTATTTTTTTATTTAATTTGAAGTATCTATAGAAGTGGCACGAATCTCGAGGCAAAACACACATACCGAGAAAAGAGGCCTCGAGGTTGCCCAAACGATGTCCGATTGCAAAATGGACTGCGTCATTGTGTTCGAAGCGCCGTCAATACTATGAATGCACTGTCAATTTGTTCGAATGAGATTTTGCGCGTAAATCGAGACAACAGGCATTTCGAAGGAATTAAGCCTTGTCGCCACCCAAATGACGTCCGATCGCAAAACGGACTGCGTCGTTGTGATCGGGACATCATTAATACCCTAAATCCAATATCAATTTGTCTAATTTTCATGTTCGACGAGTTCAACACGTTAAACGAAGCAGTTGGAACACAAACCGAGATAGTCAACACACAAATCAAGAAGGAATCACGCAAATCGAAGCAACCTTTGACTTCTCTAATGCAGTTTGTCATTCCAAATTAATGTAGGATTGACTAAAACATTAATATAGGATTTAACCAAAAAAAAAAATTTACAGAGGAGCAGGTGCCAAATAGAGAAAAAGGCTCAAATCTATTAAATACCCATTCAATCCTGATACCTCGTTGGGTCAATCTGTCGCTTCAAACACGGCTGGCCTTGGCCTCGTCGTCAAAAACGAGAGCCTCACTAATTTTCTAGGGGGGAGACGCAAAACTTCAGCGATTCAAAAAAAATCTCCTCACGACCTCTCCCTCAACTACCGTCCCTCCTCCGTGGTCAAGAAGGTGGTCTCTGCTTGCAGCAAGCAGAACTCGGCTCTAACAACCTCAATCCTATTCTCCAAGCTACCGACCCATCCAGTCCCTCTGCTCCACCTTCTGCTTTCATCTGATGGAGGAAATGGAGGCGCAGCCCAAGAGCAAGTCCAGAGTCTGGAATACCGTCGAGGCCACACGTTCATCCCTCAATCTCATTCCCTGTGTTGGCCGGATCACCTCCCCAAGTTTCGTTCTGCCCTGCCTCTCCAAACAAGACGGTCCTTCAGTTCCTCTATCCCATTCGACTCATACAGCAGCCCCACGAGCTCAGTTGAAAGCTTTTAAATCCAACCTTTTCTTTTTTTTTGCTATAAGCCGCAAGCTAGAGCTCATCTACTTCACTCTCTCCACTATTTGACCTTCACTCACATCCAGCCCGCTGCTGCTTGATCAAAATGAAAGAAGAACAAGTTCAGGTAAAGCTAACTTGTTTAGTAAATTGACATTTTTATGCTCCGCTTAGGATCATCCAAGCCACTGGCTCTTGAATGCATTCCAACTTTAGATTTAGATGATGTGGCATTCTTAGCCTACCAAACTTGCAGCAAAGCATGGAAATTTAAGAGGAGACACAAATCAATAACTAGAAATTTGGTGCTCAAGTCATTAGACAAGTGCTTCAAGAAAGAAATGGCATTAGTTGGGTTCTATGCATTACTAAAATCAGTAAGGTTTGGTTGCCATTTTTTTTTAAGAAATAGTTAGGACTTTCAAGCCATGGAAGGAGAAGTTATTCAAATGGAGAGATTGTAAACTACATAGCAGTAGATGCATATAGGCTTGGAGAGTTTCCATGGAGGATTACTCCAAAGATGAAAAGCTAAGAGCTGCTTCAGAATTATTGAACAATAAGAAGATCATTAAGTTGCAATCTTGGGAAGATAAGTTCAGAAGAATGGTTCAATAATCTAAGGGACATCGAGTCCAAATGGTTGAGAAATATCCAAATCACAAGATCCTATGGAAGTGCACTGTACTAGATGGCACCAACAGTTTTGTTTCTCTTCTGCTGTAATTTTTGTAGGGACTGCATATGTGAATAGTGCTTCTCTCAATACTACTATATATATATATATATATATATTATAATTATTTTAGAAAAAAAAAAAAGAAAAGCTTGCCAAAAAAAAAAAGAGAGAGATTTCTTAAAAAAAAAAAAAGAAGAGAAAGCAAAAAAAAAGGAGAGAGCTTTCAAAAAAAAAGAGAAGAAGAAAAAAAAAAATATATATATATATATATATATATTTATCTCGATTTTTCGAACCCTTTCACTCTCCCCTATCTCGGCATGCGTGTCGAGTCGGTGGTCTGCCCATGCACGCTTTTCTCTAGCGTGGTGGGAGGGGCAACCGGCGCGACACCTACAGCGAGGTAGGTGAGTGAGACTCGGTTCCAAATCCTATTCTCGACGTTAGTGTCGAACCGGAAAACCAACTCATGCACGCTTTTCTCTAGCGTGGTGGGAAGGGAACCCGGTGCGATGCCTACGACGAGACTGGGATGCCCATAAGTACCCGCTTGCGGGGAAACGACTGCTTCTCTTTTGCAACAGGTACCGAAGACCCATGCACGCCTTTCTCTGGTGTGGTGGGGGAACAAAAATTTCATGGCCGCGGTGTCCTCGTCCGAGGGCACCTACCGTGCACGCTTTTCTCTAGCGTGGCGGGAGGCCCAGTTTTCCGTAGTTTTCCCCTAAACGGGGGAGACGCCGGGAGGCTGCCGAAATTTTGTCTGAAAAAGACAAGGACTTGCAAACTTATGGACTGTATTGGACTTGGACAAAGAGAAAGAATAAAAGAATTTAGACTAAAATTTGAGCTTGACATGAACTTAAAACTTAAATAAACTTTAACCAAATGAAATGAATTAAACTCAAATTCAAATAAATGAGCAAAATTTGGACGATCATAAAGGATTTTTATCGGACTTGATTGAACACATTTGACTCAAGAATGCACTTGTGAACTTTGAACTCAAGCAAAGACTTGAGTTGGACCACAGGGAACTCGTACCATGATGGACATGAACTCGAACTTGAGATGAACACTTATGGACTCAAACTTGAAAGAGCAATGCATGATCAAGCTCAGATAAAGTTGAACTTAACTTGAAAAAAATAACTTGAGGCTTGGACATAAATGAGATTTAGCAAGAAATTAAAACCCAACATTCAAGATAAGATTAATGGATCTTAAGAATGACACAATCAAGAAAGGAATTTCATATTGAAATTATCATTTCAAATCAAGATGTAAATGAATAAATGTGAGACTCATGAATCATTTGATTTATAAGAGCTCATTCATTCATATGAATAGGAGACTTGTGTTGAACACAATGTCAAACAATTGGTGCAAAAGGTATGTTGAAAGTGCCATCCACATGTAAGTCCATTATAGACTAAAAGCTATGTTCAAAGGCAATGAAGCTCGTATGATCTCTAGAATCATTCACTCACAAATGATGATAAAGGTTCATGCAAATTGATTGGCTTGAACAAACCTACAAGAAGCATGCAACGAGTGTCGGGGTGTTCTTACAATCCATCATAACATAAAAAAAGGGAGTGAATGCTTCTACCACCTACAAGAGATTACAACTCACCAAAGTGGATGTAGTAATACCTTGCAGTTCAAATGTAAGCAAGAACTATGATTCTATTACAACCAGATGCATTGAACTCAACGAGTAAAGAAAATCAGAGGGAAGGTATATTTTGGTTGCAAGCGAATTATACAAAATCCCTATAGTTAAATGTTCTACCAATGATGACAGTTGTTATGCAAATTCACGTTGATCATACAAGAAAAGGTAGGTGGAATCTGGCAAAATGCAAGTTCCTACGAGTTTCTATAAGAGATCCGTTATAAACATTAAATGACATCTACGAGCAAAAACATAAGGCTTTCAGCAAATACGAGCTCCTACAGGTCATTATGTAGGACTTATTACACAACGAGCAAGATGTTGTTAGAGAGCAATCGTAAAAGAACTACAACAAATGCAAACTCTTCAAGTTGTTGTAGAAGACATTTCTTAAATACAATACACTATCTACAGACAAATATACAAGAACTGTGATAATTGCAAAAGCCCTTATATACAACAAAAGATCTGCAATACATACAATCTCTCTACGAATACAGATGTATGTATAACATGCCATTTATGGGTAGATGCAGAAAGACTTCAGTAAATGCAGTATCCTGAAGTCAATTCTAGTCTCTGAAGGAAAACATCTACCTACCTACATACAGCAGTGGCGGATGTACTACACGAGCTAAATACCACAACAAAGTGTATAAAGAATATGATAGATACAAGCTCCCACGAGCTTCTACTGGAACCCCGCTACGAATATTACATACAATATACGAAGAAATTCTAAAGAACTACAAAATATTTGCAACACATACGATCTCTCTATGAAGACAGATGTATGTACCACGTGCCACTGACGGGTAGATGCAAAAAAGACTACAGTAAATGCAGTATCCTGTAGTCAACTTCAGTCTAAGGATGAAGACATCTACCTACCTACATGTAGCAGTAGCGGATGCACTGAAAAGACTAAAGACCACAACAAAATATATGAAAATAACGACAAGTACAAGCTCCTACGATCCAAGGCAGGAGATTAGTTGGTGCACTATAATCCACCTGCAGAAAGCAACAAGTAATGCACGACAGTCTACCTGTACGAAGCAGCGAACGACTCTATTCAGAAGCTGCTACGTCACGCCACCGGATCTGCAACATCCGTACAAGCAGACAGAAGGCGTTTATAAATATTCCAAAAATACCCCCTGCACGTGCACTATAAATTGTATACACTTAGGTACACTAAAAGAGGGTATATAATCTCAACCCGCATGGGCCCCGGCGAGCGTGTTATTGGTACACACGTGACGTCTAGGGATGCTGCGCGGGTTGACAAGTGAATTCAAGTTCAAACCCGATCCTTCTATACGAGTCAATAGAAGTCGACAGGGTTCGAACCAACAAACAAATATACGGTTGTGACGACCGTTATATTTGTCTCAAAACATCCATATTAGGCCTTCAAGGCCTATAACAATGAGAATTCACTCTCAAAGGCATAAAGCCTACGAAACCCGATCCTCTGTCGACAGCCCGACAGAGTTGACAAGGTTCAATCCATAAAGAGAAATGACCCCAAACACCCCAATGATGGCCGTGTTGAAATGCAGATCTCAACCGAAGGGGTTCCCAAATACTTTCAAATATCTCCCAAAAGTCCACTTAATCCAAAGCGCCACCCAAATACTCCAAAAACCCAAAAATCCCAAAAAAAATTCCAAAAATCTCAAATCCCAAAATCCAAAAAAAAAATATTTAAAATGAAATAAATCCATTACAACACTTAAAGCAAAATCCATCCACCCTCCGCAACAGTTTGACGAGGTGGATAAATTAAAATTTACTTCAGCTCACAAAAGAGCTAAATGCCTAGTCGAAAATATCACTAGGATCCATTCTCAAGACAATCTCCTGCTAGTAAGGACGTGGTACGTGTCCTCTAACCGGCGGTTTGCCGCCACATGGCACCGCAGGATAAACGGTTATGACCCGGGGCCCTCTGAACCGAGTGATTTTGCCGCCAAATGGCACCACGAAATACCGGTTATGGCCAGAGCCAATACGCTCTTTATTGGCATCAAATCCTTGAGATATGAATCAATAGGATATAATCGATAGGGCACAAAGCCCTTTGTAAGCTAAGGTGGATTCAAATTTGTCCCCTTAGACAAACTTTCACCCCAGGTCTACAAGGTACCCTTGGACGAAGCAACCCATGGCTGCCGACAAGGATCCTTCTGTCAGGTTGGGTCGACTACCTCCTCTGACTAAGTAGACCAGGGACCACGATGGCCCGGGACGACGGAACCATGGGATCTTGATCGGGCCCATCATCCATTCCCCCACCATCCGCTTTAAGTGCTAGATGGTGAAATTTCATGTTTTAAATATCAAACTTTTCAAATCTTTCCAAATCCTCAAATCCAAACTTTCCAAATTCCCAAATCCAACCCAAATTCCAAATCTTTCCAATCCAAACTCATTGCTGCTACTATATGCCAGATAACACGCATTCTATACGTATCTGATTGACGACTAGCCTTAATCGAAAGTTCTCTCTCGTGATCGGGAGGGGTAATTAACTATAGGGGCTTGCGCCTATAGGAAACCAGAACTCAGATCATAAAGTCCTCACAAAATGAGGGCGAAATCTCTGGGTAGTGTCTTATCTACAAACCCATCTGCCTTCCAAAATTTACCCCTGAACTTAGTTCGTTAAAACTCCCTCGCCGAATAAGAAAAGCGAGCGGAGGCCGGGGCCGAATTTTCGGAGCCCACACCTACAGAAAGCAACAAGTAGTGCACGACAGTCTACCTGTACGAAGTAGTGAATAACTCTACTCAAAAGCTGCTATGCCACGCCACCGGATCTGCAACATTCGTACAAGCAGACAGAAGGCGTCCATAACTACAACGCCACGCCACCGAATCCGCAACATTCGTACTAGCGGACAGAAGGCGTCTACAAATATTTTCAAAATATCCATACACATGTGCATCGTAGTTTGTATACATATAGGTACACTAAAAGGGGTAAATACAATCTCAACCCGCATGGGCCCCGACGAGCGTGTTATAGGTACACAAGTGACGTCTAGGGATGCTGCACGAGGTAGACAAGTGAATTCAAGTTCGAACCCGATCCTTCTATACGAGTCAATAGAAGTCGACAGGGTTCGAACCAACAAACAAATATACGGTTGTGGCGACCGTCATATTTATCTTAATACATTCATATTAGGCCTTCAATGCCTATAACAATGAGAATTCACTATCAAGGGCATAAAGCCTACGAAACCCGATCCTCTGTCGGTAGCCCAACAGAGTTGACAAGGTTCAATCCATAAAGTGAAATGACCCCAAACACCCCGATGATGGCCGTGTTGAATGTTTATCTCAATCGGAGGGGTTCACAAACATTTCAAATGACTCCCAAATATCCAAATGTCTTCCAAGCTCCATCCAAAAACCTAAAAAACTCCATAAAAATCTCAAAAACCCAAAATCCCAAAAAATATTCAAAATTCCAAAAATATTTAAAATTGAAATAAATCCATCAACCCGCTTAAAGCAAAATCCATCCACCCTCCGCAACAGTTTGCCGAGGTGGACAATCAAAATTTACTTCAGCTCACAAAGAGTTAAATGCCTAGTCGAAAATATCACTAGGATCCATTCTCAAGACAATCTCCTGCTAGTAAGGACGTGGTACGTGTCCTCTAACCGGCGGTTTGCCGCCAAATGGCACCGCAGGATAAACGGTTATGACCCGGGGCCCTCTGAACCGAGTGGTTTTGCCGCCAAATGGCACCACGAAATATCGATTATGGCCAGCGCCATTACGTTTCTTATTGGCATCAAATCATTGAGATATGAATCAATAGGATATGATTGATAGGGCACAAAGCCCTCTGTTAGCTAAGGTGGGTTTAAATTTGTACCCTTAGACGAACACCCATCCCAGGTCTACAAGGTCTCCTTGGACGAAGCAACCCATGGCTGCCGACAAGGATCCTTCTGTCAGGTTGGGTCGACTACCTCCTCTGACTAAGTAGACCAGGGACCACGATGGCCTGGGACGACGGAACCATGGGATCTTGATCGGGTCTATCATCCATTCCCCCACCATCCGCTTTAAGTGCAAGATGGTGAAGTTTATATTTTAAATATCAAAATTTTCAATATCCAAAACTTCCAAACTTTCCAAATACCCAGATTCAAACACAATTTCCCAAAATCTAAACCCAATTTCCAATTTCCAATTCCAATCATTGCTTCTACTATATGCCAGATACACGTATTCTCTATACGTATCTAATTAATGACTAGCCTTAATCGAAAGTTCTCTCTCATGATTGAGAGGGTTAATTAACTATAGGGGCTTGCGCCTATAGGAAACCAGAACTCAGATCATAAAGTCCTCGCAAAATGAGGGCGAAATCTCTGGGTAGTGTCTTATCTACAAACCCATCT
Organism: Dendrobium nobile; assembly: GCA_022539455.1. NCBI lineage: Eukaryota > Viridiplantae > Streptophyta > Magnoliopsida > Asparagales > Orchidaceae > Dendrobium > Dendrobium nobile. Next base: position 60,803,547 of record CM039719.1, on the reverse strand, counting down.
GCCTTCCAAAATTTATCCCGGAACTTATCAGTTAAAACTCCCTCGCTCAAATAAATAAAAGGAAATCGCGCGGCGGGGAGGCCGGGGTCGAATTTTCGGAGCCCACAATGGTCTGGCGGGCAAGCGGGAGCATGAAAGGGTGGGGTTTGAACCTAGCCAAGCACAGTTGTGGCGAGCAAGTCGCGCTAGCCTTAGGCAGATCGGGTCGGCAACGGGTCATGCGAGTTGAGGTAGGTAGGGTCGCAGCGGGTCGGCATTGGGTCACGTGAAGCGAGGCAGGGCCTATCGTGCGGGTCGGAAGGAAGTGGGATGGGTGGGGGCTGTAGCGGGCTCGATGTTTCTTTTTTCTTATTTTTTATTTTTTCGGTGGATTGTTTTACACCGGTAGCATTTTTCGATACGTGATTTACCAGCGTAAATTTTTCTGCCGATAATCCATCGGAAATGCTAATTTCTAGCAGACTTTGGCCATCTTCTGATGAAAATAGCCGCCATAAACCAACGTTTTTCTATAGTGTTTGGGTGCATTAATTGTGAGCATTAACCATGGTGGCATTAGTGGTCGTTAGCCTTGTTGGCAATGATGAGCATCAACTTTATGATGCTGAAATTTTTGATGATATTGAGCATGCATGTTTACTTTTCTGATATATCAATTGGCTTCAAAATTAAGTTTTATTGTATAAAAATAGAGAGGTGTAAATAAGATACCATTAAAAAAATTTTGAGGAAAAAATAATTTCTAAACTAGCTTATTAAAAATTTGAATAAGCTAATAATCTTTTATTAATATATTAAGCTTGATTGTGGGAAGCATTTGTTGAACTTGAATTCTATAGAGCTTATTGATCACTCTGATTGGATTTGTTCTCAATCGGGTGACCATTGGAGTGATGAGAGGAATAATCATGGTTTCTCTAACGTTTTGAGAGAAGATAGTAATTTAAACGTTGTGCTAGTGGATAATGAGGGATTTACTATGTTTTCTAGCAAGCAAGTTAAGAAAAACAAAAATAAAGGTTTCAAGGTTTCTATTGGGTCACTCGTTCTAATGCTCATTTGTGTTCTTCTATTGGTTTGTCCCTTTTGTTTGGTTGGGGCAGTTATGTTCTATTATTGGCTTTTCTTGTTATGTGCTGGATGGCTTTCATCGTCGGCGCCTTTTGCTCTATTTTGTTATTTTCTTTTTGTTCTTCATTGTAATTTAGTAGGGACCTTAAGCTACTAGCTTTCTTATTTTTTGGCTTTGTTTGTAGCTCTTTGAGCAGCAGTGGTTTGAGGTCCCCTTTAGGATCTTGTAACCTTTTATTATATTAACACGTATGCCCATTGGTGAGTTTTATCCAACTATATATATATATATATATATATATATATATATATATATATATATATATATATATATATATATATATATATATATATATATATATAAATATATATATATTAAGCATGATATCATTAAAATAACAAACTTAATGATCTAAGTATGAAGCTTATGCTCACATTCATTTTAAAATAATATTGGTACTTAATTCTAAGATGAACTTTTTTTTTTTTTTGGCATGATATTAATAATTATATCATATGTAAATAAAATGCATCAATACATTAACTAAATAAAAAATTAATCCAAATAAAACCCCAAAATTTGTAGATAAATCTATAATAATACAGCTACATAAACAAGATTATTTTTAGCTCAATCAAAATTCATTTTAAAGTGTTATTAATCATCATTCAAACATTGATACATTTTACTCGACTAATTTCATTGAATTGATGCTAAAAACACTCAGTGGATTGTTAAATAATGAATCTTCACTTTGCATCCTTAAACCTATTGAATTGAACATCTTCATGTGTTCAAGTTATAAATGCTCAAAGCTACTTCAATGGAACATGTCATCATCTCCATGGTAGCTATTTCATTGAAGTGATTGTGCTTTGTACCACCATTTTATATATTTTAAATATTTTTAATATAATTAGAAACACTATATATATCACCTAATAATGTGTACTTGAAGCCGAAGAAATATCATAATATTATTCTTATTTTTGTTTGTAGAAAGCATACTTTCACTTTATTTATATTAACCACAATAGAGAACAATGAAATACAAAAGCACTCTCATAAAATCTCTCCTTAGCATAAAAACAACTCTCTTTACCACATAACAATTTAAAGCACACTCTCGCTCAAGCAAATATGATACTTCTAAGCATAGGCTCCAGGGTTGGCTACAAGGTGCTCTTCCACTGCCTTGACGCTATTGATGAAACCTTCCTGGGCCTTCTTAATGTCCTCAGCAACATCAACGCCAGCAATGGCCTTGTATGTCGCCAACACCTTAACAATAGAGCTATTTCCCTTTGGCTCAACCTTGATGTGCGAAGTTGCAGACTCAATCTTGTTGCCCAAATCTCCACCCTCCACAACAGAAGTCTTCAGTTCAAGCTTCTCATGGTCGATGAAATCAAGACGTTCTTTAATAAAGCTAAAAGGCATGACTGCATAAAAAACTCAATGTAATGAGGCCTATTTGGAATAAAAAAATTTGAAAACAAGGCATAAAAAATTATTAAGCAAAAGAGAAGAGATGGAGTTGTGAACCTGGGGAGAAGTTGATCTGCCTGATGCTCCCCGGGCTTCCATCTCCAGAAATTAAAGTAACGCCGGTGATAATCTGAGGGATGAGCTTAGGACCGAGATTATGCCAGTCAAAGAATGCGGCCTTAAAGATGGCAGCCGCTGGGGCTTTGGTCTCCACCTCTGCAGTCCAGCTTGAACTCATCTTTCTCCTGGCTTGATTTAGCTTGTTTTCGATATATGCTTTGTTTAGCTGGTAGATGTTCATGCAATGCAGTATGGCTGAGCTTTTATACTGATTTGATGGCGAGGTTGATGAAGATTATTAATGTGGTCGGCACATTTGGTATTTTTCTTCAAAGGTCGGCAGCGTGGATGATTGACCTATTGGCTAGCTAATTAAAGTGTGAGAAGAAGGAAAATCGCAGCTTCTCTTGTGGAAGATGGTCCAAAGCTCTCACCAAACTTCGTTAGATTGGTAAGAAAATATAGAACAGTGCTGTTAATATAAAATATATGAATGTGGAAAGTAGCCCAAAATTCTGGACTTATTGACCTTTATTTTATTTTTTTCTTAAACTGGAAAGAGATGGGGACACCTCATCAGATCCACCGAAACAGTGAACAGTTAGGATACAGAATTAGAGGTTGCTGGACGCCGCGCGCATTTAGTTTGTTCTGCTTCTAGTCCTAGATGTTTTTATACCGGGCCGCTTCATTAAAGCTCCATCAAAAGGAATTGGAAGTCATCGATCAGTTTAATTTTTGAGTGCGGAGTATGGACACAAAGCCTTTCGATTTTATAACTCTAAATAGTAAAAGTTCGGTTATTGTACATCATTATATTTTTATTATTCACTATTGCGCTTTTACTGTTCACAATCACAAAACTGAACGACTCTCTGGATCCGGACTCTACACATAATAATCTCACATAAAGTTGCGAGGAGAAAATCTAAAGAATAGTATGAATGATTAATCATGCATTTTTGGATAATAAATATTTTTCCTTTAAATTTGTTTAGAAAGCTATAATAATTAAGACCTTCATTATTATTATTGTTGTTGTTATTGTGAAAGTGTAATAGTTTTATGGCCTACTTGTATGGGTGTCAATTATTGACACGACCTGATAACCCAACACGAATTGATAACCCGATCTGAAACAGACCTGAAAAATTCGGGTTCAGGTCAACCCGTTTAAGAAACGGGTCAGGTTTGGGTTGCAACTTTTGACCTGTTTCAAAAATCGGGTCGGGTCTGTGTCAACCCACTAACCCGGATTTGACCTGAAATCTGAGGAAGAGTTGGCACGTTAGCGACCGTGCATTTGCGCTCTACTTTGACCCTTGAATTCTAGACGAAGCAGAGATTGGCATAAGGTTGTCGGCACTCAGGCTTCACCGCCTCAGTTGGACGGAGAGTTGGATGTGAAGCGGGGCTCGTTCGGTCGAATAAACGAGTGGAAGCGGGACTCCACACTCTCAAGCGGAAAGCTGGAGCCAATCACAACACGGTCGAGAATAGCACTCGCATGCAGAGGGCTAGAGCTGGTCAGGCCTTAGCTTCGCCGTCGTGGCTTCGCCGTTGCGTTAGGCTGCTCCACAGTCCATGCATAGCTTCGCAGCCAGCGGATCCTTGCCAATATTCCGCATTTCTGCCTCACATCAGACACTAGCAATCTTCCACACTCGTGCCTCACACCTATGCCAATCTTCCTCTCGAAAAGTTTTTTACCCTTTTAAAAGAGGATTTGAGGGTTGGGTGGGGTCAACCCGACAACCCGCCCGATTCGGGTCCGGTTTAAAATCTGACCCGTTTGCAAAAACGAGTTGGGTTCGGGTTGACCCGTTTATGGCCGGGTCAAGCCGAGTACGACCCAAACCCGACCCGTTGACCCGAATTGACACCCCTACCTACTTGGATTAGGAAGCTCGAACACACATGCATTACTAAAGAGAAATTTTAATATCAAAGATCTTAATGTCTTTGTATAAGGGGAAATTTTTTGGTATATAGTTAACTATTTATGTCTTGGTATTTTAGTTGCATAAAGTGAATTATATATGTTCTATCTTTTAAGGTAGTATAGTACCCTCTCTATAATATTAGAAAAAAAGATGTATTGTTTATTTGTACTCTTTTGATTTTAGTGTTTTGTGAACACACCAATAATATATTCTCTCCTTCATAGTGATTTTTATTTGGTGTAGTTTCTTAGTAGCATGATGCTCTCTTAATGCTCATATCACTGTTGGTGGTGATGACCAATATTGATGTTGGTGATAACAATGAAAATCAACACTCATTGTGACGACATATATTGACATAATTAATTGTTGTGTACTTCTACCTTGAAGGCATATGTAGGGTTTGGCCTTATGTCACCGATGAATACTAGGATTATTGGCGATAAATGATGTCGATGATAGTGGTAATCTATAGTTGTTATAGGTGGTAGTAGTTTGAAAACTGCTGCTAGATAATGCTGCCTTTATGCACTTTTTTTATACTACTATGATGACAAGAATAAACATTATTGACTGGGGATGTCAAACTTATTAACAATGACAATCATTAGTCTCATTGGTGATGCCAATCATCATCCATATTGGAAATTTAGTGCGTTAACATTGGATGTTATAAGGGTTTGATTAATGGGCATCGAGGTTCTAGGTAATATCTTTCTTCAATCTTAGCAGCTTCAACATGTGTTGATCTTGGCAGCATTAATGATTATTGACCGTAGTGGCAATAATGAGCATTGGCCTTGGTCGCATTCGTGGGCCTCAATCTTATTGGTGGTGAAGGGTATCGATGTTGTTAATAATGAGGGAGAATTATAAATATCGGTAGCTTTAAGCATCTACAATAGTGGTGATGGAAAGCATCAATGTTTGTGACAAAGTTGAGTAATTATTCTCGATCACAACAGGAAAAACGTTGATTTCTAGTGGATTTTTTGGTGCAAATAAATCCGTTAGAAATTCCAATAGATTTTTCGACAAATTTTTGGTGGAATTCGGATGAAAATTTTTTTTAACATATTTTTCGCAGGATTTCCGACGAAATTTTAAATTTTCTAAAAAATGATAATTAGAAATATTTAAAATTATTCATTTTGTTAAATTAAATTAATTAAATTAAATATTGGTACACTAAAACAATTTAAAAAGTATAATAAATTATTATTAAATTGAATAAAATATAATAATTATTTTGAACTTAAAAAACTCATCTTTTAAATATAGTAATTATTTTAAATAAAATATAAATTAAATTAAACTAGCTCAGCTTTATAAATTAATTTAATTATTTTAAATTTTATTAATTTTATATTTTAAATAAAATGTAAACTTAGCTTTTAAATATTTTAAATAAATTATATTAAATATATTAATTATTTTGATTTTTTAAATATATTAATTATTTTGATTTTTAAAAATTATTTTAAATAAAATATTATGTCTTTTATGATATAAATAGAAAAAAACTCATCTTTTAATGTAGTTTTGCTGGGTGGCATGATGGTTTGGCGGGCAAGCGGGAGCATAAAAGGGTGGGGTTTTAGGCAGATCGGGTCGGCAACGGGTCATGCGAGTTGAGGTAGGGAGGGTCGCAGCGGGTCGGCATTGGATCACGTGAAGCGAGGCAGGGCCTATCGCGCGGGTCGGAAGGAAGTGGGATGGGTGGGGCGGGGCTGTAGTAGGCTCGATGTTTCTTTTTTCGTATTTTTTATTTTTTTGGTGGAGTGTTTTACACCGGTAGCATTTTCCGATACGTGATTTACCAGCGTAAATATTTCTGCCGATAACCCGTCGGAAATACTAATTTCTGACAGACTTTTGCCATTTTCTGATGAAAATAGCACCATAAACTAACGTTTTCCTGTAGTGTTTGGGGGCATTAATGGTGAGCATTAACCATGGTGGCATTAGTGGTCGTTAGCCTTGTTGGCAATGATGAGCATCAACTTTGTGATGCTTTTAGCATGCATGTTTACTTTTCTGATATATCAATTGGCTTCAAAATTAAGTTTTATTGTATAAAAATAGAGAGGTGTTAATAAGATACCATTAAAAAAATTTTGAGAAAAAATTAATTTCTAAACTTATTAAAAATTTGAATAAGCTAATAATCTTTTATTAACATATTAAGCATGATTGTGAGAAGCATTTGTTGAACTTGAATTCTATAGAGCTTATTGATCACTCTGATTGGATTTTCTCTCAATCGGGTGACCACTGGAGTGATGGGAGGAATAATCATGGTTTCTCTAACGTTTTGAGAGAAGATAGTAATTTAAACGTTGTGCAAGTGGATAATGAGGGATTTACTATTTTTTCTAGCAAGCAAGTTAAGAAAAACAAAAATAAAGGTTTCTATTGGGTCACTCGTTCTAATGCTCATTTGTGTTCTTCTATTGGTTAGTCCCTTTTGTTTGGTTGGGGCAGTTATGTTATATTATTGGCTTTTCTTGTTATGTGCTGGATGGCTTTTATCGTCGGTGCCTTTTGCTCTATCTTGTTATTTTCTTTTTGTTCTTCATTGTAATTTAGTAGGGACCTTAAGCTACTAGCTTTCTTATTTTTTGGCTTTGTTTGTAGCTCTTTGAGCAGCAGTGGCTTGAGGTCCCCTTTAGGATCTTGTAACCTTTTATTATATTAACACGTATGCCCATTGGTGAGTTTTATCCAACTATATATATATATATATATATTAAGCATGATATCATTAAAATAACAAACTTAATGATCTAAGTATGAAGCTTATGCTCACATTCATTTTAAAATAATATTGGTACTTAATTCTAAGATGAACTATTTTTTTTTTTTTGGCATGATATTAATAATTATATCATATGTAAATAAAATGCATCAATACATTAACTAAATAAAAAATTAATCCAAATAAAACCCCAAAATTTGTAGATAAATCTATAATAATACAGCCACATAAACAAGATTATTTTTAGCTCAATCAAAATTCATTTTAAAGTGTTATTAATCATCATTCAAACATTGATACATTTTACTCGACTAATTTCATTGAATTGATGCTAAAAACACTCAGTGGATTGTTAAATAATGAATCTTCACTTTGCATCCTTAAACCTATTGAATTGAACATCTTCATGTGTTCAAGTTATAAATGCTCAAAGCTACTTCAATGGAACATGTCATCATCTCCATGGTAGCTATTTCATTGAATGTGATTGTGCTTTGTACCACCATTTTATATATTTTAAATATTTTTAATATAATTAGAAACACTATATATATCACCTAATAATGTGTACTTGAAGCCGAAGAAATATCATAATATTATTCTTATTTTTGTTTGTAGAAAGCATACTTTCACTTTATTTATATTAACCACAATAGAGAACAATGAAATACAAAAGCACTCTCATAAATCTCTCCTTAGCATAAAAACAACTCTCTTTACCACATACAATTTAAAGCACACTCTCACTCAAGCAAATATGATACTTCTAAGCATAGGCTCCAGGGTTGGCTACAAGGTGCTCTTCCACTGCCTTGACGCTATTGATGAAACTTCCTTGGCCTTCTTAATGTCCTCAGCAACATCAACGCCAGCAATGGCCTTGTATGTCGCCAACACCTTAACATTAGAGCTATTTCCCTTTGGCTCAACCTTGATGTGCGAAGTTGCAGACTCAATCTTGTTGCCCAAATCTCCACCCTCCACAACAGAAGTCTTCAGTTCAAGCTTCTCATGGTCGATGAAATCAAGACGTTCTTTAATAAAGCTAAAAGGCATGACTGCATAAAAAACTCAATGTAATGAGGCCTATTTGGAATAAATTTTTTTTGAAAACAAGGCATAAAAAATTATTAAGCAAAAGAGAAGAGATGGAGTTGTGAACCTGGGGAGAAGTTGATCTGCCTGATGCTCCCCGGACTTCCATCTCCAGAAATTAAAGTAACTCCGGTGATAATCTGAGGGATGAGCTTAGGACCGAGATTATGCCAGTCAAGGAATGCGGCCTTAAAGATGGCAGCCGCTGGGGCTTTGGCCTCCACCTCTGCAGTCCAGCTTGAACTCATCTTTCACCTGGCTTGCTTTAGCTTGTTTTTGATGCTTTGTTTAGCTGGTAGATGTTCATGCAGTGCAGTATTGCTGAGCTTTTATACTGATTTGATGGTGAGGCTGATGAAGATTATTAATGTGGTCTGCACATTTGGCATTTTTCTTCAAAGGTCGGCAGCGTGGATGATTGACCTATTGGCTAGCTAATTAAAGTGTGTGAATAAAGAAAATAGGAGCTTCTCTTGTGGAAGATGGTCCAAAGCTCTCACCTAACTTCGTTAGGTTGGGAAGAAAATAGCGAACAGTGCTGTTAATATAAAATGTATAAAGGTGGACGGTAGGAGCTCTTGACGTTCAAGATGGAGGCGATAGTTCAAAGTTTCAGTCTTATTGATCTTTGATATATATTATGATATAGAATTGAAAGGCTTGAAGATTGCTATACGTTTTAGGCAATGAAAATATATCCGTTAATTTTTTTTAGGCAAAATTAAGCTTGTGAATTCTCAGTCATAATCTATAGGTAATGATAATTAATATATTCAATTTTTGTTTAATGAAATCTTTCTTAAACTAAAATGCTAATTTTGATATAATTTTTTTCTTATGACTGCAAAAAATATCGTGGATATTTGTGAGATTGAAAGAGTTTTATCCTCGACTTCGATAATGAAGTTGGAACATATGGGTTTGTTTAGTTTGAATAGTTAGAATTACATAAAAATGCATGAAGTCAAATTGATTAAGTGTGGCATCATGATATCAATGGTGCTAGACTTACTTGATGATTCTAAATATGACATGGATGGGTGATATGTTTGCTTTATAAGATTCTTGCTATATAGTGATGGAATAAGAGGCAGCTTCAAAATCAGTCATGTAATTTAAGTTTGCAATCGACTTTGCAACAAATTATGACTCGTAAAAAAAAAATCATGATAAATTGAATCGACTCCCCTTTCTTTCCATTTTTATTTCCCCAAATCCGTATCTCACATGACAACCCACTCCAATTTGCTGCTAGGATTAGTTTCCTTCCCTCGTAGCTGTTGACCGTATTGAATAGTGATTGGCCTTAGATGACTCGATCTCCTAGTCACAATTGTTGGAGTTCTTGCATTGTCAAGCAACCTCCCTCATGATTGATTACATCTTTGCAACCACCACCCTTCTCATCTTTGCCAGTATAGGTGCCTTCACACAATTGACAATGACTTGGAAAGGTATCTTCATGTTGATTGTGCCTAGTGTGTTGTTGTTGTTTCGATGTGTGTGCGTAAGAGAGAGAGAGAGAGAGAGAGAGAGAGAGAGAGAGAGACCTCCTAGAGTATTCATATCCCACCTAGCCCATTATTATGAGCTGTCAAAGGTTGAGGAAGAAGAAGATTGAGAGAAATCTTGTTCGATCTCTCCATCTATGCTACTTCAGCCATTTATTCCAATTATAATATATAGATTCTCTCACTGAGGATATTCAATCTATAGTTATTGAGCCAAGGAAGAGGTTTGCAACCTCATCCCTATCAAACATTATTGGAGTTGAAGGAGGAGCTTGATCAATAAAGCCATTAAGAGAGCACCAACCGTAGAAGAAACTTGTTATAGCTTTTTTGTCACCCTAAGAAGCTCTCTAACCAATTTAGTAAGTTAGTGTCGAGCCTAGGATAATACCATAAACAAAGATATAAATAGTATTTCTAGAAAATAAGCATGAGATGTCCACCCCTTATCCCCTCTCTCCATTTTGCAATGACAAATGCAAGCTACCATGGAAACATAAAGTTGATATGAATAAAGAAGATATATTATTATTCAAAGAATAATAATAACATAAAAAAGATACAAATAATATTTCTAGGAAACTAACATGGGAAATCCTTCCCCCTCTCTCCACCATCCAAATGGGGATTGATGGTTGAATTCAAACAAAGAAACAAACATAGGATGCTTTTCCCCCCTCTCTTTCTCCTGTCAGGATTCTTCACTAATTTATGTGTACTTATAAATTATATCAAATATAATTTCTTATCTAAACTATTTTATACAAATAAGTCAATCTAATATAAGATGATCTAGAATGCCGGTTAAATTATAATCTAGATAATCCATAAGAAGACCCAACATATCATTCTAGATCATATTCCTTTATATATAGAACGACAAGCAAACTATAAAGGGATATGATCTAGAATGATAGGTAGGGTCTTCTTATAGAGTTGTGAGTCATGGTAGAAAGCTATGATAATTATAAGAAATATAAATTTATATGCATTTTTTCTTAAGCTAAAATACAAATTAATTAGCATGCCTATATTTTGATATAATAATTTTATGGAACATAAAAAATAACCTTTGTAATTGTGACAGTGTAAATTTTATCCTCTACTTGGATAAAGAGCTCAAATACACATGCAACTAAAAAGATAATTATTTACATCAAATATATCAATGGGGAGGAAAAATCTATTGCATAGGAAAGATGTAAAAATCCACTATTTGTGCGGTTGGTTTACTTTTGAATAGTTAGAGGGATATAAATGCATGCAACCAAATACGATCAAATTGATGATTATGACATCATCATAATAGTTGTGTTGGACATATATAATAATACAAATTATACATAGGTTTGTGATCTATTTAACATATTCAATCGGTTTTAGAATAATGTCGATGTATTTGACTGATATTTATGAGTAGATTATGCCCATTGTGTTCTTAAGTGAGAAAAAGACCTCTTAGAGTGTTCACTCCCACTTAGCGCATTATTTTGAGATTTTCAAGCTAGAGATTTTGATGTCTCTGTCATGGCTTCCTCAAGCCTTTATTGTACTTACAATAGCTTGCTCTGATTGAGGAAGTTTGATATGGAGTAGTTGAGCCCAAGATTAGACTACTAAGCAATAACATCCTCAACTAAAACCTATTTGAGCTGAAAAGAAGGGCTGTTAGTAGGTCATTTAGTAAGAACCATCACCTACTATAGTTATAATAGATATCTTCATATGAGGAAGATCTTTTATTAATTTGGAAGGCTAATCTTAGCATTAGCCTAGCACTACAGGAAGAATGCCGCCGCCATGCCGCCGGTAAACAGGAAAACCGCCGGTTTAGTCATAGTAATCGCCAGTTTTTGACGTTTTTCCTGTAGTGTAGGATACACTTCATCCATAATTAGACTAATCTTACACTTGATTTTCCTTGATGCAAACACTTCCACAAGTCTTGATTTTGACACCACCATATAGCTCTTCTTATGAGCTTTCTATAGAGTTATAACACACCGCTCTATTTTGTTCATTGTAGATGTAAAAAGGAGTTTTCTTCTCTACAATCTTTCTCTTGAGTTCCCCATTAAATAGAGCTTGGGATATGACTCGTTAGTTCTTAGCTCAATATACATGGAGTATGGTGATCCAAGGGATGAGGTTATTATGTGGTTACAATATATTTATTTTCTTGATACCATTTATTTTGATGTCCAAATGTAATGATTTAAGCAACTAAAATTTTCTTATTAATTTTAGAATCTCAAAAGAATTATACAAAAAATATATTTGGTTTGCTGGTAAGATGTAATAATTATTTAAATATTAAAATAATTATTTATCTTTAATCTATCAATGAAAAACTTACAAAATTGGTGTGTGTGCTTCTTTAGTATAAGAAAGATTATGATTTAAATTTCAAACCGATCATCCTTTATAAGCTTGTAAGTCTCTTATGTTTTGGATTTGTTATTAATAAAATTAATTTAAAATCACTAAATTTATAAACATTATTCCTAGATATTTCCCATTATTATAATGATTGTCCTAACTCTAAGTAATGTTTTTATAAATATGAATATCCTAGTATGGGTATAACCCTACCCTAGAGGTAGAGTTTGACCTATTTAACCAGTTGGGTCATAAACTATACCGTAGACTCATTTTCCCTAATCAACTCTAGGTGGCATTAGTGCATGCTTTATACCATAAATCAAGAAAGGTTAATGATGGTTATAAGATTTAAGGATTTATCTCAGTCCTTATGTTAGCTAACATATCGCCTTAGTAGACCCCCATCTATATCTTTGGGGACATCTAATGGCTTTCCCATCATAGCATTTCTACTCAAGGTGTTTGTTGTCCCATTAGGTCATGTTCCTTCTCGTAGGCCCAAAAAATTTAGATTTGGTCGATATTATCTACTTAGGTGGCTTAGAGGGTCTACCATAACAAATATGGCCCAATCACTTAAAAGAACTCATAGTTGGACCATTAGTTGATTAAGTTTGATCATGGGAGGTCATATATTAACCTTTTTAGCCTCTACTAATAGGTATCATTTGGCTATAAGGATGTTAAATCTTACACCCTAATACTTAAACAACATAAATGTTGACCCCTAAAACAAGCCCATGAATCTTAGATTTGATAAAGAGAATTCTGCTTGAATATGGATTGTATTGAATTTTATTATACACTGGTGGAAGAAGCAATCAAATGGGGAACAATCAAGCTTCTATTATGGATTGATTGTACAGAAACATTTCTCTTCCATCTATAGTAGCCATAGTGGTATTGGAAGGACAACTCTCCTACAACATGAAGATGAAATGATAAAGGAATTTGATCTGAAAATGGGTTTGTGTTTCCACAAATATGATGTGAAAAAGTCCAATGCAGATATTTTGGAATCTCTTAGTGGCCCTGAAGAAGATCAGTGTTTACAACTCCTTGGCTCTCATGTATTTGCTGACGAAGAAATCCTAATGATTATAAAGGATTAAGATCCATTGATGGAAAGATAGTTAAAAAAAAAAGGGGGGGGGGGGGGGGGGGGGGGGGGGGGGGGGGGTGGGGGGGGGGGGGGGGGGGAGGGGGGGGGGGGGGGGGGGGGGGGGGGGGGGGGCCCCCTTTTCTTTATGGGATCTCTGAATTTTGGTGTTACTTTTGTATGCTTTGGAGAGAAACTTGGCATTCTTTCTTTCTTTTTTTTGATCTGCATTTTGGTGCACAGGTGATTTCAGATTGACAACACACGAGACACAGCGCCTATTATACGTCCGGAACATCCCTGAAAATCCAAATTTATATTTTATTTAATATATATTGGATCGTTTTGAAAGGTGTTGTAAAAATTTCAAAGGGCGGGCTTAAATATGATGGAAGGCGTTGACGCTTTCTACGAGGGGAAATGAGGCCTCGACGATAATCAACGACGTAACGATCGACAAACGGATGCGTGCATTGCGTCCAGAACGTCGTCACATTCAGAATACATATTATTATTTGTTTAATTTGGATTTGTTTGAGGTGGCGTCGCAAATTTCAAAGATTGATTTAAGTTTGATCCAAACGACATGGGTTTACAAAGGAAAACGAAGGCCTCGACGATGCTCAAACGAAAGTCCGATCGTTTAAGAACGGTAGTGCCATGGGCTCCAGAAACGTGTTGGCATTAGGAATATATACATTTTATTTGATCAAATCACATTGTTTGAGGCAGTGTACGCAAATTTTGAAGGCGATCCAAATGTGTTGCGAAGGCACACATTACGAGGAAATTAAACTAGCCTCGTCAGTGGCAAAATAACGTATCGTTGCAAAATGGTGGGTTTTATGAATTGCGTCTAGAACGTCTGTCGGCATTAAGGATATATATTTAATTAAAAGGTCATTTTATTGGGAGGAAAATAGTTAAAATCTTTTAGGATTCCATTGGCGACTAAAGTCACGGTCGGTTTGTGTTTACTGGAGGATACTTGGAGTATGAAAGGGATTGCAGGGGCATTAGTTCTAAAAGGTAATTTATTGGGTTTAGACATTTATTTTGAGGCTGTAGGCTTTAATTAATCAAAGTCTGCCTAAAACATCTCAGAATTGTTATCACACTTTTTGTTCTATATATATTCGACAAGATTATAGTTTGATTAAAGCATGATTTGGTCAACATGTGGATAGTGTTGGGTTTCATTCAGCAAACTCTCATGACCAAGAATGATTTTCGGTGGATATTGGAGAATATTTTTGATAAAAAAAACCTTTTTGCGATTACAGACATATGATTTATTATGTAACTGTGTTGAGCCACAGTACAGTGTGCAAGTAGAATATTCATAAGAGTTAAGGATGGCTCTTTGCAGTATGCTTGTTAAAACATCTTAAATTGAGAAGCCTTCGATTATCAAGCCGTATTTATTGGTTAGCTTGGAGGGATTATGAATGCTATGCTTTGCAAAAATAGAATCAATTATCCTGGAGTTTCAAGGAGGCACGGAATTTATGGATTTCATAACATTGGGCCATTTGGGATGCTTATTCTATGTATATATTCAACCTTTGGCAAGATTTCTTCAAGGCACAAATGAGTATGGGTGTGTGTCGGTTCTCACAAAACGCGCTGACAAACTCTTCAATTTATTGCTTATATTGTATGCACAAGTACATGCACAGTCTGTAGATAAAATATCACTATATTGGTCATTTTCTACTATCTAAAACTGTCTCATGGCAAATTTATTCAACGATTTTTAATTGGAGTATACAGTGACGATTTGCTGCAAATACTGAAGGATCTTCAACTTAAATTATGACAGTGTAAATTTGTTGATGGGCAACCAATGATGTTGGATATGAGTTTCGGTTACAACAAAAAGGCTTACGTGATGCTACTAATTATGTGTCAATGGGATTGGAAATCCATTACCTAGATGCAGCAGCAAAACTAATTTATTTCAAGACAAAAAAAAAATACTCATGGGAAAGCACTCTGAGCTCGATCGATGTGGCATTAAAGGGTAAATTGAATGCTCAATCTTTGGAAAATTAATTATAATGGATAATGATGTACAAAGCTCTATACCACTTTTATTTAAAAAAAAGTTTAAAATAAAAGTCAAATGAATGTTAAGGTTCAATTATAATTGCAATGACCTCGTACTATGTATATGTGATCTGTCCGATAATCCTAAACCCCGCTGAGGCTGCAGTGACTCGTCTCTCAAATCTGACTGAATACCCTCGGATGTATGTTTCGATATCTCTTCTTCACATCGAAGCCTGGGTCTCTTCGCTTGCGTTTAAAATGTAGAGGAAGCAATAGCTTGTTTGGTTCTGCTTGAGATAAACTCACAAACTTCAACCATCTGCTGCTCTCAATTCCTGCTTTTTCACAGCTCCTTCTCCCCAATGGTGAAGGCTTCTACATATACTCCAACTCACGCAGTCCCTCACTCTTCCTGTAGGACTGTCGTCCAACACCCCTCACCTCCCCTGTTCGTTCACAGCTAAACATCCAAATACTGAAACCCCGCAAGACTTACTACCCGACCTTACTCACCTTCTGTCCACGCCGTCGGCCTCCTTTCTTCCTGTTTTAAAAAAAATAATCTCACCCCCACCTTCAAATAACCTTTCAGCAGCTTACACTTTCACGTGATGCATAGGCGGAAGGTTAAAAAGAAACAAAATAAAAAATAAAATGATACAACAACTGTGCTTGTCCTTTAATGAGCAAAGCCACGTGAAAACCTGTGCTAGTTCATCCATAGTCAAGTTATTACTTCAAATTTTTTTTACTGTCTTGTTTTGTCTTTAGCCGAAAATTTCTTTTTTTTTATTCTCTCACTTTTCAGCCATGTCAAAAGATCACACACACACTTCTCTAATTTACTCTACAGTAAAAAAAAAATGAAGTTTGATTTCTTTTCTTTTGTTTGGGTTATTCTAACATATTTCTGTTTTAGTTTTTTTTTTTAATTTCTTATTTTATTAGTTTATTTGTTTTTGTTTGTCTTTATTAGTTAGTATTTAGTAGTGGTATTTATTTATATAAACTTGTTGTATATATATTGTTGTACATATAATACTGTGTATATTTTATATATATTTATATTATTAAATTCACGGGTTGACGTTGCTGCGTAAATATTTATATGCTCTTAATTTATGTGATTTCTTATATATATTTATGCCGTATAAAGTTTTTTTTTTAAAAAAAAAAGAGGGAAATGTAGATCATTCTTTTTTTTTCCCTTTTCTCTTAAATATCTGTAGCTTATTAAATGAATGTCACCAACTATTTTAGTGCTATTATTAAATTTGAGAATAATGTATGCATGATTGTTGAGATGCTCACAAATGTACATGGACTCAAAATACACATCAGGAGAAAACGAATGGGATATGGATTTTGGATATCATCATATATGTAATTTCATGCATGATTTAGGCATGCCATTCATCTTTTCTGAGAAGATCTCAACTACAGTGAGATTTCCACGCTCTGTTTTGCATTATAGTTAACTTAGTTAGTTTATTAACTATATAAACTACAGTTAAATTAGTTAATTTTTATTAACTATTTGCACTATAAAGATTAGTTAATTTTATTAACTATTTAAACTATAGTTAATTTAGTTAACTTATTAACTATTTAAACTACAGTTAAAATAGTTAATTTTATTAGCTGTTTCTATTATAGAGAATTAGTTAATTTATTAGCTTTTAAACTATAGTTAATGTAGTTGATTTCACTAACTATTTAAACTATAATTTAATTAGTAAGTTATGCCTTTTTGTGATATATTCATGTTATATATTCCTCTTGCCACTCGTCGTCGTCGCCAATGTTGCAAAGGTATAAAATTCATAAGCTCAAAACCTTAACTTGATAGCCCATTTCGGAGTTTGCGGCGCACCGGAAAACCGCCTATACATGTCTTTATTGCACATGGTGGGAAGGGACCCCGGTGCGGCTCCTACGACAAGATGGGAAATCACCTTAAGGTCCACTTCGTCGTTCGTGGTGCACCGAAAAACCGCCTATACATGTCTTTATTGCACATGGTGGGAAGGGACCCCGGTGCGGCGCCTACGGCGAAATGGAGTCATTTATAAGTACTCTCGTGCGAGGGGAAAGCAAACTGTGTTATTTCTTTATTGTTATTCTTATGCAGGTGCACTTGAAGACCCCATACACGTCTTTATTGCACGTGATGGGAGGAAAGTACACGGCCGCGGTGTCCTCATCCGAGGGCACCTACCATACACGCCTTTATTGCGCGTGGTGGGAAGGCTAGTCTCCCAAAATTTCCCCTAAACGGGGGAGACGCCGGGAGGCTGCCGAAATTTTGTCTAAAAAAGACAAGGACTTGGACACTTTTTGGACAACATGGGACATAAGAACTTAGACTCAAAAATGACTTAAAGAATTTGAATAAAAAAAATTTTTGAGCAAATAAAGAGAATAAGACTTATGATTGCAACCAAATTGTGCTCAAATGAACATTAAATGATTATGTCATTCAAAATCAAATGAAGTTGAATATAAGAGAACAACACCAAATTGAGCTTCATATAAGATTGATAATTGCAATCAAATATGAAATTATCAAAATGATGTATTCATAAGGAAGGTATAATATTCAAGCATCATGTGTTGATCATGATCATTCAAACAAGGATCAAGTGAACAAATGCAAGAGATATCATCTTGAACATGAGTTTCATGTGGAGTTTGAAATATTTGAACAAATAACTCTCTTGTAACATGCCTATAAAAATGGAAGGATAAATAAATGAAAATCATCTCAAGTCAAATACAAAAAAGAGATTATGAAAGGCATGACTTGGTTTCAAAGTCACTACATGAGGATCCTAAAAGCATGATGTAGCTTGTAATATTGGGCATCTCCTGAGTGACATTTAATTGGTCAAAAATGAGGCATGTCATGAATATAGATCATATATCTCAATCATGTTCTTAGGTGATTGAAACTAATTGAATAAGTGACACATTCATAAACGAGATGAGAAGAACCTATGATTGGTGAAAACTAGTGCTAAATATGGTGTTAAGCTCATCATACATGTTGCAATCTATTTTGCAATTATAACTTAACTTCCAAATAATAAAAGATTGTGGAGAATATGGCTTAATCATAAAGCTATGGTATGAGGGAAGATCCGTCCCTATAAGCAACTGCAAATTCATCAGAACAATCACCCGAGATTGGTGAAAGGGTGGATTCGATGCAGAAATAATGAATCTTCTACAAAATACTTCCAGGAGGTCGTCATAGAAGACATGTATCCCCTGCAAATAAAGAGGCCAATGGATGAATGAAGGTTATTCATTAAAATCCCAAATATAAGTGAAATGTCGGTTCACTCATAAGCGACAATACGAACTCCTACAAGTCACTACAAAGATCTGCAACACATACGATCTCTCTATGAAGACAGATGTATATGCCACATGCCACTGACGGGTAGATGCAAAAAGACTATAGTAAATGCAGTATCCTGTAGTCAACTTTAGTCTAAGAATGAAGACATCTACCTACCTACATGTAGCAGTAGCAGATGTACTGAAAAGACTAAAGACCACAACAAAATAGATGGAAATAACGACAAGTACAAGCTCCTACGACCCAAGGCAGGAGATTAGTTAGTGCACTATGACCCGCCTACAAAAATCAATAAATAGTGCACGACAGTCTACCTGTATAAAGCAGCGAACAACTCAATTCAAAAAGCTGCTATGCAACGCCACCGGATCTGCAACATTCGTACAAGCAGACAAAAGGTGTCTATTCCAAGAATATCCCCGCACGTGCACAATAAATTGTATACACATAGGTACACTAAAGGGAGAAATATATTCTCAACCCGCATGTGCCCCAGCGAGCGTGTTATTGGTACACACGTGACGTCTAGGGATGCTGCGCGGGTTGACAAGTGAATTCAGGTTCGAACCCGATCCTCCTATACGGATTAATAGGAGTCGACAGGGTTCGAACCAACAAATAAATATGTGGTCGTGGCAACCAGAATATTTATTTCAATACATTCATATTAGGCCTTCAATGCCTAAAATCAAAAGAATTCACTTTCAAAGGCTCAAAGCCTATAAGAAACCAGATCCTCTGTCGACAGCCCGACAGAGTGACAAGGTTCAATCCATAAAGAGAAATAACCCCGAATACCCCGATGATGGCCGTGTTGAATGCATATCTCAACCGAAGGGGTTCTCAAATATTTTCAAATGTCTCACAAATATCCAAAGTCCAAAGCTCCACTCAAATACCCGAAAATCCAAAATTCCACAAAAATTCCAAAATCCCAAAAATATATTTAAAAATGAAACTATCCATCTCAAACTTAAAGCAAACTCCGTCCACCCTCCGCAACAGTTTGCCGGGGCGGACAAATTCAAATTTACTTCAGCTCACAAAGAGTCAAATGCCTAGTCGAAAATATCACTAGGATCCATTCTCAAGACAGTCTCCTGCTAGTAAGGACGTGGTACGTGTCCTCTAACCGGCGGTTTGCCGCCAAATGGCACCGCAGGATAAACGGTTATGACCCGGGGCCCTCTGAACCGAGTGGTTTTGCCGCCAAATGGCACCACGAAATATCGGTTATGGCCAGCGCCATTACGTTCCTTATTGGCATCAAATCCTTGAGATATGAATCAATAGGATATGATCGATAGGGCACAAAGCCCTCTGTTAGCTAAGGTGGATTTGAATTTGTCCCCTTAGACAAACATTCAACCCAGGTCTACAAGGTCTCCTTGGACGAAGCAACCCATGGCTGCCGACAAGGATCCTTCTGTCAGGTTGGGTCGACTACCTCCTCTGACTAAGTAGACCAGAGACCATGATGGCCCGGGACGACGGAACCATGGGATCTTGATCGGGTCCATCATCCATTCCCCCACCATCCGCTTCAAGTGCTAGGTGGTGAAATTTCCTATTTTAAATATCAATTCCAAATCCTTCAATCCAAACCCAATTTTCAAATCCAAATTCTACCAATATCCAATCTTTCCAATCCCAAACCATTGCTGCTACTATATGCCAGATAACATGTATTCTCTATACGTATCTGATTGACGACTAGCCTTAATCGAAAGTTCTCTCTCATGATCGGGAGGGGTAATTAACTATAGGGGCTTGCGCCTATAGGAAACCAGAACTCAGATTATAAAGTCCTCGCAAAATGAGGGCGAAATCTCTGGGTAGTGTCTTATCTACAAACCCATCTGCCTTCCAAAATTTACCTCGGAACTTATTCAGTTAAAACTCCCTCGTCGAAAAAGAAAAAGCAGGCGGAGGCCGGGGCCGAATTTTCGGAGCCCACAATAAATCAATCATAGAGAATTAATTTAATATCTGGCTTCTCTTAAAGTCATGTTTTCAAAATAATTAACTAAATCCCCCTTATGAACTAGTGATGTATAATCAGTATTAGACTAACTTATTCCTTTATCTATTGAAGTTGTGCTAAATAAAGATTAATAAAATCTTTATATTGATATATACATATGCATGGCTTAGTGAGTTTGCATATTAGATTTATTTTAGGTATCCCAATAAGGTTTGCATCTAGGGTTATATATATATATATATATATATATATATATATATATATATATATATATATATATATATATTTATATATATATATATATATATGTTTCACATCAAGTTCCTTTATGATAAGGCTATCTTTATTTAATGACAAGGCACTAAGAATTCTTTAATTTTCAAATTGGTCCTATATTGCATATGTATAAATATTTGGCATCATGATTTCAATGAACATATATGCTTTCTAAGCCTTTTGTTGACCTCGATTTTTTATTCGAGTGCCCTCGAGGGCCTTTGATAGATTTAATTAATCCCCGTCAAGTCCAATTCGAGCTCGAATCAGCTCGTATTGAGTCGAATTAGACTCGACCGTGCTCGATTAAGCCCGATTAGTCCACCTTAGCTGCGTCGAGTTTGTTATGATTCAAGTCATCATTTTATTTAAATTTAATTGGATTAATTTGAGAAAATCAAATTGAATCCCAACTTGACCAGAATCGGATCTGATTTTGAGCTTGATTTTAATTCAATATGCTTAATTTAATTTTTTTTTTCTTCTTATGAGCTTAAATTTGTTCATAAATCAAGCAATCAAACCCACATCTAAATCACCTTAATTCCCTCCTAATTAGCCTTGGGATGAATCCTAGTCGTGGATCTAAGCCCTTGATCCTTTAAATACTCTTTTAGGGCTTCATGAGAGTGGCTCTTGCTTTTTGATCTTTTCTCCCTCTCTAAGGACTCCCAAGCTATGAGACTTCATGTGAGAATTGCTCTAAAGTCTAACCCTTCCCCATCTTCTTCAAGCCAAACTCATCGTTAACACCTCGTCGGCGGCGAGATCTCTTACAAACCGAGCCGAAGGACCTTCCAAAGCTTCTCCAACTCTATTCATAGCTCGTTTGGACAGGGTTTCAACTAGAGAAATATACGAGGACAATCTACAAGCTCAACCAATTGAAGACATCAAAGATCTAACGGTAAGAATTTCTCAAAAAAATCTTAGATCTAGGTCACTACACTAAGATCTATGTAGCTTTCTAATAAGTGCTTTTTAGAGCTTTCGAACACCACCCTATGCTTTATATTCATAATGTTAATCTAACTTTAAAATATCATTAAATTTGGACGACAAGTTCGACATAACGAATCTTTTTTTCGTTTTAAAAAGGATTAAAAATTAATTTAAAATTATTTTAAAATACAAAAAAAATACATATAATATATCATTTTCTTCATGATTTTATCCTTTTTTATTTTAAAATTAAAATTATCCTTAAATATCATATATATTTTAAAATACTTGATTAAACATATTTTAAGTTTTTAATTAATATTTAAATTAATAATATATTAAATATTTTTAGAAAAATCAAATCTTTTCCATTAATATGTTTTAAATAATTATTTGAAAAATATTAATTTAAAATTAAGTTTATTTATGGTATATTATATGTTTTTTAAATAATTTTCATTATTTAACCTTTAAATATTCATTTAATATTAATATATATTAATTACATTAAAATAATAATAATAAATACTTATTTTTGTTAACTTATTTTAAAAATAAAAAAATATTTTTAGTATTATTATTTATTTATTTATTTATTTAAAAAATATTAATTATGTTTAATAATATTATTATTTAATATAATTCTTAATTAGATAAGTAACTAAATGTTCAAATTATTAATTAATAAAAATTTAAATACTTTAAAAATTTATAAATTTTATTTTAATTAAAATATTTTAAAATACCATATAATTTATTTTAAGTATTTTAAATACTTTCCTATTTTGAATTACTTCAAATAATTAATTACTTAAATTACCTAATAATAAATTTAAAATTTAAACACTTTTAAATCCTACAAAATTATTTTCAATTAATTATTTTTAAAGATCATATAATTTATTTTAAGTATTTAGTTTAAATTAATAAATATTTTCCAATTTTTGAATTACTTCAATTAATTAATTACTTAAATTGCCTAATAAATAATTAATTAATTTAAAATCTAATTGCTTTCTAAATTTATAAAAATTATTTTTCCTAATTACGTTAACATATCAAAGATTTTTGTTTTATTATTATCTAAAATTAAATTAATAATTCTTTCCAATTTTAAATAGTATTATTAATTTTTAAATATTAAATTTCAATAATTAATAATTAATTAATTTAAATTTAAATTTTTTCTAAGTTTATAAAAATAATTTTAGTAAATTATTTTCAAGATTAAAGATTTTATTATTAATATTTTTTAATTTTTTTTAAATTAAAAAAATTTGTTTTTTTATTTGAAATACTTCCCTTAATTATTACTTTTTTAAATTACTTAATTAATGATTAATAGATTTAAAATTTAATTTTTTTTAAATTTATAAAAAATAATTTTATTAAATTATTTTCAGAATCGGAGAATTATTTTAGTTATTTAATTTTAAATTAGTAAATATTTTTACCATTTTAGATTGTTATAATTAATTAAATACTTGTATAATTTAATTTATAATTAAATAATTTAAAATTTATTTATTTTTAAAAACTTAAAAAAATTGATTTGCTTTTTAAGACTTTTAATTTAATAAAAATTAATTTTATAAGCTTTGAAAAGCTAACGAATTTTGAATTAATTAATTAATTATTAATTAAATAATCTAGGTATTTAATTAATTATAATAATCTAAAATGGCAAAAATATTTATTAATTTAAAATTAAATAATAAAAAAATAATCTGATTTTGAAAATAGTTTAATAAAATTATTTTTATAAATTTGGAAAATAATTAAATTTTAAATCTATTAATCATTAATTAAATAATTTAAGAAAATTAAAAATTAACGTATGTATTTAAAATAAGGAATATTTATTAAAATTTAAAAAAGGTAAATAAGTATTACAAAAGATCTCTGATTTTGGAAATAATTTAGTAAAATTAGTTTTTATAAATTTAGAAAATATATAAATTTTTAATTAGTTAATTATAAATTAAATAATTTAAGTTATTACTAATTAAGGAAACTATTTAAAATAGAAAAGTAATTATTAATTTAAATTTATATAATAATAATAAAAAATCTCTGATATGTTAACATAATTAGAAAACATAGTTTTTATAAATTTAAAAGGTAATTAGATTTTAAATTTATTAATTATTGATTAGGCAATTTTAAGCAATCAATTAATTAAAATAATTCAAAAATAGGAAAGTATTTATTAATTTAATATTTAATATTTAAAATAAATTATTTAATATTTTAAAATAATTTAATGAAAATAATTTTGTTGTTTTAAAAATATTTAAATTTTAAATTAATTAATTATCAATTAGATAGTTTAAGTAATTAATTATTTGAAATAAATTGAAATTGGAAAGTATATATTAATTTAAGATTAAATACTTAAATTAAATTATCTAATATTTTAAAATATTTTAATAAAAATAAATTTTATAAATTTGTAAAGTATTTAAATTAATTAATAATTAATAATTTAAAATTTTAATTACTTATCTAATTAAGAATTACTTTAAATAATAATAATATTAAACATAATTAATATTTTTTTAAGAAATAAATAAAAATAATAAAATTTTCTAATTTTCAAATAATATAACATAAATAAGTATTTATTATTATTATTTTAAAAGTAATTAATATATATATTAATATTAAATGAATATTTAAAGGTTAAATAATGGGAATTTTTTAATAACATATAATATGCCATATATAAACTTTATTTTGAATTATTTTTTTCAAATAATTATTTAAAACTTATTTATGGAAAATATTTTATTTTTTAAAAAATATTTAATATAATATTAATTTAATATATAAAATAAGTTTAATTAAATAATTTAAATTATATATGATATTTAAAGATAATTTTAATTTTAAAAGATAGAGGGTAAATCATGAAAAAAATGATATATTATATGTAGTTTTTTTAGATTTTAAAATAATTTTAAATTCATTTTTAATCCTTTTTAAAACGAAAATAAGATTTGTTCTCTCGATCTAGACGTCCGAATTTAATAAAATTTTAAACTTAGATTAACATCATGAACAGAAAGCATAGGGTGATGTTTGGAATCTCTAAGAAGCACTTATTAGAAAGCTATATAGATCTAAGTGTAGTGACCTAGATCTAAGATTTTTTGAGAATATCTTACTGTTAGATCTTCGAAGTCTTCAAACAATTGAGTTTGTAGATTGTCCTCGTATATTTCTCTAGCTGAAACCACGTCCAGACGAGCTATGAATCGAGCTGGAAAAGCTTTGGAAGGTCCTTCAACTCCGTTCGTATGAAATCTCACCGCCAGCGAGATGTCAACGGCGAGTTTGGCTTGGAGAAGATGGGAAAGGGTTCGGAAAACTCTCACATGAAGTCTCACAACTTGGGAGTCTTTGGAGAGGGAGAAAAGATCAAAAAGCAAGAGCCACTCTCATGAAGCCCTAAAAGAGTATTTAAATGATCAAAACCTTAGATCCACGACTAAGATTCATCGTAAGGCTAATTATGAGGGAATTGAGGTGATTTAGATGTGGGTTTGATTGCTTGATTTAGAAACAAATTTAAGCTCATGAGAAGAAAAAAATAATTAAATTAAGCATATTGAATTAAAATCAAGCTCAAAATTAGATCCAATTCGGGTCAATTTGGGATTCAATTTGATTTGCTCAAATTAACCCAATTAAATTTAAATAAAAAGACGAATCAAATCATAACAAACTCGATGCAGCTAAGGTGGACTAATCATGCTTAATCAAACACGGTCGAGTTTAATTAGACTCAATACGATCTAATTCGAGCTCGAATTGGAATTGACAGGGCTTAATTAAAATGATCAAAGACCCTCGAGGGAACTCGAAAGAAAATTGAGGTTAACAAATGAACCCCCAACAGGTAGGACGAATAAACTAGTGAACCGCACATATTGACATTGAACGAATGTGACAAGCAAAGTATAGTAAAGAACTAAATAAAAAGTCACCAAAATGTGGAAAAGTATGAGGATCCTCTCCTGGCCTTACCCTATAGCAAGGGCAGAGTATAGGAGAAAACAAAGAGAAAAATAAATAAGTAAAAGATCACCGAATGGTGAACAAATAGTGGAATTCTTTCCTGGCCTTACCATATAGCAAGGGCAGAGCCGAGAAGATCGCAAAGAGCAATAGTAAAGATCACCAAAAGGTCAAAAATTAGGGGGGCTCCTATCCTTACCTTACCCTATAGCAAGGGCATAGCCTAGAGGAGAACAAATAGAAAAGTAGTAAAGAAAACTAATTATCTGTCTAATCTTATCAAAACGACATGATAGAAGGTAAAACGGGGTGGTGAGGAATGCCTCCTAGGGGCTCTGTCGGGCTCTCTCAATCAGGTAATTTTCTACATCTGTCATACCAGTTCGGTGCAGCAGATGAAGAGGGGCTCAATACTCACTCGATCATTTCAAACAAGTGAATAAAGAGTCAAAGGAGTAAAGTAAAGCACAGTAAACAAGTAAAAGATCACTGAACGGTGAACAAGTAGTGTGATCCTCTCCTTACCTTATCCTATAACAAGGGCAGAGCCAAGGAAAGAACCAAAATAAAATAGAGATCACCAAAAGGTGAAAAAGTAGTAGGAACTTTTCCTGGCCTTACCCTATAATAAGGGCAGAGCCGTAGAAAGAAACCAAAAAGGAAAGTAGTAAAGCAAACCAACTAGTTACCTGATTGTATCGAAACAGCAAGGTAGAAGGTGAAAGGGGTGGTGAGGAATGCCTCTTAGGGGCTCTGTCGGGGCTCTCTCAACCATATATGTAAGCTTCAACACCCGCCTAACCAATTTAGTGCAGTAAATAAGGAAGGGCTCGATACTCAATCAATCATTTCAAATGAGCGAATAAAGAGTCAGAGTCTAACGCCTGCCTAATCATAACAAGACATCAGAAAAGTAAAGGGTTGTAAGGAATGCCTCATAGAGACTCTGTCAGGCTCTCTCAACAAGGTAAGCTTCAACTCCTGCCTAACCATTTCAGTGGAGCAGATATGAAAGGGCTCCTTACTCACTCAATCATTTCAAACGAATGAATAAAGGGTTAGAACCTGATGTCTGCTTGATCACAACAGGACATCAGAAAAGTAAAGGGTGGTGAGGAATGCCTCATAGGGACTCTGTCTAGTTTTCTCAACTACGTAAGCTTCAACACATGCCTAACCAATTAGGTGTAGCAGATGAAGAAGGGCTCAATACTCACTCGATCATTTCAAACTAGCGAATAAAGATTCAGGGTTTAACACCTGTCTGATCACAACAGGACATCGAAAAGTAAAGGGTAGTGAGGAATGCCTCCCAGCGACTTCGTCGGACTCTCTCAACCAGGTAAGCTTCAATACCTACCTAACCATTTTGGTGAAACAGATGAGGAAGGGTTCAATACCCACTTGATTCTTTCGAACCAGTGAGTAAAGAGTCAAGGTCTAACGCCTACCTGATCACAACAGGACATCAAAAAAGTAAAAGGTGGTGAGGAATATCTCCCAGTGACTATGTTAGATTCTCTCAACCAGGTAAGTTTCAACACATATATAACCCTTTTGATGGAGCAGTTGAGAAAGGGCTCAATACCCACTTGATCCTTTCGAATCAGTGAGTAAAGAGTCAAGGTATGACGCTTGCCTGATCACAATAGGACATCAGAAAAGTAAAAGGTGGTGAGAAATATCTTTCTTGGACTCTATCGGACTCTCTCAACTAGGTAAGCTTCATCACCTGCCTAACTATTTTGGTAGATTAAATGAGGAAGGGCTCAGTACCCACTTGATCCTTTCAAACTAGTTAGTAAGGAGTCAAAGTCTGATGTATGCTTGATCATAACAGTGCATTAGAGAAGAAAAATGTGATGAGAAATACCTCTCAGGGACTCTATCGAACTCTCTCAATCGGGTAATTCTCTACATCTGTCTTGTCATTTCAGATTGAAAAATATAGATGGGATCAATACTCACTTGATCATTTAAACCAGGTGAATAAAGAGTCGGGGTCTAATGCCTGTCTGATCACAACAGGGCATCAAAGAAGAAAAAAGGTGGTGAGGAATGTCCACAGGGACTCTATTGGGCTCTCTCAACCAGATAATTCTCTATATCTGCCTTTCCATTTTAGCTTGGCAAACATATATGGGCTCAATACTCTCTTGATCATTTCAACCAAGTGAATAAAGAGTCGATGTGGTGGGGTATGCCTCCCAGTGGCTCTATCGGGTACCCCACTAGGTAAGTAAGTAACCAACTACCTATTTATCTTTATCGAGGAAGCAGAATAGAAGGTGAAAGTCAAATCGACACCAACCTGACACAGATCTATATAGGGATGTGAGGGAATAAGTAAAGGTAATTTAGGTGGGGGTATGCCTCCCAAGGATCATGTCGGACACCCCAGCAGGTAAGTAAGTGGCCAACTACATGTCTATCCCTATCAAGAAAGCATAATAGAAGGCGAAAGTCACCTCGACATCAACCAGACACATAATTGCATAGGGATGTGAGGGAAGAAGTAAAGGTAATTTAGGTGGGGGTATGCCTCCTAGGGACCCTGCCGGGCATCCCACCAAGTAAGTAAGTGGCCAACTACCTATCTGTCCCTATCAAGGAAGCATAATAGAAGGCAGAAGTCACCTCGACATTAACCTGACACGGATTTACATAGGGATGTGAGGGAGAAAGTAACAGTAATTATAAAAACTTTTTAGGAAAAAAAGTTGTTTAAGAGTTTCCAAACCTACTTCTAGTTACCTCGTTGTAGAGGACAAAATATCGTGGTCACGGGTATCCAAATGCCAGTAGAATTCCTTAAGCAACTTTATCAAAAGATTTAAAATAATATAGAGAAGGGAGAATATGGTTGGCTTTGATAACCCATGCCACACGAATGAAATTGGGAAGCACAATCATAATTGATATAAGAACAAAATTTATATATGGATAATGGATCAACACTATCACTCCCAACTGACATGGGTGGGTATATACCCAACATCACATCTTTTAAGGATGAAAGAAATCTATATATGGATAGTGGATCAACATTACCACTCTCCACTAACATGGGTTGATACAGACCCAGTATCACACATTTTAAGAGTTTAAGTCAATAGTTTTGATATTTCATACCTCATTCAACTTGTGTGAATGAATTGGGGAGCATAATTATAACAAAATCGAATGTATGAATGAAATTTATATTGATAGTAGATCAATATAGCCACTCCGAACTAACATGGGATTATATGGACCAGTATCACTCATTTCATGAGTTTAAGTCAATGGTTTTGATATCCCATACCCCATTCAACTTATGTGAACAAACTGGGGAGTATAGCTATAATGAAATTGATAGGAAAAAGAAATTAACTTAGGGATAGTGGATCAACATCACCACACCTAACTATCATAGGTGGGTATGGACCCACTATCTCATCTAAAAAAAGGTTTGAATTATTGGTTTTGATATCCCAGACCACACTTAGGGGTGTCAAGCGAAACTGGATAGCACAAATATCATACCAATACTGGTAGAAGAAAGGAATTCGTATAGGGGTAGTGGATTAATATTACCACACCTAACTAACATAGGTAGGCATGGACCCAGTATCACCTCTTAAAAAAAAGGGGTTTGAATTATTAGTTTTGATATCCCAAACTATACTTGGGGGTGCCAAGTGAAACTGAGTAAAAATAATTATCTTATCATAATTGATAGATAAAAGAAGTTTATATAGGGACATTGGATCAACATTACCACACCTTATTAATAAAAGTGGGCATGGATCCAATATCACCTATAAAAAAATGGATTTGAATTAGGGACATTGGATCAACATCACCATACCTAATTAACCTAGGTGGGTATGGACCCAGTATCATCTATTAAAAATGAGTTTAAATTAGAGACATTGCATCAACATCATCACACCTGACTAACCTAGGTGTGTATGAACCCAATATCACCTATTAGAGATGGGTTTGAATTAGAGATATTGGATCAACATCACCACACCTGACTAACCTAGGTGGGTATGGACCCAATATCACCTATTAAAAATGAGTTTAAATTATTGGTTTTATGCACTAGCACTAATGTGATTGGTGTGCATAAATAGAAGGACCAATATCCATGCATCGTATCAGCGTATCACCTTTAAAGATAACCTTATACTCTTTGTACCGAACATCGTGTGGTAGAGGACAAATTATCGTGGTCACACAGACTGCCGAAAAGTAAGAAGAATACTTTTAGGGAGTATGAATATAGAGGGATATTTATAGAAGACAGGGAGCTTTGATAGTCTATAGCGAACAACCCACACTAGTGGAAGGAGTGTCAGAAGGTTTTTGACGAGAATCCTCGACTCTCATTCCACATATCTGATGGGGAATAGGTTGCTTGCTAGTAGTCTGATGTTGGAAGTCTCTTTCCTCGTCTGAGCTACTATTAAAAAATAATCCAACCTTATGTATCAAGTACCTATGAAAGGTAGGAAGATGTCGGGGTCTGCTCGGAGGTCTCAGGGTGAGACCGTTGAGCGAATACAGAAACCCGATGGAGAGAAGATAATTGATAAGATACGAAATGACCTATAAGGTCGAAAGGAAGGGGACCATAGCTAGGGGAAAACCCTATTTAAGCAGGGAAACGTAACTAGTAAAATGAGTATCAATCATAGAGTACACACAAGAAAGAATAATATAGGAACCAAAGATGGAGAGAGAAACATATCCCACTGTGGTCGCCAGAAACCTGTGGATCTCCGAAAGGACACTGTCGGTTGCAAAGTGTAGAGGAGATATGACCGGACCATCCTGAGGGATAGAAACAATAGCAGGCCTCCGCGCTCTTCGAAAGTAGGCCAATGGGAGGGCAGATTAGATCGTATATACGACTAACCAATGAGGATAGCGGCTCTCGCCAGCTCACCCTGATGGGTAGTAATATATATGACCTAATCCCCTAGGCTCGAGATATAATTAACCACGGGGGATTACGCCCATGAGAAACGAAACTTCACCATCAAATAAACTCCACTCGAGCTGATATATCAGGTGGGGGAAACTAGTTATTTCTATTAGGTCGTATATATTATTACCCATCGGAGTGCGCTGGAGAGAGCCACTATTCTCAATGATTTGTCGTATGTACGATCTAATCTGTTCTTCTATTGGCCCGTTTGCAAGGAGCGCAGAGGCCTGCAATCATCTCTATCCCTTGGGGTGGAGCGGTTGTATACCCCTCTATACTCGTTAGCTGCGACGGTGTCCTTTTGGAGGTTCATATCTTTATTTATTTATTTTCCAAATTTTCAAGTAGCAAGTCTCATTACACTAGCTTAGTTGTAGAGAGTCATATCTTAGTGGTATGTTGAGGCTTAGCATCCCCTTATGATTTCTTAGCCCTCATTATTGGGAAGCCTTTTCTCTTCATAGGACGTTAAAAGAGACATATATTCATATAATCTTAATAGTATATTTTTATCATCTCTTAGTCATTAGGCTTATTATTATCATGATTTACATGATTTCTCTTTTTTATATGTCCTTGCATATTATTATGTTTATATGTGTTGACCTATATGCTAAGACACTTGAAAATTCATTTTGTATATATTAAATCTAAGAAACATGAACAAACACCTTCAATTGAAAGTTTTCTATAACTCATTTTCCAAGATATAATTAATCATGGGAGATTATACCATATGAAATCAAAACCTCTAGAATAAATATATTATATTTGTCATCATATGTCAAATAAGGAGAAATTTCTTATATATATTTAGGTATATGTGACGCCCCAAGATCTAACTTGGAAGGAATTTCAATCAATTCATTAAAACCATTTACCAGAGCTATCTATAGCCTTCAATAACAGTCTACCAAACAATCGATAATTAATACATCAAAGTACAGTTCCATTCTGTAACATCAAAATCTGCTCCAGGATCGTCCGGGCCGATCTGGATCGTCCCGGGACGATCAGTGCAATTTTTGTTCCAGATTCTGTACAGAAGTTCCAAGAACGATTTCCTGTAGGGATCATCCGGGCCGATCTGGGATCGTCCCGGGACGATCAGTGGATGGCACAAGTCAGAGAGCATCGTCCTGGAAAACTAATTATCGTCCTGAGAAATCGTCCCAGGCCGATCAGTTCAGTGCAAAAGATAGAGAGCATCGTCCTGAGGATCGTCCAGGTAATCGGCCAGGCCGATGTGAATTTGGTCTGATCGTCCAGGACGATCGGCCGGGCCGATCAGAGTAATTTAAAGCTGAAATCAAGTCATTTTGAAGAGAGAGAAAATCAAAATATCTAAAATATCAGCCGAGGAGAGAGAAGGTCGAGGGCAAGTTTGGAAAAGTTGATTTTCGGGCGACGCCGAGCCGTTTTCGTCCGACGAGATTGTTCGAGATATTGCTGTACGCAAGGTAAGGCACAATCCGCCTTTCTCAATTTTCAGAACCGTCGTATTTGGCGGTATTATCTGTCCGGAATTGATTTTATTCATGATTTTCGTCCGTATTTCCCGTCTGGTTCAGTTTTTACCGCGTAACTTTCCGTATGTTGTTGAAGTGCCGAGTGTGCACATTTTAGTTATTTTCTGGAGATTTTTGTCCGGGTATTTTGAATTCGGTGGTGTTTTATTTCGACTGTATTTTTCTACAATGTCTAAAAATATTGTGGAAGTAGAATTAAAGTCTTGCAACGTCGTCGTTGTGAACATTCTGTGCAAATTTGGTATTCTGTGATTTTTCAGGAAAATTGTGTAAATTTCGTATACAGCCGTAGTGCTGCCCGATTTTTGTCTGATTTCTGAATTCATCCGGATTTCTTCTAAATTGATATGCTATCTGTATATGCTATAAAAAAGGAGTTATAAGGGGTCTGGATCCTAAGAGATTCAGTTAGTGTCTAGGAAATCTGAAATGAGCTCAATCTGAAATCTGATATCTGTTCTGTTCCGGATCCGATGAATTCTGTTCTGGTGCTATAAGCACATCTGTTCTGGTGCCGTGAGCACAAAGGGAGGCATAAGGGGCCAGAATCCGTAGAGATTCTGTCAGTGTCAGGGAATTTAGCTATTAATTACAATACTATCTGATATCTGATTTGATATGACTTCTGTTTCCGTACAGTTCTGTCTGATCTGTTCCGTTTAAATCTATTCTGATTTGATATATGTCCGTATCTGTTCTGATTTGATCTGTTTCGTTTTGATCTGCACGCTTTTGATATCTGTCTGATTCTGTTCTGGTTTCTGTACGGATTTGGCTTGAAGTGGTTGGTTTTGGATTCTGGAAGTTTTGATTGGAGGTTTGTCGCTTTGCTGAGCTGTTGAGCTCACCCTTGTTTTCTGCGTGGTTTTCAGGTTCTGACAAAGGGAAGGGGGTCTTGGATTAGAGTTCAGAGTCTGATCAGTTATAGGTATTTTGTACTTTTTAATTTTTGTACAGTCATGGCTTTTCTTCTTTGTTCTTTCTGTCAGCCATGTACTGTATTTGTAGATGATTGTTTTGAGAAAAAGAAAAATATAGATGATTTGTTCCGCTGCATTTGATGTTTCATAGTAGCTCTATGTGTTTGTTTTGAGTTGAAATATTTGGAAGAATCAGTTTTGAAGCAAATTCCAAAGCCAGATCCTGGTCTGTTTGTTTGGCTGGTCGCGGCCCGGTGCGGGCGGGATCCGTCCCGGTCGGGTCGGGTCGTGACACATTCATACCTCAAAAGATCATATACAATACTCAGGAGCTACACTATGAACACAAACACATGAACTGAAATCTATCCTGTCCTGAGTACAAAAGAATCACCAATCAAAAAGAATAAAAATATATAGATTCCTGATCAACCTCAATCTCCTGCTCCCTTGCCCTGACCTGAAAATATTAACCACAGATAATGAGCTTCAAATAGCCCAGCAGGTCACCTAATACCTATAACTAAAATCAAAGCACGGTACGAAAGCAATATGCATGTCAATCAGGTGAATCCATAACAGTCAATTGCACATGATCAATGAATCTATGCAGATACGAAAATCAATAGTCAATGCACAATCGATAAAATCCATAGTCAGCGATAAAAGAATCAATAAACAGTAGAAAAATCTATGCAGAAGAATCTCAATTAAATCGCTCAGTCAAATCAATCGTATCAAATCGAATCAATACTTCACAAGAACGGCTGAAGTCAAATCAATACAGAAAAACCTAATCCATATCAGCAATGAATCACATGCAGTAGTTCAATACGGTGTATCAATGAAGCGATAGTGTCAATGAATCAATATCAATGAATGTATCCATGTCAGTATCATTATCAGTATCAATATCAATGCTTAGTGATAAAAAATGCGAATATCAATGAATCCGTACAATAACCATAAATCCGTAAATCCGTTCGTAAATTCATTCAAAATCAATAAATCCATCACGAGATTAACATGTCAATACCGTACACATGCACTTTAATACAATAGTCTTACTGAACAAGTACAATCACTGGCTATTGAGGCTTTTTTCAATCCATAGTGCTGTTGTAGAAATCCATAAATCTATCCGTTGGTTCAATAAGAGTCGTCACTCTGTGCCCGTCGGCATAAGAATCTCCTTATGCCTCCCAATCATTATATCAATGCAATAGAGGATAACACCAAACCCTTTTTAAAGGAAAGCCCGTCGGCCCACCATCCTGTACAGGTCAAGTCAATCTCCAATCAATGGTTCAACCAGTTTTCACTTGTCTTTCAGTAACAATAACCATAGAGCAATCATATATTCACACATTCGTATGCATATCAATTCAAATCATCAATTTCAGAAAATCGGAAATCGTACGAAAATCCAGCGGCATAACGGCAGTATACGGAATTTACACAAAAATCCCAGAATTCACAAATTACCAAATTAGTACAGAACGTTCACAACAACATTATAAGACTTTTATTCTACTGCCCAAACAATTTCATACATCGCCAGAATTTATAGTTAAAAGAAAACCCCGCTGAATCAAAACTATCCGGTCAAAAATCTACAGAAAATAATCAAATCGTGCAGAAATACCATATCAGAAACATACCAAAAGTTGTGCGGTAAAACTTTCGTCAATATAAAATAATGCGCGTTTTTCGGTATCGAAAATACAAATCTGAGCACAGAAATACCAAAACTCGACATCTTCGAAAACAGAAATAGGGTTCGGAGTCCTTACTGCGAGATAAACACCTCTCCCAACAGCGGCGTCGGACGAAAAGCGCTCCGCGGCCTCCGAAATCCAGCTTTTCCTTTGCTTTCCTTCTCTTTCTCTCTCCTCAGATATTTTGAGTTTTAAAAAATGATTTTCTCTCTCTTCAAAACGAGCAGATTTTCTTTTAAAACAAGCCTGATCGACCCGGCCGATTGCCACATCGTCCAGGACGATATGAACAAAATCCAATCGTCCAGGACGATATCTCAGGACGATAATTAATTTTCTCAGACGATAAAAACCCTTGCTCACTGACTTCTGCCATGCACTGATTGTCCCAGAACGATCCAAAATCGGCCCGGACGTCCTGGAAGGAAATCAAAGAAACGAGCTCTCACAGTATATATGTCTTTGTATTTTGATTCTATATAGTGAATTATCTTCTATCTTTTGAGAGTATAATTCTTTCTCTATGAAGTATTCAAAAGAAACATTCATGTATAGTTTATTTGTATTCTATTGATTCTAGTTTATTTGATTCTCACTCCTTTATATTAGTTTTGAACTGGCGAAGTCTCTTCGTAGAAGGAGGCTATCTTGAAACCCACATTAGTGGTGGTGGTGATAACAAATGTCTATATAAAGGGTAATGATGAAGATTGACATTTGTTGATCGAAATGACATATATTGACCTTGCTAGTGTTGGTCTATGACTACTTTGGTGGTGTAGGTGTGTGAGTTTTTGCTTTGTTGCATCAACAAACATCATCTTTATTGGCAATAATTGGTGTCAGTGTTAGTGGTAATGGTAAGAATCAATATGATTATCTACAATGAATGAAATCCTTATTAATGACAATGGGCATTAGTCTTATTAGCCACATCAAGCATAATTTAATTGGCAAAATTGCATTAACATTTTGAGTTATAATGGGCATCAAGTTATAATCAATGTTGGCAATTTTAAGCGTCAACTTTATTAGTGATACTGGGCATTAGTGTTGGCAACAATGGGTAACAATGTTCATGGCAATAGTAGGCATTTACATTGGAGGCATTGGTAGGCATTAGCCATGGTGGGGACGATGGGCATTGACATTATGATATTGGATAGTTGGAGATATTAGACAGTCACATATACATATATTATATATATGTGCTAATAAGACACCATA
Organism: Dendrobium nobile; assembly: GCA_022539455.1. Classification (NCBI taxonomy): domain Eukaryota; kingdom Viridiplantae; phylum Streptophyta; class Magnoliopsida; order Asparagales; family Orchidaceae; genus Dendrobium; species Dendrobium nobile. The sequence continues at coordinate 60,767,129 of CM039719.1, read as the reverse complement.
AAAATTTTGAGCAAGAATGAATGTTTAATTTAAACTTATTAAAAATTGTATAGGACATAAGCTAAGTATCCTTAATTAATATATTAACCATGGTATCATGTAAATAACAAATTTAATGATGTAATTATGAAGCTTAAGCTCACATAAAGTTTAATATAATATTGCTATTCAATTCTCATATGATCTAATTTTTTCACATGATTACTACTAATTATATTTTATGTACATAAATAGTAAGCATCAATTCATTAATTAATAGATAGAATATAGATAATTCTATTATAATATAGTAACATAAACAATATCAATTTAATTAGTAAAAATAATTTTCATTCTAGAATTTTGTTAACCATCTTTTATACCTTGACAAATTTCACTCAAATAGAGATGATGACACGCATTTTGATGAATAGTAAGCATCATCTCTATGGTTGCTAATAATTATTTAATCTATGATAAAATACTAATTAGTAAGTCATAATTAGATGACACAAGCAAGCTTTATGTGGCATTTATATAATTAGAAACCTTAAATAAGATAATTAAAATGATCATCTAATAAATAGTCTTGAAGCCTAAGAAATAGAATAATTTTGTTCTTATTTTGTTTGTAGCAAGCTTCACTTTATTTATATTAAACCACAGCATAGACTTATTCAATACAAAAGCACTCTCATAGCAGCTCTCCTTAAAACACCTTCTTATTACCACAACAATGCCAAACACACTCTCATTCAAGTAAATTTTGGGTTTTTAAGCATAGGCTCCAGGGTTGGCTATAAGGTGTTCTTCCACTGCCTTGATGCTCTTGATGAAAGCTTCCTGGGCCTTCTTGGTATCCTCAGAAATATCAACCCCAGCAATGGCCTTATATGTTCCAGTCACCTTGACAATGGAGCCATTTCCCTTTGGCTCGACCTTAATGTGTGTAGATGCAGACTCGATCTTAACGCCCAGATCTCCACCCTCCACAATAGAAACCTTCAGTTCAAGCTTCTCACGATCGATTAAATCAAGACGCTCCTTCACAAAGGCAAAAGGCACCGCTGCATAAGAACAAGAAAATCTCAATATCATAATAAAAATGATCAGAAATACGCCAAGGTTGACTTCAAAAGTAATTTAATTACTTATTACTAGGATTATTTATCCTATAGTTGCACAAAGTCCCAATGAAGCGAAAAAATTATTTGGTGCAGAGACAAGACAAAGTAGTGCGCTATGTCTGGACTCCAATTAAAATTGGACACGTGGAACACCGATGTGAATTTTTTTTTTCATATTACTTTATCTTTATGTCTTTTCAGCCCGATCAACCCGACCGACACCAAATAATTTCTCCAATGAAGCTCACAAGAGATGCAAGAGACTTTTTACTAGCACTACAGGAAAACACGCGATTACCGTCGGATTTTCCGGCGGAAAATTCTACGCCGGAAACGACGATACAACGAATCGTATCGATCATACCGGCATCTCTTCGTACGCCGGAAATTACCGACGCATGTTCCGGCGTCGTATCCGCCGGCGATGTCCGACACATATTTTGCATCGTAAACATTCTCGCAGGTTATTTACGGCGTACTAACGGCGTTCTATCCGCCGGTAATTACCGGCGGACTCATACGATGCAAATTACCGGCGCCGATGTCGCCGGAATTATCGGTCGAAAAGTCGCCGGCTGCCATCATTTTTTGCGCCGGTAATGTGTCGGAAAGTGCGCCGGAAATGTTTCCAGCGCATTATATGCATCGGAAAACATTTATCGACGCGAGCCAAACCGGCGCGGGGGATTCCGCCGGAAAGTGCGCCGGAAACCCATAATTCCGATGGATATCTTATAATAGCGGCGGATTTTTTCCGCCGGTAATAACGGGTTTTCCCGTAGTGTAGAAAACCTCCCATCTTTTCAATGATCTCTCTGTCTTCCTTTACCATGGTGAATATTTTCGCACACAACAAATCATATCTTAATGAATCTGCTCAATTATATGAAATTGCTCATTTGTTCAAATCCTCTTTCCCTTAGCTATCTTTCTTTAAAATTCAATATTATTCTTATTTTTTTTTTTGGAGAACAGATTATGAAGAACTTCAGCAAAACAGAAAAGATACAGCAAGCTAGGAGTACTGAACCTGGGGTGAAGTTGATCTGCCTGATGCTGCCAGGCGTTCCACCTCCAGAAATTAAAGTAACACCAGTGATAAGTTCAGGGAGGAGCTTAGGACCGAGATTATGCCAGTCAAGAAAAGCAGCCTTGTAAATAGCGGCTGCTGAAGCTTTGGTCTCCACCTCCAATGTCCAGCTTGAACTCATTTTTCCTGGACTTAGTTTTTTTCTTTCGTTCTTGCTTGTTTTTGGTGCTTTGTTCAGCTGGTAGTGTTCATGGAGTGTGGATTGCTGGGGTTTTATAATGGATTTCATGTACCAGATTTCTTTGTATTTTTCAAAGGTAGGTGGCGTGATTGAATGATCTATTGACTAAAGTGTTTAAATGTGGAAAAAAGAAGCATGTGTTGTGGTAGATAAGGTCAGGAATTCTCACCTAACTTTGTTATTTAGTGGTTAAAATATAGAGAGAAATACTGTTGTAAATGGCCACGTAATTTGTTAAGACATTATGAAGTTATTGATCTAGTTATTGGGAGACCATCTAGAAGTTTTTGATGGAGAGGGAAGGAATGGAGAATTATCTTTGGGTAGTTTGAAATATTTTTAGGAGAAAATTTGTTAGTCTTGCAGATTTTTTTTTTTTTTTTTTTGTTAATGAAATCTTTAGGTTTTGTTTGGGTGAAAATGTTAAAGTTATCAAGTTCATGTAATCAAGTACCCAATTAAATGTAATTTATACATATGAAAATTATGAAAATGTTAGAACTATCATGTTCATATGTTGCCATTTACATATCATGTTCATATGCTGGCGGATATGTGTGGAGAAAGGAAAGTATTATAAGTGGCACCTATGTTATCACTACAGGAAAACACGGGATTACTGGCGGAAGTTCCGGCGGAAACTTTTGCGCTGGTAGAAAACGGCGTCTGCAACAGCGCAATATGCGACGGGAATCTTGCGACGCATTTACCGGCGCCCGATGCGTCAATAATTGCGCCGAACAAAACCAGCAGTTTATTAGTTTCGGCACACGTTACGGTAAAAAAATAACCGACACAATTACCGGAGGATAATGCACCGGTCTATTTAAACTCAACGACTTATTACCTGCGCTTTATGCGCCAGAAATGTTTCCGGCGTCTTGGACGCCGGAAAATCCGCCGGCGAAAGCCCTATTTTCGAACCCGACCCCCTCTGGCCGCTCATTTCTTTCGTTGCATTCTCTCACATCGCCGCTATTACGCTCGTCGCCCTCCGTTGCTCGCCATAGATCGAGGCCGCCGATGGTCACCGGACGTCGTCCACAGTCACCGGACAGTCGTAGCACCCCTCGCCGGCGAGAGCACCAGTTCCGACCGCTAGTTTCCCCGCCTGCCTCCCGTCATTTAGCCGTTGATTGTAAGGTTTTTTTTTTTTTTAATTTGTTTGAAATCATGGTTTTTTAGTATATTATGGGAGGATTTGTATTTTTCTTGAAAATTTGATTTAAGAACACATTAAATAGTATGAGAATTTTGTATAATTATGGGAGGATTTGTATTTTTCTTGAGGATTTGCACTAGGGCCTTTTTTCCTTATAGAATTGTCATTCGTGGTAAACATAACTTGAGAACTAAACACCGATTCTTTAGGGTAAATTGGAGATCATTTGTTCACCTTCATGATATTTTTATGACTTTTTTTCTCTTTACTTCATCAAGTTTTTTATTTAGTTCGAGAAAGAATTTGTAAAATGTCTCTCAATAATTTTTTTTTTTTTTTTGTATTTTGTTTCATTTCCTGGATGCTCATGGTCCCATTCTTCAAAGCCTCTAATTATTGCCAATATCATATGGGTGTATTGCAATATTAAGTAACAAAAATCTAATTTTATTGAAGATGAGGGCGTCTTTGATTCAAGTAATTTTTTATTATTTGTATTGTCATGTGTGTTTTCTTGCCGCAGCTCATATTTCGTTATTATTTATGTTGTTGATAAGTCAATGCATATCATTTGCTTTCAGTTTTTCATGTTGTGAACTTTTTGGATATATGTCATATGGTAGTGTTTTCGTATAGGTTTGCAGGTGTGGAAATTGATTGTTGGCTGGGAAGGCAATTTTTTTTTCAATGCTACAGGTTTCGGCGGATTTTGCGCCGGTAACGCGACGGAAACGACGATACAACGAATCAGATCGATCTATCTGACGTTTTGTGTGCGCCTGAAATTACCGACGCATTCTGCGGCGTATTTTCCGCCGGCGATTACAGGCGTATGTTTGTGCGCCGTAAACCAACCGTAAGTTATTTACGGCGCACCAACGGCGCTTTATTCGCCGGTAATTACCGGCGGACTCATGCGACGCGAAGTTCTGGCGTAGTTAGCGCCGGAATTTACCGGTTGAAAGTCGCCGCCTTCACAACATTCTTTGCGCCGGTAATGCGCCGGAAAGTGTGCCGGAACCATTTCCGGCGCATTATAAACGTCGAAAGATATTTATCGACGCGCACCAAACCGGCGCAGGAATATCCGCCGGAACGTGTGCCGGAAACACTAATTACCGTCGGATTTCACATATTATCGGTGGATTTTATCCGCCGATAATATAGGAATTTCCTGTAGTGTATGTTAATTGTAGACCAGTACACCCATTTATATGTGTATGTTCATGTATTCCTCCTTCTTGAACATATGTGAGATGGTCAAGTAGAGATATAAGTGAAAGTGGAGTTATACGGAGAATAAGATTACATGTCATTTCTCCATTTGTCTCAGACAGATGTGAGATGATTAAGTGGAGGTCAAAGTAGAAAGGGAGATATAAGAAGACTTTGGGACATGTGCATTGCATTATGCTTTATATGTGTGTGTGTGTCTTGAGTCATTTGTTCTGAGGTTTCACTCAAGTTCATATGAAATTCATGTAAATCTTGGCATATACTTATGTTACTACATAACATGTTTATGCCGTTAACATTAATTGTGCTATTATTTCTAGTTGCACTAGGTGCCATGTTAAGAATTGAAACCTATATTATCACAATTTTACTTTTTATTGAAACTATATGAAATCCTTATTTAGATACCAATTGACCTTTAAATAATTATATTTAGATATTTAATATTGAATTATCTAGTAGGTCCAGTATAGAACAGTGAGTAATATGTGCTTATCCTATGTTGCTTATATGTTTTTAGAAAAAGGAAAAGTCCCAGCTGAATAAATAGAAGAGGAGCTCAAGAGTTAGGTATGTTTATATCATGAATATATTCTTTTGATAATCTAGTTATTGATCTTAGTGGATGTTGGAAAAAGGAGAACTAACATGGAGTGTTGTATATTTCATATTTTGATATGAAATTCTGATAATAAATGTTTATATTTAACATACATGAAGTTTTAGTTGGCTTTGGAATATGGTGCGTGTATAGACCAACTTAAGTTTAAATATAATTCTTTTAATTAGATCCTGAGGCAAGACATGATGTGTGTAGTACATCATGCATAACCAAAGCCTAGATATTTAAGAATAACCACATTCTTAAGTCTTACTAAATGTAATCAAATCTCACAAAGAGGTGCATAATCATGTTTAGATCCAAGATGATCTATAAGTTTCATACACTATGCTGCAAATATATCACTTTCACACACACATGATCATGTTTAGATCTAAGATGAGTTAGAGCTCTCAAAGAAATCGATCATGTAATCCTTTAATACCTACACTTAATGCAAAATCCCATAATGTAGAAAACTTATTTTGGTACCTAAAAGGTTATATTCAACATTTACTGGATCATAACATTTGATTTAATATCTTATTCATTTTTTTAAGTTGTTATTCCTAAAATTTATTATATAATTTATATCTAGTTTAGGGTTTAGGCTATTATAACAATCTGACTTCAAATATTCATTATCATTACTATTTTATCATGATTAACAAACTTTTATGTTAAATTGTTTATTCCTTCAATCAGTCCATTGATACTTATAATTGAATTCCCAAATATACCCATCAATAGGAAGAAAATCAATCATGTTTTACATGACTTTTGAGTTGTCATTCACACGAAATCCTACATGCCATATGAAAATGAGCCTATTATATTTAGTATGCCTTCAGACATACTTTTTTTCCAAAAAAAGAGGGTGTTTATAGAGAGATTAACCATTATGAAATATATCATTATTTGCATGAAAACATAGTTTAATGTTCCAAATTGTGTATAATATTCATGTTTTGCTACCATAACATCATCCACTTGCAAAGAAACCCTCAATCATATATAGCTTAGAACCATAATAGATGACATATTTACATACAAATATGACTTCAAACCATTGACCCAATTGGATGCCCTTGTGAAGCCTTTATCATTCATTGACTCTCAATTGTTTAAGGTTAGAGTTAGATCTACATGGGTAGAGATTGACTATGGCGATGATGACAATGATTGTAATAATGTTGAATTGATGATCAATATGATGATAAGTGGGATAATATACATTATTTCTTGATCTTTTCACACTTCACATATAACTTCTCATAACATTTTTTTGCCCGAAAAAGCTAAAACTCTATTACTAGATCAACATCTACATTTATTTTACCGAGAATATGATCATTTTCCTAATATCAACAATAATAATTCTTTCATAAATATGATGAGTTCGTGTTTAGTATACTACATCTTACACATTGGTCGACTCAAATGTCATAATATTACATGCACCATCATCAACATCATTTTGATGATGGAATCTACATGATGGTCCTCTGTCTTCATAGGTTACTAATGTAGTTGGCATAATCACACAATATGCTTATTCATCTCAAAGACTACTTCTAGGATGTTTTTTAATGCTCTCTCTCTCTCTCTCTCATTTTTTATTTATTTATGAAAATAATTGACACCTACAACTTAAATAAATAGATAAAAATTCAAATGAATTCACAAATTCATAGTTAAATTCATAAAAATATAGAAATATTATTAATATCATTTTTAGCTAAAATCAATTTTAATTTAGAATTTCATTTATCATTAAACAAACTTTGCTAAATGTTACTCAAATAATTTATAATCTATAAATTCTAAAACACGCTCACTAAACTACTAAATATTGGATCTTCACTTTGCATCCTTAAATATGCTGAATTAAACATCTTAAGATTGTTCAAGTTGCAAGTGTTCCAAGCTAGTTCAATGGAACTTGTTATCATCTCCATCCATATTTGTTGATAAGTATTTAATCTAAGAGTAAGCACTTATATAAAATCATTATATGACATCATATAAGATTTATTTCTTATCATAAAATCATTAATAACCCACTGCATATTAATCACATAAGTTTATGTAATCAACAAATAAAATTATGAACAAAATGATATTATTCCTCTTCTTTGAATAATACACTAGATCATTCAGGAATCATTCAAAATCTTCTAAGACAACCATCTTTCACTGTCAAGCCCTATAACATCTAACATCCCACCCGTCTATGTGTCTGATATACCATAGATGGCTATATTTAATGCCACATACTTCATGTATCACTTGTTTTTTTTTATGTAGCTATTTCTATAACCCAAAATCATATAAATCAAGGTTCACAAGGCCATTTATGGTCTCTCCTTTGGCGTACTCTTTTTCTCGTTCCTTTAGATTATCACACCCTGGGACTTATACATCAAGCATGTATTCAATTCTTTGTAAAATTGACTCTAGAAATAAAATTCATAAAACTTGTCTCTTGGTTTTCCCTTGGGTTCGCGCCTCTCTCTCCTTTTTGTATTTTTTTCTCTCATCTCTAAGAGTATGATTCTGATACCACACCCTAGACAAATCTGAATCCAACATGCATGTAGTTATTTTCTTATAGCATTATTTTATTGTAGTCGTCCTTCATTTCACTATTCCATATATATATATATATATATATATATATATATATATAATATATATATATATATATATAATATATATATATATATATATATATATATATATATATATATATATATATATATATATATATATATATATATATATATATATATATATATATTAATTTTAATAGAACTATAAATTATAAGTCAAATAATTAATTGATATCATCACCCTATAACATGTATACTAATAAACTATCAAGAACTTGAAACCCAAGTAGCATAACATTGTTCTTATTCTTATTTATAACAAGCATACTTCCACTTTATTTATTATAAACCACAACATATAACAATCAAATCCAAAAGCACTCTCATAAAAGCTCTCCTTAGAACACAAACCAACCCTCTTTATTATCACATAACAATTCCAAACCCATTCTCACTCAAACAAACATAGGATTTTTAAGCATAGGATCCAGGATTGGCTGCAAGGAATTCTTCCACTGCCTTGACGCTCTTGATGAAACCTTCCTTGGCCTTCTTGATGTCCTCAGTAGAATCAACGCCAGGGAGAGCCTTATAAGTCCCTGTCAGCTTAACAATGGAGCCAGCGCCTTTTGGTTCGACTTTGAAGTGTGTAGTTGCAGACTCGATCTTCTTTCCCAAATCTCCACCCTCCACAACAGAAATTTTTAACTCGAACTTTTCATGATCGATGAATTCAAGACGCTCCTTTACAAAGCTAAATGGCACCGCTGCATATTACTGGGGTTAGGATTAGCACTGGAAGATTAAGGAGAAAGTAGAGAGAGGTGCAAACCTGTAGTAAAATTGAGCTGCCTGATGCTTCCTGCGCTGCCATCTCCAGAAAGTAAAGTAACACCAGTGATAATCTCAGGGATGAGCTTAGGTCCAAGATTATGCCAGTCGGTGAACAAGGCCTTGAAGAGGGCCGCCGCTGGGGCTTTGGTCTCCACCTCCACTGTCCAGCTTGAGCTCATCTTTATGAATTAGTTTTTTGTTTTTCCTGGCTTGTTTCTGATGCTTTATTCAGCTGGTGGATGTTCATGGAGTGTGCTATGGTTGAGCTTTTATACTGGCTTATGAGTGGGACCTGTCTTCTAGATTTTGTAATATTTTTCAAAGGCAGACAACGTGAGTGAATGAACAATTGACTAAAATGTTTGAATGTGGAAGAGATAGGCACCTCTGAACAACAAATGAAGATAGAATTTTGATGACAGTGTTTGATTATTGTTTCTAGACTTGTTTAAAGTTGTGAGGAGAAAATGTGTAGTACAAGTCTTTCATGACTAGACTAATGCTTTATTACTAAAGCATAAGATGAGTAGGTAGTTTAAAAATTAAAGATGATAATGACAATGTTATCCTTTATAGATCTGCACCATTCCTTGCACTAAAGGAAAATCGTTGATTTTTGGCAGACTTTTCCATCTGAAATCACCAAGTTTCTGTCGGTAATTCGTACAAAATTTCTATGGAAAAATTTTCCACTGTAAAACACGTGTTGGAAATATTTTAACGGCGAAAAAAATTTACTGGAAATGTTTTCGATTACAATTTTAATAGATTATCATTAATAGGCTTAGAATACATTGAAAACGAAATCCCAATATTTGGAATTAAATAAAGAGATAAATTAAAATTTGATATTTATTTATCATAATTTGTCATCTTATCTATATCTCCATTAACATATTTAATACATTCATCAAATAAAAATGAAAAAAAATCTTATAACAAACATTCAAATACTACAATCACATGTCAACATTCAACACCTAAGTTCTGAAATATGACAAATTATTTTTCCACAAAGTCATATTTATGACAAAAAATAATAATTAAAATTTTTTAATTCCTTTTTTACTTTCCAAAAGACTTCCAGAAGATGCATTGAAGCATTAATGTATCTGCAAGCAGGCATGTGGGCGGCCTCTTATTTCAACAGATAGCCGGCCGCCTGTTGCTTTCTTCTTTGATAATTCAATGGGCTATGTGCCTTCATATTTTCTGATAAAGAAAATTCATCAGTAGATTTTATTTAATGCTAGACTTTAGATATAGCACTAATGAGATTATGACGTAGATCTCAAAGGAGATGATTAAGACTTTATTTTTTACAGCTATTTTATTGTTTTATAAATCAACTTTTTAGTGTAAAATTTTCTGGTTCAAAAAAAATTTATATTAAAAAACTGTTTTTAAAAAGCAGTGAGAAAGTTGTCCCAAACGAAGCCTAAGACATAAGTGAGAAAATGACGTATGTTTGAAAAAGCGTCGTTGGCTTCGTGATGAGGATTGTGGATTTATGCCAATGGCGAGGCTAACTTGATGTTTGTGTAGTATCTACATGTCTTGTTTGCTCTTATGCTCTTCTTGAAGTGACTTTCTAGGTGTATAGTTGTTAATAGGGTTGCCATGGATACATAGAAAGATGATGGGTGAAGGAGATGTCTGTTGGAAAGTAAACCATACAACGAAAACAAATCAGATCGAAAGAGTAAATGCAACAGATAATAATTGGTGTCAGGATTTAACGTGAAAAATTAGAAATCGAGAAAGAACCACGAAGCCCACCACACCAAGAAATTCACTATGAAAATTTGAGAGAAAAAGTACAAATTGCTTTTTGCTCACTCTCGATCTTCTTGTCTCTCTTAACTTCACAATTCGCTCACTACACATAATAGAGAAAGAGACACACGTAACTTGCACCAAGGGATGCAACCGTTCAAGTTAAATATTAAAAACGAGAAAGAAAATTGCCCAACCCGATTCACAAAGCCGCAACATCAAGTTTGGAGTGCCACAGCGCTTCGCTCTGTCTCTAGTTTTACTATAGCGCCAGGGTTTGAAGCGTTGCGTTGCGCCGCTCTCTATCTCCAAATCAGTACAAGTGTACAGTGTCATAGTGCTCGAGTGTATAGCGTCGTGGTGCTTTAAGGTTGTACGACATTGCCTCCAAACCCAAGCAAGGGAAGGGCATCGATCCTCCCGTAACTCACTTCCTATAAACTATGCTAAATTATTTTCATTGGAATATTCCTGATGGAAAAGAAAGACTTTATTATGTTATCATCAATTGAAAATACATCCTCTTGATTTACTACACTTATTTTAGGATGTTGAATTGAATGTAGTTTCGAGGCTATACCGAAGGATCTCCTTAACTCGTTTCCTACAAATGATGCTAAATATTTGCATATTAGAAGATTCAGGATGGTAGAAAAAATTGTTTATTACCTTAGCATTGATTGAAAAATCCTAAGACTTAGGATTGAGATTCTATAGAGCCCCCTGATAAGTGATAACTATATTAAATATAATCATTCCTTAGTTGGTTGAGTGGGAGATGAAGTTACTTGAGTGTTGCAATTGATTTAATTTAATGCAAGAGAAGTTATGAAGTAAGTTGAAAACGTAACAATGGCTAATGTGCAAGTAAAATTATGATATGAAACTAAAAGAAGATTACAAAGGCTACGTTTGGGATGACTTTCTTACTGCTTCTCAAAACAGCTTTTTAATACGAAAATGAAAGGCTTATTAAAATTTTTGTACAATAAAGCTGCTTTAAGAAGCATGAAGAAAGCCGTCCCAAACGAAGACTAAGGCTCAAATGTGGTTGTGACATAGGTTTGGAAAAGCATAAACAACTCGATGACTTGACATTCATGCAATGTTTGCTAATAGTCTTGATAAGGTTTGATAGAGTTTAGAAGAAATGTGTAGCCTTTGCATACTTTGTTTACTCTTATACCCCTATCAAATTAATCTTTTAGGTGCATTATTGCTAGCAACACATCTTGGATATATAGAAAGATGATGAAGAGGAGTTGCAAACCACTGCAATGCCTTGGGCGTTAATATGAATATTTTTTTGAAGTTGTAATTAAGGTAACTCCTTATTCTTGACTTGATTCCTTCAAAAGAATGACATAATATGAATGGGTGAGGGAAATAGTTGCATGATTGTGATTATACTTACTTAGGATGTTGATTTAAATGTCCTTAGGAGGTTGCAGTCAAGGTTCCTCTCTAATGTTAACTTGCTCCAATAGAAATGAAACATCAACAAATGATAGATAAAAATAGTTGAACTAATTACTATTAGGGGTGTCAATTTCGGGTCACGGGTCGGGTTTGGATCGAACTCAGAACTGATTCGGCACTATTCGGGTTAGCTCGAACCCGACCCATTTTTGCAAACAGTTCAGTTTTTTGGACCCGAACATGGCCCGCTTTTGGTCCAGGTCAACACGACATGACCTGAATGACTCGGGACTGACTAAAAATTAATAGTTTTAAGTTCAAAAATAGATCAATATCTTATTTTCGGGTCAGAAAAGGTCAATCTCTGATTTCCAGGTCAAAACAGGTTTTCAGGTCAAAAATGGGTCAATTTCAGATTTTTGGATCAACTCGAACCCGACCTGATTTTTAAAACGGGTCTATTTTTTGAACCCGAACCCGACCCGTTTCAGGTCCAAGTTTACCCTAACTCGAAATTTTCGAGTCGAATTTTCGTGTCATGTCAAAATTTGACAACCCTAATTACAATCATGTTAGAATGTTACCGTGAATGTCCTTTCGAAGCTAGCAATAACCATTAACATTAAAAAAATAAAAAATCTCTCTAAGATTGAAAGGTTAAATTTGTGTCTCCATACTCACCCAAAGAAGAGTATTACGAGGAGCATTCTATTCGACCGTTTATAATAAAAAGACAAATTAAGTGTGATCCTAAAAAATAATAATACTTTTGAATATTTGTGAAATAAAAAGGTCAGAGATTTCATGGCAAGGCTTTGAGTTGCACTTCTCAGTATATCACAGTTTCTTCATATACATCTCTTGAGAGAGACTCTTATCATCAAGAGAGGATCAAAGCCATTATGTTTTGTTAATCATGGCAAGGCTTTGAGTTGTACTTCTCAGTATATCACAGTTTCTTCATATACTATAGGAGAAGTTTATAAGAATTCTAGATTATGATTAAGGATCTATGCATGCACAAAAGTAAATGATATTATAGTTTAAAGTATTTGTGCTTGCCAATGAGCACAACATGCATGTGATGGTATTAAGAGGTTCAAGAGATTTGAAATGTAGTTTATAATATTTAACAAGGATTACTCTTATGAGTTTAGGCTAAAACAAGGAAAACATTCATTGTGCTGAACTTGTCATTGTCAAGCAAACTTCTCAGCGGTTGAATGAATTTGATTTATGCTTTGTTTGAGACGGGTTTTTTTTATTGTTTTTAAAGCAGTTTTTTGTTTAAAAAAATTAATTTTTGTTCTAAAAAACTGCTTTAAGAAGCAGTAAGAAAGTCGTCCCAAATGAAACCTTAGATCAGTGACCATAATACTATAGTAAAAGTATTCATATACCATCTTATAGCTGGTCTCCAAATCATCTTGGTTGAGAACATGAATAAGCCTATGAGAATTAATGTACAATCATTTTAGAGTGCAATTATTGCAGAACTAAAGTTGGAATAATGCTCCCTATTTTATTTTTACTTAAATTGATTCGTAGGTCAAATTGCTCAAGTTTGATTTTTTTTTAATAGTACTACATTGCTTTATTTATATTATAGTAAAATGATTTATTAATAGGTAAAGTTAATATTAAAAATTTAGTGTAATATATAATCATAAGTGTATTAATTTTGTTGGAGGATTTTTATGCAACCCCAATGTTTTTGAATTGGATATGACCGGCCAGTTCAACCGTGAACCTATTTAGTTGATGTTCCGGACAAGTAATTGGAAAACCAAATATATATTGAACTAGTGCGAATCAGTTTGAATCGTCAGTTCAATAGGAAAATAGTAGAACCGGACGATTCAATAAATATTTTTTAAATTTAAATACAATTTTTATTTAATTAAAAATTTTGAAATTTGAAATTTATATTTAAAGGCATATGTTTATGCAAATAAATTTAACAATTAATATAAAATTGCTACTATCATGAAGCTTTATGTCTTGTTTGTGGTTTGTGTTTTACACTATATAAATAGCGTTTATCTAGGATGTGGGACTAAAAACCTATGCGAATTCAATATAAGCTAAACTATCAAATTGCGTGGGATACACATTTTAACTGAGAATGCATATAATTTATTAAAGTTAGAAACATAAATTTTTATTTTATTTTATAAATTTTACATATTATATTTAATATTACATTATTATTCCTATTAAAAAATCTATTTATATTTATATAATTATATTATTAAACTTTTTTTTTATTTTTAAGACTTATTTATTATGTATATAATTATATTTGTAATATACATATACATATATTTACATTCACATTCATTGCCAATTGAGCTTTTAAATAAGCTAAATGTTGAGCCTTTTAATCGAGCTTATTTGTGAAATTTAATCAAAGTTAAGGATGTAAGTGAGCCAAGTCGGCTCTTGAGGTGACTTAACTCAACTTGTTAACGAGCAGTGACTTAACTCAACTTGTTAATGAGCTCGCGAGTCAACGTTATTGAGCTTTGAGTTCGAGCTCAACCCTCTGTTAGCAAGCATGATAAGCTACATGAATAAGCAAGCCTTCATATAAGCTGCTGTTCCCACTACAGGAAAATCACTCAGTACCGGCGGTTATCATAAGCTTTCCGGTGGTTTTATGAAATTCTGGTGGCTTTGCGGCGGTTTAAAATCCGTCGATAAAAACCGCGTAGGAAATCATTTCTGGCGGTTTACCGGCGGCGAATACCGCCAATTTTGTTCCGGCAGTCATGACGCAGGTGACCACCGGTTATTTACCGACGGCATACCGGCTGCTTAACCGCCAGTTATGTCGGATTTTTCTAGCGGTTATATCGCCGGTATAGCGTCGGTAAGGAACCGACGATCATAACCGAAGGAATTACCGGCGGCGCCACCGCCGGAACTCGTCGGTAAGCCGCCAGAAATTACCGGCGGTAATAGTAATCTTCCGGCAGCTTCCATCAGTCGTCCGATATTGAAGTTTTCGACGGCCAAACGGTCGATTTGCCGCCGAAAACCTGTAGCATTTGAAAAAAATTTGACAGCCTCCCCTCTATTTTACTGATTTTCACCCTAAACTCTAAACATACACAGAAAATACAACAAATTTTATAAAGATGGGCAACACGCCACTATAATCAATCACAACAATTATCACAAATATATTCATCGAAATAAATCAACTCATAATAAGTTCATAACAAACAATAAGTCAAACCAACTAAGTTCATCATAAGTTTACACATAAGTTCATTAAATCAAATAAGTTTATAATACGTTCATCATAAGTTCATCAATAAAAAAAGAGTACTAATCCTCCTCCGTATTCTCGCTGTCTGGTGATGTATGTGGCTACTCTTTCTCTTTCTCTTTCTCTTTTTTATTTTCATCTCTATAGGATCGCAGCTCTGCCTGCATCTCATTTTGAACCTTTCTCATCTCCTCTATCTCTCTCGTCAGTGCTGCAACCCTTTAGCTTACAATTTCTTCAGCTCCACTAGGATCATAAAATGCTGAGGTGGATGAACTTCCCTCATAAGCATAGCCTTGCGAGCCCAAGCCATATACGCTCCGCCTCTGCCTTCCTACAACAACATCTGACCATGTATGATACTCAGAATACTGGGTCAATCCTGAAGATGATCCCTCACCAGTGGACTGACGACTTTCCCAAGCTTGATACAAAATCATCCTGAGAGATTAAATCCATAAAATATCTTGATATTAGAATGAGTTTTATTATAATAAATTTATATTCCCAAACTCCAAAAAGTTATCTTACATGAGCTTTTTTAGCCTTTTTATCAACCCACTGATGGTCAGCTTGATGTTGGTGAGTTCTCATATACAACTCCAGCGGTGTCGGCTCCTGACCAAGAAACTCTTTCAGAAAATAGAAGATATATTTATAATAATATAAATATATTTATTAAACTAAATTAAAGCTTTTACCTGTCATCGTCTATGTTCCGTATGAGGAATAGATCCACCAATATGAAGAGAGCTTCTTAAACCCCCACAATTAGATGCTCTGTTCTGTTTATTCTGCTCTTTTATTTTTGTGAACTCAGGGCTCGCCCAAGTTCTACTCAAATCTGCCCATACACCCTCTCCAATCCATATTAGACGCTGCATGGACTTTCTAATATCCATGAACATGTCCCTAAGACGGGTCGATCCTCTCCTCTCAAAATTTGTTCTGATCCTCGTGCTATGCTCAGGCAACCACCTAAAATTTTTCTATAAAAAATATATGCATAATAAAAAATATTAATGCAAATTAAATCAAATATTTGAATTCATGCCAAATAAGTATACCTAAAATTCTTCAAATCACATATCCCTAATTTTCTTTGGGATCTTCTTCTATGATAAGTAAGGAGCATCATATTTGTTCCTTATGATATCCCAAATCTTGTGAGTATGTGGCCTTGAAGGATTGAAGCTGCAGGTCAATTTTTTATCAATAACATATAATATATCAAAATACAAGAAACTCAACAACATAAACTGAACTTACGTATCTCCCTCTAGCTCAATCATCCTCAGGCAACTACCGATAATGCTTATCTGATTTGCCAAATTTGTGGCAAAATATGTCACATAGCTCTCAATTGCTGGCATAGATGTAACCTAAACTATTCACCATCAGGACCTCTTCAAGCACTTATCTCTCAACTATCATGACAAAATACCACCACAACTGACTGGTAATTGGATTCTGGAGTTTCATCACACTTAACGTCCGATGCCATTCATCTGCAGCATCCCTTACCATATGCAGGTAGTGACAACATCTCCATTGAAAACAATACATCTCTTCCAATTCACTCAAGTGGTCAAGGTCTCCTTCCCCTACCGAATACCCCATGTAAGTTATATCTCCAAAATCTACTTCATGCTCCTTCTTTAACTCATAATCTAATCTCTATTCACAAGCTTGCAACTGACAACAACTACTGATCTATCTATTTTGACACCTTTGGCTTCACAATAAAGGACAATCTGACCAATCACCCAATCCTTAGAGGTCGAACGTGTGATGTTCTCTACGTCATTCCATCTCCACAAATTTTGATATACAAAATCCCAAGACTTCCACATCTCTTTGGCATGCAATATTGGGACATCCGCATCATCAACCTCTTCAGTTCTTAGCAAGGCAAAACTCTACTATATGTCTTTTTAGTAGTCCCCCCTTCTTATGTAACTAGTGTAATATGACTAAGAGCCACAGACTACCCTTTTCTACTCATGAAATGAAAATTTCAGTTCCATTTACTATTGTTCATTCAAATGTTTGGGGTCATGCACCCACAAAAACTGAAATAATTCTAAAATTTCAGCATTTCTTACACATGATTCAAACTCAGTTTAATGCTCAAATCAAAACGCTCAGATATGATGGTGGTGGTGAGTATATATCTCACAAATTTAAAAATCTTTTATCTCAACATGGAATTTAACATCAAATGAGTTGCCCCTACACTCATGAATAAAATGGAACTGCTGAGCGCAAACATTGTCATCTTATTGAGACAACTCGCACACTTCTTCATGCCTCTCATCACCTATCAAATTCTGGTTATCTAATCAATAGACTTCCTTCCAAAACTCTCCATCTAGACAATCTGTATAATCTCTTGCATGGCCGCCAACCCTCTTACACCCATCTCAAAATGTTTGGCACTCTATGTTATCCTTGGCTACGTTCACTATCCCCAAATAAACTTCATCTTTGCTTAGTTGCATGCATTTTTCTTGGTTACTCATCCTCGCATAAATGATATCATTGCTTCAATCTTCAAACAACTAAAATACACATTTCTCGTCATGTTGTATTCCACAAAGACACTTTTCTTATCTTACTCCAACTCCCCCTACCTCCTCAATTCCTCACAAAGATATACAATCACCTCTTACTCTCATTCCAATCTCCACCATAAATACCTCACCTTCACCATCCTCTATTCCTACCACTCATCAAAACTCCACTAAATTATCCCCATCCATTACCACCTCTTCCCCCACTTCATCTTCACCTGAACATCTTCCCCCACTTCATCCATTACTGGCTTCTGCACTTTTTTAGGCAATACTCTTGTCTCATGGTGTGTGAAGAAACAAATCACTGTTGCAAAATCATCAACTGAAGCAAAATATCGCTCTCTAGCATCTGCCACTTAAGACATTGTTTGGCTAAGAAGACTTCTCAATGACTTTCAAGTCTCCACATCCTCTCCTACCACACTCTCGTGTGACAACACCTCTGCTCTTGCCTTAGCCAATAATCCAGTCTTTCATGCTAGGACAAAGCACATTGAGATTGACTACCATTTCATCAGAGAGCGTATTCTCTCCAAAGAAATCTCTGTTCAACATATTAATTCTCTTGATCAACTGGCTGACATACTTATCAAACCATTGTTTTCTCATCGCTTCAAGTTTCTTAGAGACAAACTTACAATTCATCCAAATGAATCATAAGTTTGCGGGGGGGCTGTTTGCAAGCATGATAAGCTATACAAATAAGCAAGCCTTTCTATCAGCGGCTGCTCCACTACCTGTAGCAGGAAATCATTTCAACATATGGCCATCACTACAAATGGACCACTCAGTCAATCATATTTAAAATGTAAAATTTAGCATCTTAGCTTTGTACGAAGATCCAGCACGCAATCAGAGAGAGAGTGCAATAGTTATAAGAGACACTAAGATTTTTATGTGGAAAACCCCTAAAAGGGGAAAAAAAACTACAAGGCCTAGCCCAGTTTGAATGAATCCACTAGTATTTGTAGTTGATTACAAATGAGACCCTTCCTTTGGGGAAGATCTTAGCTTGATGTACATCATATAGGTACATTACATGGTGGAAGTACAAAGAATCACTGTTGATGTGTTTGTTTGGTCGGAAGGACCATAGTCGATGGGCACTATAAGTCAAAAGGATCATAGTTGGCAGGCGACAGAGGTCAGAAGGACTAGTCGGTGGGCGATGTAAGTCGGAAGGACCGTAGTCTGAGGGCGATGGAGGTCGGAAGGACTGTAGTCGGTGGGTGACGTAAGTCGGAAGGACTGTAGTCAGTGGGTGATAGAGGTCGTAAAAACCGTTATCTAATGACGGAGGTTGGAAGGATGACGTCAGATATAAGTCCAGCATCATATAGAAGTCCGACGAATGTCCGACGATGGGTAGAAGTCCGACAGAATTCTGGTGTCTCTTTGAAGTGTGTTGGAACTCCAGCGTCACTTAGAAGTTGGGTTGAATTCTAGTGTTACTTAGGGATCGGGCGGAATTCCGACGTCGCTTACAGGTTGTATAGAATTTTGGCGACAAGTGCAATTTCGACGTTGGGTAGAAGTTTGTCGATGGATAGAAGTCTGGCATCAGAATGAAGTCCAGCAAAAATCTGGCGACGGGTCGATACCACTATGTATACCCATGGGAGCAACACATAATTTCAATGGAATACATTTCCTCAAACAGTTCTTCTTTCTAACTTCATCTTCCGTGTTATCTCTTATTTTGCTCTTATCTTTCTTAATTGCAGGTTGCTTTAGCCTTGAGCTCTAATATTAAACGAGCTTGAGCTCAAGCTCAATCTGACTCGACTCGAAAGTTTATCAAGCTACTCCATTACATTACCTATATTATATTATTTTTTAAATATTATGTAATATTATATTAAATAAAAGAAAGGAAAAAAAAAAAAGCCCTAGCCGCTTGGCGCCCCAACTTATTTGGCAAACCGCTGTCCGCACATTGGCATCATGCCATGGCGGGTGGGCTGCCTCTTCGTGCGTAAGGTTTATCTTCTTCCCGTCGCCGGCATTTTAGATGACTGCGACTTTGGAGCTCTTCTTCTTGTTCGCCGGCCTTCACCGGTAGGTTATCGCCGGATTTTGTTTTGCGTTTTCACGGTAACCGTCCATTGAATAAAAAATCCCGCAATTTTTTTCGCTTCCTCTTCTCTATATTTCCCTCCTTTTGCATTGTGGTTGTGTTATTTAACACTTTGGGATGTACAAATCTCATCTCATCTGCATTAAAGGGTGACGAAACGTAGAAGGTAGTTAACAGTCGAAAATGCTAGCACCAAGTGTGCTTTCTCCAACATTCTTACAACTAAGTGGATCTATTTTTGGATGAGAATCATGAGAATCTATGTTCTAAATTCTTCTAAATGGTTAGTGTCGATGGATTATTTCTATATTTTAATTCTTCTATCACATATTCTCTAGTAATTCTTAATTTGGTGTGATCATTTTTAGGAGAACTTCATGATTAAAGAATTGGGATCAAGAGCAGATTGTTGTAGAATTAAGCTTCCAGAGTTCAACCCAACCACATTGCATGCATTTTTAGTATTAGTTAGCTTTAGTGTTTCGGATTGTTAAGTTGCAACCGGACTGGAAAGGTTTCAAAGTTTGGAATGAATACAAAAGCACAGAATTCGCAGTTAATGGCAGCAGTGATGAATTGGATTGAATTGAATTTCAAATGTTATAGTCGCGATATTTAAAACATGTACTCTTATTAATGACTCTGAACAATAGATCCAAGATATCTAAAACATGTACTCTTATTAATGACTTGATCGCCCAAAGTCACAATCCCCTCACTAGGTCTATTGCTACTAAAATTACACTCCATATATTTAGTTTTAGATCTACTCAAGCAAAAACCTTTGGATTCTAAGGTTGACCTCCATAATTCAAGTTTACCTTCAACTCCCTCTTTAGTCTTATCAACAAGAAGAATATCATCAGCAAAAAACATACACCAAGGTACATCCTCTTGCAAATGTCTAGTGAGAACATCCATGACTAAAGCAAAAAGATATGGGCTTAAGGCTGATCCTTGATGTAATCCAATAGAAATAGGAAAAAATACTTGGTCAAACCACCTTGTGTTTGAATATAAGTAATAGATCATGCATACATATCTTTAATGATTTGAATATAAGCATTATTAGCTCATTTCTTTTCAAGAACTCTCCATAGCACTTCTCTTGAAAATTTATCATATGCTTTCTCTAAATCAATAAATATCCTATGTAGATCCTCTTTATTCTCTCTATATTTCTCCATCAAACCTCTCAATAAATGTATGGCTTCCATAGTAGACCTACCCGGCATGAATCCAAATTGATTTTGAGAAACATTAGTATCACGCAGTAACCTACGCTCCATAACTCGCCCCCATAGTTTTAAAGTATGACCCATTAACTTAATTCCTCTATAATTTATCAAATCACTCATGAGTCAAGCTTGATGAACTTACAAACCAAACTTGAGCCATCATTGGCTCAACTCTTTAGCTCGTGAGCCGGCTCATTTTAAAAAATTATTATAAAATACGCTTGGAATATATTAACATTTAGAAATTTAAGTATAAAGTTGAAAAGTATTTAAAAATAATATCATAATGTGGTGTGATGAGCAAGAGGGCATGCTTGTGGTGTGATGAGCAATGCATGATATTAGCCCATCACTAAATCTATCTTCTTTGATACGGATGGAGTGAATAGAGCATGTGCATCACATGCTCTACAAAACGATGATGAAAGTATATACTTGGTCATGTAGAGTGCACTCTATGCGGCAATTCTTCTTCAAGCTCATGCTTATTTATGCTTTTTAACAACATCATTTCTACTTTTTAACATTAGATTGAATATTGTCTGACATTAAGGTAATCTTTTTCTTGAATTGAAATTGTGTATATACTTATCAATTGTTGAGACCAGTTGACATTTCCATTCTGATGCAATTATATGATGAACCTTTGGTATCAACCATGGATTAAATCTTTGGTGATAGAATTGCAGATGACGGTGATAGTGAACAAAATATGCAGTTATTTTTATTGTGATTGCTTGATGATGCTAATTGAATTTTGCTGATGCAGCTAGAGGAGGAAAACTCATGTTATTGGACCTAGGAACATTATAACCTGTTGCTGCTTGTGGAACATAAGTGGAACCATTTGTGTGCTTTGGTGATGCAACTTCATGGATGGTGTGGGATGAGGATATCTTGCATTTTGCTCTACCAGGAGCCTTTGCTGAAGACTGTATGGATGGATGCTTGAGAGAAGGTTTGACTTTTGAGATATGGGATGATTAGAACTTTCACATGCTCCTTTGGTTGCTTGTGACTGGCTTGCCTGACACCTGGGACAAATGTAAATGGGCATTATCGACAATTTTCAATCTCTCTCTCATCATTTTTCATTGGGTTGAAGAGAATGGGTATGGATGGGACTATTTGCATTTACTTATTGCTTTGGGGAGGGTTTAGAAATTTAGTTTGAGGGTTGACTTCTTAAGTGTATTAGAAGTTACAGTTCAGAGTTAGTTTTCTCATGTATTATTATAATGCATCAATTGAGTGGAATATTTGTAAGATTAACAAGATTATAATGCTATGATGGTAATTTTACAGTATTAGGTGGCATACCAGTGTATGCTAAAGTTTGTGATTGTATGCATTAAAAATTCCTTATTTATTTATCTTCACTACCCTTTGGTAGCAGCTTTGATGCTACAAAAGCTTATAATTTGGGTTCTGATTTGCTTTTTTATAATGCTCTCCATTTATGACTAACTTGTTCTGTGCGATCTATTTAAGTGCTCGTTGCCATCAACATCACTCTCTTTGAACTAAGCATGCCATTTGAATGGAGCATTACTTAATGTATAAGTTTTAATTTTTAATGGACATGCTTTAGTTTGGTTTTCTAAATATTTAAAACATTACTATATATTTTTCTTTATTTAAATAATTATATTGCATATTATTATAATTTAATTTATATAATTAGTTACAACTGATTGAAGATTTTTTAGTTGGGTCCTTGATTCTTATGTTTTTCTTGTCCTGCTTTCAATTTAGGATATTTCAGTTTTTTTCCTGAAGCATGCTTCTATTGCTTTTATTGTCCTTATGATGGGCATTCTAGTAAACAGTTATGCTGCAAGTAAACTGCAGGGAAAATATTTATCTAGTTCTGACTAATAGAAAACCATTTTTGGTTCTATGCTAGATAAGAAATTGATCGGGTTTCTTCACATAGGTACCCTTTTTGTTGGAAGAAGGGACGCTGCATTTGTTCAAAGTGTTTGTGCTGTTGTTTTGAAGGGGAATTGGCATAGGTTGTCAAATGTTGCAATTGGTGTTTGCCTTTCTTCGGCGAATGTAAACCAAATTCTTCTTCTATTATCAAAAGATGCCTCCTTATCATGGACTTTCTTCAGATGGGCACAATCTCTGCCACACTACCAGCATTCTCTCCCGTCTTTCTGGACCATGGTCCACCTCCTCACTAAGAAAAGGCAGTTCAAAACTGCTAGGGAGCTACTTGAGAAGTTTGTTTTCAAGGAATTTCTATCGTCACCTGCAGTACTCAGTTCATTGCTGAGTGCTTATGATGATCTTAAGACAAATACACAAATTTTAAACTGGCTTATGAT
The DNA here is from genome assembly GCA_022539455.1 of Dendrobium nobile. NCBI lineage: Eukaryota > Viridiplantae > Streptophyta > Magnoliopsida > Asparagales > Orchidaceae > Dendrobium > Dendrobium nobile. Next base: position 60,743,614 of record CM039719.1, on the reverse strand, counting down.
TATATATTCACAATCAAAGCTAGAAGTGGATGCATTCCAAATATTTGATCAGATGAAGAATGAAGGCCTCAAACCAGATCAACATGCTTGCAATGCTTTATTGAGCATGCTGGCAAAGTCTAGACAAACGGCTACTGCATGGAAGGTTTACCATGAAATGCTTTTGGTCGGAGTTGTGCCAAATATCTACATCTATAATGTTATGCTTCATGTTTGTTTTAAATCTGTCGATGTTGAGAAGGCAGAGAACTTGGTCAGGGAGATGGATCAGAAGGGTGTCTTTCTGGACTTATTCACATATAATACGCTTATTTCACTTTTCTGTAGGAAGGGTATGCATTACGAGGCTTTGGCAATTCAGGATAGAATGAGAAGGGAAAGGGTTAATCCAGATATCATGACTTATAATACTCTCATCCATGGATTTTGCAGAGAAGGTAGAATGAGAGAGGCAGTCAGGCTTTTCAAAGAAATTAACGGTGCTGTTCCTAACCAGGTAACTTATACAACTCTCATCGATGGGTATTGTAGAGTTAATGAACTTGATGAGGCACTGAAATTACGTGAAGAAATGGAGGCAAGAGGTTTACGATCAGGTGTTGCCACTTACAATTCAATAATTCGAAAACTCTGTGAGGAAGGGAAAATGAAGGCTGCTAATAAACTATTGAATGAGATGGATGAGAGGAATATTGAACCTGACAATATCACATGCAACACATTAATCAATGCATATTGTAAGAGAGGAAACATGGATTTTGCATGGAAACTTAGGAATAAGATGCTAGAAAAAGGTTTGATTCTTGATCATTTTACTTTCAAGGCTCTCATTCATGGATTCTGCAAAGTTCAGGAATTAGATAATGCCAAGGAAGTCCTTTTTGAAATGCTAAATGCAGGTAATGCTCAACTCTTAAATTATCTCTGTCATGTGGCAGTATTCTTACCATATTATGAATGTTCACATCTATGCTGATGCTTCTTTATATGTTTGTTTTAGTTTATTCATACCAAAATATTAATGGTTTGGAAATTAAAATGCCAATGCTAATAAATTGTTGACCTCAATGTGTTATCCAAAAAACGAAAAAGGCAAGAGGGAAGAGAGCCAGTGTACAAACCTCTTACCCGACAGATCCACGAATCCTGCCGAAATCACGTCGATTCAGCGCCATTTGCGATCAAATCCCGTAAATCCTGCGACGTTGCCTCGGTCGAGCGTCCACACCCGTCGTTAAATACACGACCAAATGAGACACTTCCCGCGGCTCTTCCACTCTGAACGACCAACCCCCTCTGCTCTCGACCTCCAACCTCCTTCCCTCTCCGATCCCGAGCTCCTCCCTCCCTCATTCGCGACGCCTCTTCCGTCTCTGTCCGATCCCATCCAGCAAAACGACCTCACGATCTCTCCTCCTTCCCCAAGCCACCGCCGAGCTCCGTCCCTGACCCGATCTCCTCTGCCCTTTCCGTGTCCGTCCAACCTGCGGCAGAGAGAAACCGTGAGAGAGAGAGAGAGAGAGAGAGAGAGAGAGAGAGAGAGAGAGAGAGGAGGAAGCTTTCTCTTACCTGCAGCCATTCGAGCTCTCCACTTCCGATCTCCATCCCGCCTCCCCTGTCCGACTTCACTCGCTCCTTCGACGCCATTCCCTCCTGTCGGATCAGTTTTGATCGGAAGCACGAACAGGAGTTCGCTAGTTGTGAAGGTGGCTTTCTCCCTTCAGCACGCTTAATCGGCCAAATCCCGCAAAGCCTCCAAACTGAAAGGAGGAAGGGATTTTTGCATATTATTATTATTATTATTTATTTCTTTCTTATTAATAGATATTAATATCTTTTTATGTATTTATAATTAGTTATTAATTATAATTAATTAATTACAATTAATTAATTATTAATTATAATTTATTATTAATTAGTTATAATTATCAATTATAACTAATTATTGATTAATTATAATTATAATAAATTAATCTTAATTAATTAATTATTAATTATAATTATTTAAATAATTATGAGTAATTATTTATAATTAATTAAGATTATAATTAATTATTACTAATTAATTATAATTAGTTAATTAATTATTTATAATTAATTATAATTAAATGAATAATTATAATTATCTGATCTTGCCTCGATCCTCGAACCAACGCCGTCGACCCCGTGCAGGTATAATCCCTCCTAAACCCTAAAACTTCGAGAACTCGTTTCAACGCATTTGTCGAGACAAAACGACCACCTATACATGCTTTTCTTAGCGTGGTGGGAGGGAGTGCGTCCCGACGCTTGCGACGAAGCGGGTAATCACCTAAATCTCTTCTTCGAAGTTCGTATTGCTATGGATTTCCCTGCCTATACACGTTTTTCTTAGCGTGGTGGGATAGGAACCTGGTGCGATATGCACGACGAGGCAGGGATACCCATAAGTACCCGCTTGCGGGGAAATAATTGCTTTTCTTGCAAAATATTTTCAAAATAAAATATACTTTTTTTTGCAAAATACCCATACACGCTTTTCTTAGCGTGGTGGGGGATCGAAAAATACATGGCCGCGGTGTCCTCGAAAGAGGGCACCTACCATACACGCTTTTCTTAGCGTGGTGAAAAAGGCCCAGTTTTCCGTAGTTTTTCCCTAAACGGGGGAGACGCTGGAAGGCTGCCGAAATTTCGGGTGAAATATTGCTACATTTGGATCTCATTTGAACTCAAGAGAACAATTTGAGACTTGGACTTGATTGCACTCGAATGACATGCAAGAACGACGAAGGACTTGTACTTGGACTTTTGAGCAAGAGCTAAATGACTTAATGCATCAATTGAACTCAAATAAAAAAGGAATTGAACTAAAGTCAAGCTTGGATCAATTATGGACTTGACTTGATCTAAAACAAGAAATTGATTGGAACATTAAGCCGACAAGGCTTGGACTTGAAAAAAAATATAAGAGAATTTGAACTTGAACTCTACCAAAACAATAGAGGACTTGATTGAACTCAGAATGGAAGAGGCTCACTTCGAGTCTGAACTATGCTTGAACAAAACTTTACACACAAAGAACTTTGACATCAAAGCTAATATACAAGTTGACTATATGGGACTATGCTCAAAACTTGAGTCATGTTTGCAAGAAAGCTTGGTTTGAACCAAGTAAAGGAGATGAAGAACTTAACCTTGAATCAGTCTTGAACTATAAGGAACTCAAATCAAAACTAGAACTTGGAATGAATAAAGACATGACTTGGACATTTGAGCTCAAAACAAAATTTGAGTTGGATCACGGAGGACTTAAACAAGACTCTGGACATAAAGAACTTTGATATGGAACTTTTGAATGATAATTTCTAATATGCAAATTGGGATAAAGATGTTGATAAGTGATGATATTAGACTTATCATACATATTGAATCATCAAAGTAAGAAATTTGCAAATGAAGTTCGTTCATAAGCAATAAAAGAAGACCAAGGAATTTGGTTCAATTATAAACTCATGATAAAAGCTTTTGAACCATACTAATTGATTCATAAGATCAGAGCTAGTTCACTCCTAATCTACTTGTAGTGAATGTATTGATTCACTAGAAAGGCTCTTGATGAATATGATGATTCATGGTTTGCTTGTAACCAATGCCGAAATATTCATCTACGATCATGCACTAAGGATGTAACATGTTAGTGAGCAACATCAGAATAGCTATAATAAATAGAAATATTTATTATACTCAATGATTCAATCATCATTTGATTTGCAAACAACCATCAATAAGGATTAAAGACACATGATCTACCCACAAGCAAAGATCAATTAGAGAATGCAACAAAGTTCCGACTCAAACTAAATGTCGATTCCAAGTACAACTCGCTTGATGGTTGAGATGTAAGAACTATCAGGCGACATAACGACAAGAAGTGATAGTTCAGTGTCAAGCAAATGCAACGAACTCTTACAACAGCTCCTACAAAGTTAAATGCAATGTACTCATAAGGACAAAGAATGGTTGCTTAATGTGTATGTCCCCCGAATACGCCACTGAAACCTCCAATGCCAACAATATTGCCTGTAGATTGAGAAGGCAGCATTGCTACTTGATAATAGAAGATCCATCCTTGCAAGCAAGTACAATCACCGATATGGTACTGGTGCAAATGACTTTCCTACGGGCATCTTTAAAAGATTGTATCAAATATGATCCGTCTCTACAACATACAATCAGTGGACCACCCGAGATTGGTGAAAGGGTGGATTCGATGCAGAAACAATGGATGCAAGCATTTACAATAAAGCAGGAGATTCGTTAGTACACTACGATCCACCTACAAAAAGCAACGAGTGGTGCACGACAATCCACCTGTACGAAGTAGCGAATAACTCTATACAGAAGCTGCTACGCCACGCCACCGGATCTGCAACCTCCGTACAAGCAGACAGAAGGCATCTATTCCAAGAATACCCCTGCACGTGCACTGTAATTTGTATACACATAGGTACACTAAGGGGGAAAATATAATCCAAACCCGCATGGGCCCCGGCGAGCGTGTTATTGGTACACATGTGACGTCTAGGGATGTTGTGCGGGTCAATAAGTGAATTCTGGTTCGAACCCGATCCTCCCATACGGATCAATAGGATTCGACAAGGTTTGAACCCTCAAACAAATACACAGTTGTGATAACCGATGTATTTATTTTAATACATTCATATTAGGCTTCAAAGCCTATAATCAGAAGAATTCACTAACAAGGGCACGAAACTTACGAAACCCGATCCTCTGTCAACAGCCAGACAGAGTCGACAATGTTCAAGTTACAAAGTGAAAGTGACCCAAACACCCCGATGATGGCCGTATTGATTGGTTATCTCAACCGGAGGGGTTCACAAATATTTTCAAATGCCTCCCATAAGTTCACTCAAAATCCAAAAACTCCACAAAAATTCCAAAATAAAAAAATTCCAAAAATATCCAAAATTCCAAATATTTAAAATTGAAATAAAACCATCGAACGTTTAAAGCAAAATTCCATCCACCCTCCGCAACAGTTTGCCGAGGTGGACAAATTATAAAATACTTCAGCTCACAAAAGAGCCAAATGCCTGGTCGAGAATATCACTAGGATCCATTCTCAAAACAGTCTACTGCCAGTAAGGACGTGGTACGTGTCCTCTAACCGGCGGTCTGCCGCCAAATTGCACCGCAGGATAAACGGTTATAACCCGGGGCCCTCTGAACCGAGTAGTTTTGCCGCCAAATGGCACCACGAAATATCGGTTATGGCCAGCGCCGTTACGTTCCTTATTGGCATCAAATCCTTGAGATATGAATCAATAGGATATGATCGATAGGGCACAAAGCCCTTTGTTAGCTAGGTGGATCCAAATTTGTCCCCTTAGACAAACATTTATCCCAGGTCTACGAGGTCTCCTTGGCGAAGCAACCCATGGCTGCCGACAAGGATCCTTCTGTCAGGTTGGGTCGACTACCTCCTCTGACTAAGTAGACCAGGGACCACGATGGCCCGGGACGACGGAACCATGGGATCTTGATCGGGTCTATCATCCATTCCCCCACCATCCGCTTTAAGTGCACGATGGTGAAATTTCTATTTTAAATATCAAACCTTCAAATTTCCAAACTCAACTACTCAATATTCCCAATCCAAACCATTGCTGCTACTATATGCCAGATAACACGTATATTCTACGTATCTGATTGACGACTAGCCTTAATCGAAAGTTCTCTCTCGTGATCGGGAGGGGTAATTAACTATAGGGGCTTGCGCCTATAGGAAACCAAAACTCAGATCATAAAGTCCTCACCAAATGAGGGCGAAATCTCTGGGTAGTGTCATATCTACAAACCCATCTGCCTTCCAAAATTTACCTCGGAACTTATTCCGTTAAAACTCCCCTCGCCGAATAAAAAAGAAATCGCGCGGCGGGGAGGCCGGGGCCGAATTTTCGGAGCCCACATAAATCAAACACAATTTTAATCTACTCCTTGCATTAACACGTCATGCATGATTTGATTGTGCAATGATACAATAAGTTTTTGCTCATGTGTCATGACTCATGAGTGTCATTGTTAAGGTGGTGGTCATCGTCATCATCCTTATTGCCACACCTTTCCTTTTTCCTCCTTAATTATCTCCTTCAAATCGGGACAAACATCAGACTTGTCAAATGGGGTATCTATCTGATCATGATTGATGAAGATGAATGCACCCATACACCAAGAACATCGGGTTCATATTTGTCTCCATCTTTGTATTTGTTCAAATATTTGAATTTCTTAGAATTTGGTAGTATTTGTTAGGAGCAAAATAAACATTTGCATGTTAGAGAAGACAATATATTGTTTTCATCTAACATTGAAAGAGGGCATGTGCCTTGATACATCCACTTCACATTCATCCGTTGCAGCAATGGGCTTTTTCCCATGATCCCAACCTAGGCTTTTGTCTCCTTACATTTAGGTCTTTCCACAACTTCTAATCCGTTTTGAGTATTTCCCATTTGTTTGTCACTTAAACTGTATCATACTACCCACCTCTCTTTAAACATGATAATCACATTATTTCCCTCTCCTCCCCCCCCCCCACCCCCACCCCCCACTTTATTTAAGTGAGTGTTTAGCTGATTCTATGTAAGTCTCATTTAATACACAAATGAATAATGATTATGATGTATTTATGAACTAAATCATGGTTTTCAATACTGGTAATTTTAGTTTGCTCTGTGTGGTTTCAGATCAATTCCTAGTACAACCATACAATACTAATTAATATTTTCTTTTTATGCTAGATTCGAGGGTTTTAGCTAAAAGTTGAATTTAGTTAAGTTTTGAATGAAACTCGGATTGTTTTAGTTCGAACTCATAGTGTTTAAATTTAACTTTTGCTAAAATTCTTAAACAATTGTTAACATTCTATTAGAATTCATTCTTTGAGGCTCCATCAAATTTCTTGTGTTGTGTTTTCAGCCTTAATTAGATAGTTCTCTCTGTTTCATATCTTGAATAGTTTTTTGAAATATTTAGTAATGAAAAATAACTTCAACAAAATTCGAAACTAAATCCCTGACATTGATGAAATTATAAAAAACTATCAAAATTTAAATTCTTATGATAAGATTGAAAATGAAACCAACTTCTAAAACTTTTAGACTGATTTTTTAAAGAACAAAAATATTAAATGGGCTTAAAAGGTCAAATCTTATATTCAATGGGCTAGGTAAGTTATAGTTTGTAGTCTTAATTTTTTCCCATTTACTATGTATTAAATAAAACTCATTCGATAGATTCATCCATTAGTATAATTAATAAACGCATTGTGATTATTATGTATGCCCAACATCCAAACTATAATCAAAGAGAATGCATGAAATTGGGAAACAAAAAGATTATCAGCAAGCTAGCCAGACCCAAGTCTGCTGATGACAAGATCCATCATCCTCTAACCTTACTTGGATGGCTCTGATAGTGGTAGTTGAAATCTTCAAAAGAAGACTTTGATACAACAACAACAACATCAAGCCTTTGTCCCACTATGTAAAACTATGTGGGGTCGGCTCAAAAGAATACTTTGATGATTTGAAAAGAATGAATGCAGAAATCTAGTTGAACTTTATTTCTTTCAGTTTTCTGTGATCCGTTATGCTTCAGACCTTTTAGCTTTTCAGTTACAAGCTGCCTTTATTTAAGTTTAGTTCCCTGGTTTATACGTGGTTTCTGCAAAACTGAGTTGTGTTCTAGTTTGCCTTTATATCATGGATGGATTGTCAGACCTTTTAGATATATAGTTATGATTATCAAATGCTCCTTCCATCTTCTTTAATTCAAATTTCCATTCACTTATTCAATAAATAAATAGATGGTGATTATTGTAATATTGTACTCTCCTCAATGGTGTGTGAATCTACTAGGTTTGAGAAATGGGTCCTAGTGACATATGAAGGTTAGAAATTTGTAAATGATTATGGAAGATGGTGTTGAATACATACAAACCATATTTTTAAGAATTTCATTTCCTTATTTTAAGTTCATGCAATGTTATTTAAGTTGAGTTGGTTGCCAAACTAGGTGCCCATGCCCATGCAACTCTTGTGTGCCTCGTAGAATAGTGCCATTACTAAGGTGTTGCCAATCAAGCACCATATCTGCAGGGATTAGGCAGTACCGAAAGTCTTAGCTTCAATTTAGAGATGGATGCTAGTACTTCTGCACTCAAGATGTGTTACTTATGATGAAAATTTGACAGAAGATGATGCGGAAAGAGTGTGTAGAGATTCAGAAACAAGCCACCTTAGAAACAATAGATCAATGTAGGTGCAAGAACATCAAAGTTCTGAATAGCAAGTCTTGATAACAAAGAGGATAAGACTGAGGAGATAGATGAATGAATGGAATGCTAGAGCATTGATAATAATGAAGGAATAGAAATTTGCAAAGATTAGATTATCCTTATACTATGGGCACAAATATGTAGTTTAAGTGGATAATCTACTTAGCAAGATTTTGGACCTAGATTGCAACCAAATTTTAAGCTTTATTATTTTGCCTAACATGGTTTAATATTATATTTATAATTTAATGCTTTCAAAGCTGTTCCATATATTTGAAATATATTTATTAAATTGAATAACTGTTACTTCTTAGCAAACAGTGATGCATAGGACTTAACCTGCCATATTGCCTTGAAGATGCAGAGTGCTTTTGATTGTTCTGCATTCATGCTTTAACTAATAGGTGTAGTCAGCAAGGATTTTGTTTTTCTATCTTTGATTTTGATCTTTCTAGTAAATGAAGTGAACATTGCTTTAGGCAACTTCAACCTTTTGCTGTGCTCATATTTTCAATGCAGGAATCTCACCTAATTATAGTACATACTCATGGCTTGTGGATGGATACTGCAATCAGAATAATGAAGAGGAAGTGCTTAGAATACCTGATGATATCATGAACAGAGGGTTTTGTGCGGATAAGTCTATATACAGATCATTAATTCGAAGGTTTTGTAAACGAGGTTTGGTAGATTATGCGCAAAAGATATATGTCAAAATGCAAGTAAACGGCATTGCCGGAGATAGCCTTGTATATACAATTCTGTCTTATGCATACTTAAATGCTGGAAAGCCAATAGCATCATCTGAGATTTTGAATAATATGCTTAAGAACAAGCTCATAATAACATCGAAGATTTATAAATGTATTTGTGCTTCTTATGCTGATAGAAGTGACATGCTAGAACTGTTCTGGCATCAGGCCATTGAAAAAGGCCTACTTGCAAATAATGTTTACAAGTTGATGCAAGAAGCCAGGCCAAACTCAAGGAGTAATCATTGAGATGTGTTTATAGCCTTGTGCAAGTGGTGTTTTGTTCTACCATTTATAATTAACAGGAATGATCAGACGTTGGCAAACATACCGTTGGAAAAGCGCACCAGTTTTTTTTTTTAAATTGCTGAGAAGTTGTCAAATGGCATTTTTAACTAGGTTGGAAAGAACGCTTGTCTTGAGGTACTTTTTTCATCTGTGTTATTAATTCTCTGATGCCTCTTTTCCACCGCCAATCACTGAAGATATTTTATGCATGTCTTATCATCAGTGCTGAAAACTGACATATGAGCTTTCTTGCTGTTTCAAGGCAGTTCTGGACACCAAAAAAATTGTGGAAATGTCTTTATTTAGGTAATTTTTTGTACTAGTAATCCTTTCTTCCTTGTTTTTAGTCATGTTCTTTTGGTGCAAAGTTTTTCTGTTTCTCTCTTTGCACTGGTGGATGACCAATCTCAGTTGAGTATCCATTTTAAACTATTGCAAGGCACAGGAATCTAGGCATTCCCTAATGGATTCTGTTAGTGTGATCGAAAGTGTAGTGAGGAATAGCTGCACCCATAGTTCTTTTCAATCTACCTGAAATCTGGCCAAGCAAATTGCAGTTGTTTTGCTCTTTTGTTTATAATGAGGAATTACCAGACATTGGCAAGCGTGCAGTAGAAAAGGGCATCTGTTTTTCAAAATTGCTGAGAGGTTGTTAAGTGGTGTTTCCTTAACTTGGTATGCAAATTACACTTGTCTCAAGTTACCATGTCCATTTATGCTATTTTCAATGTTTAATGCTTCTGTCCTACCAACAAGCACTTTAAAGATTTTAAGCATCAGGATTCATGGTCAATGCAGATAAATCTGGGAAATGAGCTTTTCTACTTTCTCACGAAGGCGTTTCTGTAAAATAAGGTGGAAAATTCTTCATTCAGGTAATTTTGGTGCTAGTAATCTTTCTACTTAGTTTAGTCATGTTGTTTGGGCTCTATGTTGTTCTTTATGTCTGTCCTAGTTTGACCTATGTATTCTTCTGACTGCTGTCAGTTGAATTCGCAATTTAAACAAATGCAAGCCACAAGCATTAAAGCTTACGCTAATAGATTTTGTGAGTGTGTTCAACAATGTTGAGTGTGGACTTGTCCATTCATAGCTCTCTTTCAATCTTTTTCGAGAACATTTAGCTTTCATTTTGCAATTTTTTTAAATGACCATATGTCTTTCCCATGCAGCAATAACAGACAAAGAATCTACTCACCGAATGAAGTAGAATTTGTGTTAGGATGTCTTGATTCAAATTTTATCAAGGTGGGGTTCATTGTCATAAGAATTTATTTCGAGAGATAAGTGCAACACATGACTATAATACTAAATTATTTAAATTCCCACGATAGATAAGTTAGCATATGTGATTCCCATAAACTCAGGTTGATATAGAATATGTCAACTGTGTTTGAAAATAATACTGACCATGGTTGAAATAACTGAAGGTTTTGTTACCTAGAGATTGTGAGCGTCTAAGAGGAATATGATCGCTTATGAAAGAGATTGGTGTGAATCAACCATGAAGTCAACAAAGAAATCAATTTTAGGGAAGGACGGTAAGATTCCTTGAATAGAGGTATTGATAGAGAGAATTTATCTGAGTATATATAACCGTAGGTGTGCCTTGAAGCATTACGAAAAATTATGATTATACATTTTTAAAGAAGAATAATAAGGAATTTTTATCTTCTTTTTGTCTCATTGCTAGTTTGATACATTTTATTGTTTGTTCTTTTCATCTAGCAATGCCTTACCATTTCTTGGTGTTATATTCTTTTCATTGGATGATAATAATTTTGGTTTTTCTTCAATGAAAAATAGATTTTCGCTTGTTAGTTTTGAACGTTAAGATGAAGGGGCAAAATATAAAAAATAAAGTAAAATGCTATTCTAGGATTAAATGGGGGCATTTAAAGAATATTAACAAAAATATTTTTGAGAGTATGATTCTAAATATTAAAATTTTGTCTATGCATGACGAAACTAATGTTATGTGGGAAAATGTAGTTAGTGATATTAAGAATGTTGCACAAAATGTGCTTGAAGTATTAAAGGGAAAAGCTCTAATTGTGCAAGAAAATATAAAAAATAAAAAGATTTTATATAAAAATTGGTTTAGATGTAAAAACTCTGATAATTAGGAAAGATATAAAAAAGGCTCGTAAGGAATCTAAGAAAGTAATATGTAATATAAAGATTTTATCTTTTAATGATTTATATAATAGATTAGATACTAAGGAGCTAGGGCGAAAGATATATATGTATAAATTAGCCAAACAAAGAGATATGAGTAGTAAAGATTTAGTTTAAGTGAAATGCATTAAGGATGAAAATCAAAAAGTGCTTTTTATTTGAAGAGGATATTCAACAAAGGTGGATGAGGTATTTTACTAAAAATTTCAATGAAAATTGTGAGAATACGATTGACTTTATTGACCTTAGCATCTTAAATGAAAATAAATATTATTATTTTTATCGGCGTATTAATAAAACCGAAGTTATAGATGCTCTAAAGAAAATGAAATCTGGAAAAGCTATTGAACTTGATGATATCCAATAGAGGCGTGGAAATGTTTAGGAGATGAAGGAATTTTTTTGCCTACTAAAATTTTGTAATATTATTTTGAAGACTAAAAAGATGTCAAATGAGTGAAGAATGAGTGTGTTGATTCTTATTTTTAAGAATAAAGGTGATGCACAAGATTGTACAAATTATAGAGGAATTAAGTTAATGTATCATACTTTAAAGCTATGGGAGAGAGTTATGGAGCATAGGTTATGACGTGATATTAATTTTTCTCAAAATCAATTTGGATTCATGTCGGGTAGGTATACTATGGAAGCTATACATTTATTGAGAGGTTTGATGGAGAAATATATAGAGAATAAGGAGGATCTTCATATGATATTTATTGACTTAGAGAAAGAATATGATAAAGTTCCAAGAGAAGTGCTATGAAGAGTTCTAGAAAAGAAAAGGGTTAATAAGGCTTATATTTAAGTCATTAAGGATATGTATGCAGGAGTTGTTACTTGTGTTCAAATACGAGGTGGTTTGACCAAGTATTTTCCTATTTCTATTAGATTACATCCAGGATCAGCCTTAAGCTCATATCATTTTTTTATTGGGACATTAGATCATGGAAAGTCTATCAGAGACGTGGCCGTCGATCTACGGCCACGATTGAGTCATTGTATTTCTGAGTTGTTTTATGTATTTTCTTATTTATGATGTCATATTGTATTTTCTTTATTAGTTGTCTGTTGTATCCTTTTATTAAAGGAGATCGTATGTAAGCCCTAGGGGCATTGTTGTCCTTTTATTTTGTGAGTCTTTGTATGAGGTTATTTATAGCCCTATTGTTCTTCCTTTCAAGTTAAGGAATGATTGCTTACAAATTTTTCTTCTCTTTGTTTGAGATCTCATGAGAGCTTGAGTGATTGGAGTGAGATCTCTAGGAGAGGGAGAATTGCGCATCACCCACCATCCTAGACGAGTCGGATTCGTGGTTTTACTTTCTATCTCTTTCCCTTCATCCTCCCACCACCACCACCACCACCGGGCCCTTGTCTCCCCAACTGACCACACACAGCCCAAACCTCCACTTCACCGAACCCCTTTCCCCTTACCCGTCGAACTCCACATACATCCCCACCTAGCCGCCGGCCCCATGCCCGAACCCCAAGCAAGCCGCTGGCCCTAGATTCCTTTCTGCCTTTGAATTCCATTGCCTATTTTAGATTGATATATGTTGGGCATATTTTGAATTCAAATTCATCCAATTTGAAATTTAAACTCTTTCCTAAATTATTAAATCTATTTTAAGAAAGTTTCCTAAATTAAACCCAATTTGAATTTCAAATTTATTGGGCTTTATTTAAAACTTTCCTAATCACTAAATCTTAAAATGGCAATCTAAATCTCCCTCATAAATCCTCCCCTAGCCCATGATGCCGCCGGCCCCCCTCTAATTAAATCCCTAGGGATTTATTTCCAAATCCTCCCACCCTCTCTTGGAAACCTTTATTAATTCCCCTTCCCCTCATGACCAAAATTTCAAAAGCTCCCCACCTATTTATTTCTTACCAAAATACAAATCTTATAATTGGGAAACAAATTCCCTCCTCCTTGCCACCGCCCCTACCTACCTCCTTTCTCCTTCAATTAATTCCAATCATAGGAATTAATTAGAGCATTGCTTGGAAATCCTCTTCCAAAATCTGAACCAAAACCTTTACCCTTGCTCTCATCATTGGTCGGCCACCTCTTTTCCCTTTCCCTCTTGATTTCTCTAGTCTATCACCTTCATCTCAAGAAGAGTTTTCAAGGGAAGCATCAACGATCGTCTTCAACATCTCATCCTCCAAAGGCCATGTATGGCCGATCCAGATCGTGATTACAGTCTCGCCTACGACGAACAAGGATTTGTTTGCATCCTTCACTCGACCTTTTCGACGTCAACCCTCGCATCAACAACACCGTCGAAGAGTACGTAGAGCACATCTTGGACACCTTGGTCGAGGCTATTGAAGAGCAACTTGGTACCGTACAGTGGAGGATTACATCCGAGCCTTGACGAAGGTCTTCCAATCTTCCTCCTCTTGTATTGCCCTAGTCTAACCCGCTTTCTTGTGATTTGATTTTAGTCATGAAGATCGTGTCGCCTAACTCTGCCGAGCTTAGTAAACGTAGGAATTGAGTGCACCTCAATTGTTCTAATCTTATTGTTAGATTAGAGATTTTCTTTGAAAGCTATTATATTTGCATGTTGTTGATTTCCTATGTTATTTTGATGATTCGAAGCTCTTATTGTGCAACTTAGCCTAAACGGAAGTGATCACTCTTGCGTTTTATTTTGTCATTTTATTTGCTAATAGTTCTAATCATTATTATTCTAATCAACAAATCGTGCAAGTTCTTTTCAAAATTACTTTGTGCATTGTAGTTCTACATCAATTTTGTTTTAGTCATGGATGTTCTCACTAGACATTTGTAAGAGGTTGTACCCTAGTGTATGTTTTTTGCTTATGATATTCTTCTTGTTGATAAGACTAGAGAGGGAGTTGAAGGTAAACTTGAATTATGGAGGTCTACCTTAGAGTCTAAAGGTTTTTGTTTGAGTAGATCTAAAACTAAATATATAAAGTGTAATTTTAATGGTAATAAATCTAGTGGGGGATTTTGACTTTGGGTTATCAAGTCATTAATTAGAGTACACGTTTTAGATATCTTGGGTCTATTGTTCAGTGTGATGATGACATAGATAGGAATATTATTAGCAGAATTCAAGTTGGATGGTTGAAGTGGAGGAATGCATTGGGCTTGTTGTGTGATAGAAAAGCTCCCCTCAAACTTAAGGAAAAATTATATAAGATGGTGAGACCTGTAGTGCTTTATGGTGCAAAATGTTGGCCATTAAAAGAGAAGCATAATATTAAGTTAAGTGTTGTAGAGATGAGGATGCTCAGGTGGATGAGTGACTTTATTTTTAGAGACAGAATACAAAATGAGCATACACGTGAAACGGTTGGAGTATCTCCAGTGGAAGATATAATTGGAGAGAGTTGCCTTAGACGGTTTGGTCACATAAAACAGCGGCCTTCCGATGATCCGGTTAGAAAAGTAGATATATTAGATTGACTTATGTTAAGAAAGGTAGAAGTAGACCTAAAAAAACTTGGTTAGAGAATATTAGAAATGACCTTTCTTTATTAGCTTTAAATAAGAATTTGACTCTTAACATGAGAATGGAGAAAAATGATTCATGTAGCCGACCCCATGTAGTGGGATAAAGGCTTGATGATGATGATGATGTTGTTGTTAATAAAAAATAGATTTCTATGTTAAAAAAATCTAATTTCATTAATTATCTTCCATAAGGAAATCCAATTTCATTAATTATCCTATGAGAAGGATTTCTTCAAACACATTTCCTATTTTAAGGCAACATAATTGAACAAGAGTAAATTTATATTTCATACTTCAATTTGTATTCAAAATTGACCTACTAAACTTCATTATATTGCAAAAATAAATTGAGATCACTCTTACCCTTGATACTTGGAAACTTGCACAGCATTCAAGATTAGAGAGGAAGGGTTTCCATAGTTGAACCTCCTTACTCGTGAGTAGACTTTTATAGTAGATCTTTACCAGTATTACATTCCATCATAGTTTTGAAAATTAAACTAGTTTGAGCGGTTCAACCATGGATCGGTCAAATGGTTGTTTCGGTCCATCTTAAAAATTATCTCTACACCAACCTAGACTGAATCGATTAGAATTGCGAACTGTTGAATAAATTCCAATTTCTTTAAACAGGCAAGTTCAATTGTTGAACCATCTAAATAACTTAATTTAATAAATTTAGTATAAAAGATTAAACTTAATAAGTTAATTTAAATTTAATATATTTAAAATCTTTAATAAACATTAAATTTTTTAATAATCATTTGCCAAAGAAGCACTACCTAAGCATTTTTACATGACCCTGCAACTTTATGTGAGTTTCTAATGCATGCAAACCCAAATGGCTATAACAAAAGTATTAAGAAAATATTTTCAATTGATGTGACGGTACTAACTTCACAACACATACATTATATATTTTTAAACAAAATTTTTAATTAATTTTTTATAATGTGGATAATATTTGATTGTTTAGTTAATAATATTTATTTTTTATCTATTTTATTATCACTATTAAAATTTTATTTTTTACATTATTATTAATGATAAATGATCTATCATGAATGATATAAAGACACAATTTTATAATTTGAATTTGACATATAATTTATATGTGTAAATTATTAAACATATAATATAAATTAATAATAATTTATATTAAAATTTTAAGCTATTTTTTGAACTAAATTTATATTAAATGTGAATCAAATTTAAAATTATAGAAGATGTTATTTTTGTATGAATTTTCTTTTTTTTTAGTCAAAATTTATAATATTGTAAAATTATTATATATTATTGTAAAATTATTATATAATTACTATGTCATTTAGATCTTATTTACATATTTTTAATATATATTATGTTTTTCAATTTAACCGCTATTTAACACTGGTTGAACCATTGAATCTTGAACCTCTCAATTTCACAACCTTGCATTCCAATCAAATTTGTGGGCAGCTGTAGTGAATTCCTGCACAAGAATATTTTCTGCTCTGGAGGAAAGAAGATTTCCTTCTCATAATTGCTCCATCAAGTTTGTTTTTATACTTTAACAATTATAAGTTACATTTAATCAAATTTATTGATCCATTTTCTATTCTAATAATCTGAATCATCTGAAAAAAACTGGTGGAGTTACCCACTCATTCTAATAAGACACTTTAGTTATTGCATTCCATTGCTAATTAATTAGATAATAAGAGTTGTGAAACCATCTTAAGAACAAATAGTGCTTCAGCTTGATGATGAAATGGAAGACAGCATAACAGGGAATATGCAATACTGCAACAGCTAAGTACCTGTAAGATGCAGAAATGAGTTATGTCAGTCCTTTTAGGCAGAAAGTGACAACTTCAATAATAGTTCTATTTTCAAAGGGTGGGGTAATATTTCAAATAATGTAGTATTAATTAAACATATAAAGGCGGGTGAATGAGCATCAAATTTATCGTTTCATTTATATTAGTATTGCGTTCTACTGTGATAACTTAGTGTTCTTTTTTGGCTCCTTTATTAGATAAATTCCTTAGACAAGGCTTCTATCAATTGCTTTCTGATTAAAATTATTGCAGAAAATTTGAAAATCAAACTGAATGCAGAGGGCGTTGTAGGCTAGAAGATTATACCATATTGGGGATTTATCTTTTGACAAGTCAAGAAATGTGTATGGCCACCTGTATGTTAAAAGATTCAACGGATTAAAATTTATAGAGGAAAAAGAAAAGGCTGAAATGGTCCATGAATTATTTGTATCGAGCTATGTTAGTCTCATGATATAAATATGTTCAGTTTAGTTCATTCTCGAATATAATCTAAATAAATCCAAACATTGGATTATTTTGGATCAGATTTGAATAGTCAATGAACTAAATTGGACATTTTTTATATTACAAAGCTAAAATGGCCTCCATAAATAGTTCAGTGACCATTTTAATCTTTTTCTCAAAATTTATAGAAAAGAAACTAAGAATTATAGAAGCTGCATAATAAGTGCTAAAGAGAAGAAGATACCAAATTGAGATGCAAGCATGAATGACCCATTGAAATATCACATAAATCGATGTCCATAGCATGAAATATGACATCCGAAACCAGCGGAATCGCTAGCACAAGCATGATAATGGAACAAATAAGAAAAAATAGTAGGAAATGAGGAAAGGACTTAAAGGAAAGAAACATTTACCAGACGCTTCAGGGCGGCATCGAAAATGAAGAAGATTGCATTTAGAGAGTGCATTACTACTTGTAGCTGCAATATCAATCAAATTATTGATCTGACTGAAATTTAGTAATTTAAGGGTTTGTATAATTTGCATGGAGGATGGCAGTACACGAGTTGTATAAATAATATTATTGAGATAAAGATATGAAAGCCATAAATCAAAGCAAATGAATTATAGGAGATGGATACTTACAAAACTGAGATCGTAATTTTTAATTGCTAGAAAAGGAAATATGATAAGCCAAAACACGAAATCCGTAAGCAAGAGAGCACCTGCATTTGCCTGTTAGTTTCAAAAGGTTAATTAATGAGGTGATTGTATAAGCATAGAAAAAGCCAAACATATTAATTTACAGAAATGTACATAGATATATCCTCTCTTTCGCCAAACCATAGGACTTGAAATAAGCTTTTAAATGCATATAAACTAAACCTGATCAAGCCCTCAAGCATGCTGATCTGAACAGGATATCTCAAATTTGTAGGCCTTAAGTTGTTTAAAAATTAAAACTAGATTCAATATTTTATTTAATGTAATTCAAATAACAATTACTAGCAAATCTCCAAACTTCCTACTATATTTTTATCCTAACAAACTAGCTATTGTTATTCTATGCATATCTTAAAAAATTGGTGAGTTAATACTTTTCAAATCTCTACCTTAAATCAGTAACACAATAGCAAATAGAGATCTCCATTATCAGTCATCCTCTCCATGCCGATCACTCTAAGCTTTCAAAGATCAACAGGGTTAAGCCCCCCCAACCACACTACTGGAACAAGCCCAAAGTGACGCTTGAACTTAATGCCCATTAGATATCTCCAAATCACATCTATTCCACATAAGATAGATACATTGATACTAAAAGTCCACTTGTTCATACTCTCAAAGTGGCTTTGATGTGGGTCTATGGGATCTTTTTGTAAAGACAGCAATTTAATTGGTATATCTTACGGTTGACTAAAGGGTTATTTGGGTGGTAGTAAAACAAAATTTCAGATTTTAGACATATTAGGATTTAAAACTTCTAAGATATAAGAAGACATGTTTTCCTTGGAGAAAAATAATGAGAAATTCCAGCTCAAAGATTTGAGATGTTAGGGAACTAATAGTGGCATATTTATGAGTTTTAGATTAATGTTTGAAGAGTTATGATATTTTTAATTTGGCTGCTCACATCAAAAAAATTCTCTCTCTATTTTAGTATGTTGGCTTTAATATCTTAGGATTATTGGAGCATTGAGGCCTTTGAAGGCTATGAGGGATGTATGAGAATATTTAGGAGAATTTAAAGAGTTTAGATGGGTATGGGGGTTGAGAAAAGTTAGGCTCGAGGTTATGCAGAGGAAATGAAAATTGTGTTGGGAAAGAAGAGTAAAGGTAAGAAAAGATAACTAAAGACTAATCAAAATCCTAAGGGATCAGCCACCAAGTTTTAGCAAAGAGTAGAGTAATGACCAAGTATTTCCACCGTGGAAGTAAAAATAATTTTTATTCAATGAATAAAGAGTACAAAATAAAGTTCTATTTATAGGCCTTTTCAAGTCTAGACAACTTTGAAAATTTTTGGGAGCCAGCAAAATACTATTATATGGATTGATGATTTATCCTAATACAAATGGAAATAAAATTAGAGAAATAAAATAAAATTTGAAGCTTTCAAATACATGAAAATTTGGATCGGTTAATAAGGTAAAGTAGAGGTGGTCTTGAAATCAATCAATTTATGAAGATTATTACCTTCTTGACTGGTATGGCCCACCTACCCATCAAGAGGCATAAAATTAAGTTTCTTAATTAGTCTCCCATAATTTTAAGAGGATTATAGTATTTCCATGGGCTTGTATGAAGAGTTTTGCATGATGAATGACCCAAATATTCATAAAAAACTTTTGTTTGTGATCTTGTTCTTGGCCTTCATCTTGATGCTGCATCAGGCTACCTCTTCATTATGAATGTTGTAATGTACAACCTAGTAATATGATAGACTCTGTAAAGTGATCATCTGTAATTGTCTCCCGCTCAACCAATGCTCTTCTTTGTTCTAGAACCTGACTTGAAACCATGAAACTAATCTTTATTTATTTCCGTAAGCAATAGTGCCCCAACTTAGATAAAACTGAAGTAATTTCACTCAAAATAGCACCCTACAACACAGTATATTAAATCATTTGCCTTTTCATGATAATAACCACACACCTTTACTACCTTTAAGAACTTCAATAATATTTTAGAATATGCATCATTATATTTACTTAAACATTCAAATCTTTAAATCATATAAAAAAATAATTATTATTAACTTATTTAATATAAAATATTTCATGTAGATATTTTGATGTAATTTAAACATTAGATTATTATAAAAGTAAATACAAAGTTTTAGTTGTTAGATCTGAAATCAAATAACAATTTTATATTATTTATGTAAATCCCCTGTTAAATTGTCGAGTCAAAACTTTACACTAGAACAAGCATATGAGCATATGAAGTTATTCCAGTGGCTTTGTTCTGAGTTACTTATCACCTGATAGATAATCTGGAAGATATAGCCACCTAACCGCACAATTTTGTGAATGTTCAGGTGCTTTCTGTAACTAGTATTCTTCATTCTAAGAGGGTCCGTTGAAGTTTCAATATCTGCAGGAGCAATGCTTGAGCCACTCTCAGCATCCGAGCTTGTTGGATTAATCCTTCCAGCAGTAACTCTTACAGATTGATGGCACCCATAAGCAGACAGCAACAACCCAAGCTAAAATATATAGATCAAAGTAAACAAGGTATGTCAGACTGAGAAGCTGTTTAATATCATTTATATATATATATATATATATATATATATATATATATATATATTATTTTATTCATGTTTTGATACAAAATAAATTGTTTATAGTATCTTTGAAGTACATTTTTTATAGATTTCAATTAAATTGATTTATGATGTGGGGTCGTCAGCGATGGCAACGACTGTCGGTGCAGTGATTATAGAGGCAACATCTAAGGTAAAATAGAACATACCCCAAAATATATTGTAACCAGAATACCTGTCCATCTGTGAAACAAACAAAACAACATATAAAACACAAAGATAATTTATTTGAAAATTTTACAAGGAGTGGGCATAAACATGATGTGAACAACAAAAAGTTTACAAAATGCAAGTAATTATTTCATCAATATAAATATTGACTTAAGGGTTTTCTTAAGCTTCGTTTGAGACAGCTTTTTACAGCTTCTCAAAGCAGCTTTTTAGTACAAAAGTTTTAATTTTTGTACTAAAAAGTTGCTTTAAATGAAGCCTTAGTGGTTGAAATTATGAAATGATTTTTAAAAATTATGAATTTATTGTGTTTTATTATTTGATTGAATGGCATTACAAATAGCTATCATTTAAAAAAAGAATCTAAATAATAATAATAATTTTCTTATAACCAAAATAAATAAAAATCAAATAATCTTTTTCTTTAATATATTATTTTATCTAATTAAGAGTCATGAAATTAAAAGGTTAAATGTTAGAGCTACTCTAACCTATAATATATTCTTTGGTTGGCTTTAACTAAATGGAAAAGCAAATTCTGTGATATGTTTTTGATATATTTTGTATGAAGATAAAGCTACATTTTTCTACATGTCTTTAATTTCGCACTTCATATCTTATCCAATATTCTACCTATCCAGATACCAAAAATATTGCAAATAGTAATGGAAACTGGCTTACTCAGTATAATAGTACAGATTAGAAGCTCCATCCACAACTAAGTCTGCAACTATCAGAGATACAAATATAATAAAAGCTATAATCCTGAAAACCAGTAGCCATGCTGGGTGTACTGTTCTAAGACATGGCCTCCAAGCTGCATCTTCTTCTTCCTCCTCTTCACCATCTTGTTCAGAACCTTCATATTTCCAGATCATAATAGAAGCTGCAGCCATTGTAAACATAACCAGTACAGCACAGAAGAAGAATCTCCATTTGAGCCAGTAGGTTTGCTCTGTAGTAACAGAACTCATTACAGGGCGCCATGAATTTCTAGAAGGTGCAGCCAAAAAATGCATGGTTAGTACTGTATTTTTCTTTTGCAGTTTGCTTTTCACTCTTCTAATCAATGTATTAGGACTTTATTGCTTGTGTTATCTTCTTCTCTTGTATATAAATGTGAAATATTGCACAGAAAGCAGAATAAAATGTCTGAATTTTTAAGCCAATTGGCAAAAATACTTTGTAATCTTCTTTATTAATTTGTCAAACTTTGAAGATATCCTGTTGTTCAATGACATAGCTAGGTCAAGAAAATTTTATTTTTATTTCCCTAGCTTTTAGTTTTATTATATTTTATTTTATTTTTATTGTTGTAGCATGGATGGGTGTGAAAGCAATGAAAGGGAAGTGGAGGGAAAAGATGGATCAAACAGGCTCCTTGGTTGCGATTTGCAATTATTCAAAATATAAATATATTTCATTTTTTTTACCGTTGAGGTTTCGAATTCAAGATTTCTTCGTTAGTAGTCAAAGCTTCCAACCAATAAATTTTATAAATTTTGGATGAATCTCTTAAATTTCATGCAAAACTCTGCCGATATTTTAGAGCTTTCGTTGAAATTCCTCAAAAATGTCGGCGGAGGTTTGCCCAAAAACTATCAAAATTGAAAAAAATTGCAAATTAAGAGAATAACGTAGTTGAGACCAGTAAACGTTATTTGAAGCCTACAACTCCAGACTTTTTCTTTTCTTTCAAAAATTTCCATGTAAGAAAATGTCTCATGAATGTTGCACATAGTTTTTTTAACCCTAAAACTATTATATTCTATAACATTCTTTAATTAATTGTGCAATATTTTATCAAAATTTACCAAACTAAAAATAATAAAATGCCATGTATGATAGAACTATTCAATCACTTAAATTAAAAAATTATCAACACAAGATAACAACAAATGAGTAGCACATGTTCAAATAATAGGCCAAAGATATATTTAAAAATGGAAAATATTTAAATATTAATGAACATAACATTAAAAAATAATTTCCAAAAATATTTTTCATTCCTTAAATATTTGGATAATTTTTATTTAAAAAATTATAGCTTTTAATTATAAAATCTAAATATTATAATTTTTTTTTTTCATTCTCTTACATGCTTTCTTTTTCCAAATCTTAATATTTCAAGTTTATTGATTATTTCATTAAATATTGAGTCATCTAAATAAACTCCTAAAATAATGAAGAATTATAAATTCCAAATTTAAGCCAAAAATAGAGTTGACTTAATAAACATATATATAGTAAATGCCAAGTATAATTGAATTATTCAATCACCTAGTAAAATTTATAAACAAAAAAGATTTCTTAATCAAAAAATGATCATCAATTACAAAACTCTTAAAAAAATTAATAAGATATCAAACATATAGAAGCATTCCATGTATGATAACTGATTAAACCCATCAAAAATTAATAAGATGTCAAACATATAGAAGCATTCCATAGGTCAAATCCCATCAAATTAAAATTCAAAGAAATCACATCTTACATTATTGAATAGGAATATAATCCATTGGAAATTTATGTGGCATAAAAATGCCCATATCCCATACAAATAAGGCTATTAATTAGATTTATTTTTCAATTTATTCTAATTTAAGCTTTAAAATTTTGATGTGGTCATCCTTATTGCTAACTATTAGCATATCATAGATGAGGTGACTTAAATGATAGTTATCTAACTACAAACCTTTAAAATGTTCATTATTTCATAGGGGTTTTATATTTGGTGATGTTTGTTGCTAAATATCATTTGAGGTAGAGACTGTTTGATAGTGATGATGCTAATAGGGTATTTTTACTTATAAATAGATCCCTTTGAGTATGATTTTTCATGATAGTGTATATCATCAATGATTGAAGCCTATGAATGTTTGTTATATTTATAATAAGATAGTTTTTTTTAAATCTACCCTATGATTATCATCATTGATAATCACAGGATGAGACAACCTTCATTCGTTCTTTTTTTTTTTGGAAAGATAAGGGCTTGCCTTAGATGGTTAGAGCCATGATGTCAATCAAAGCGGCTCTATTTAAGATGTCAATGTCCTTAGTTGCCCTTACTATTTAGTAGAGAGTTTAGGAGAAATATAAGATTTATGATTATTTAAATGGAAGAGGAGCGACGACCTTCTTGCTCTAAAGAGGTGAGCTTGACCTTTATAAATGTGAATAATATTAGATTATTGAAGCTAGATGCACAATGACTTATGTAAGTTGCATTACTTTGCAATATTGGAATTCCTTTTACATGAATGGTGTCAAATAGTTATATGCATGAATTGACCTTCAATGCTAGTAAAGTTTGGGCAGATTGATGGTCATGAGAATGACATTATGTTCAACTCATAACTAGTAATTGAAAGAAAATATTAATAGAAAAATGCATGGATTCTATCCTCATTGAAGATCCTTCAATGCTCATGTTAATATAGCTTAAAGATGACTAAGAGTTAAAATCAATTAAATAAATCATTTTATTTATGATGAAAGCAATATAAGGGCCCAATTCATAGCCCCATTAGATATAGTTATAATGGCTTTAGATGTGAAATATCTTGGAGATTTCTTTAATTTATATATATCAATTAGCTCAATTAAAACTCGTTCATGATCATTTAAATAACTAATTGAACAAACTTAAATACTTTTATAAATGCTCAATTAATAAATGAACAAGCTTGAACAACTTGATGTTGAATTCATTTATGAGCATGAATAATTAATATCATTTAATAGCTAGTGAACAAGTTTGCTATGAAGCAAAAAGGTATGCTTATTCAAAACATGATATTAAATTTATTTAATATATGATTATGAGGGACTATATGTATTTTCTATATTAGATTGTTTTTGTTTATGAACACAAGCCACGTGTTTATGCTAATTTAAATGTTTGTTTATTTTAGTTCATTTAATTAAATAAAGTCTCATTTTTAAGCTTGAAAGGTTATCACTCATTAATAGGTTCGATAAGGCTTATTCAGATAATCAACAAGCAACTTGATAATATTGCTCATTGATATGCTCAATAAGTATATATCTTTTGATTACCTAATGAGTTGATCTCAAACGAAACTCAAATAGCCATAATTTTAAATAGACCGAGCTTGAACACTATTATAAATACTCCAGTAGAGCTTGAGCTCAAGCTTTGATTATACCAAACAAGGCTAATAAATTGATGTGTAATGAATCCTCAGGATGGTTCTCAATATAGGTTATTTGACTTGAGGAAATAGAAGAATGATGGTAATCTCTTCAATTAGGATGATCTATGATTGTATCCATCATTTGGATGGTTGGTTCCTCCTACTCCCTTTTGATGGTAATTTTTTCAGGACAGTAAGATTCTAAAATGATATTATTTAAGGTTAGAGCATTAATGTTATTGTACAAATGCTACGAAGACTAATGGCTATCCCTTTTATAGACATATAGCTTTGATTTTATAGGTGATTAGAAAAACAGTCTTGTAGATTTGTTGTTTGATTTTAATGGTACTTATATGGTGACTTTAACTTGAATGGAGACACTTTGTTGATAAGGGCTATAAAGATAGTAGTATTGGAAGTCTTCTTGGTCTGGATTTACCCCACAAATTTAGCTTTAAAATCTTGATGAAGTCATCCTTATAGCTAAATATTAGCACATCATCTAAATGGAACGGTAGAAATACTAGATATCTAACTTCAATAATGTAAAAAATGCTCATAATTTGATTTATCAGACTAGCTCTATATTTGTTGGTCACCTACCAAACATCTTTTGAGGTAGAGCATCATTCAATGGAGTTAATAAGACTTGAATTCATAACATATTTTTACTTTTGCCCATCATCCCTGATTGAAGATCAATAATGCATGTTGTATTTCATTAAACTTTTTTTTTTAAATTTTAATTTGTGGATCCTCCCTTTGATTATTGCATTTGATCGATAACTACGAACATCTTTAAGATGCGACTATCTTAAAATGTTTTTTATTGAAGGTTAAGGGCCTGGCACTTTGATACATCAATGAACCCTTTGATTTGTAGCAATTTATCTTGCATTAATTCAATCGAAATATAGAGAACCAACCCATATATATCTTATACCTTCAAGATCTGAGTTTGACCATCATTCCACTAGATGTGATGGATGATGATGGATGGATCATTGGATTATAGTGGCAAATTGTAGATGGCACGTGCGTCCTGCACACACGTGCAACTGCCTATCTAGAAGTCTTGTGAACATCTCAATGAGCCATCTTGAACAGTCCTCCTTTTAGGAACTGAGATGGCTAATCTATTAATGGCCAGCAGCTGCAGGAGAAGCTACACCATGCATGATTATGACTATATGACTCTGAGTGGCTGATGAACACATATAAATGCATGTACATGCATGGATTTCCTCGGTTTTGATTACAAGATGGCATCTGCATATATTTATGGCAAGGAAAAGTAGGTGCCTTCTTAAATACTTGACACAGACAAAAAGTCACAGCTCGCTCAGTCTCAGTCATGCATGCATGCATGATCATCATGGATGCATGCATGCATTGGCTAGCTAGCTCTCTCAAAAATACTAAATTTGTTTCATTTGGTAAAGCTTTTACTTATACTAAAAAGTTGCTATAGAAAGCATAGTAAGAAAGCTGTTCCAAACGAAGCCTAAATGATCATGGGCTGACCCACCTTAAGGCCAAGGGGGCATGCAATTGCCCCCGTGAAAAAATAAAAATATTCTTTATTATATGATTCTTTAAGTTTTAAAATACTATGGTCTTTAGGCAATTATCCTAACATAATTAAACACATTGTAGAAATGTTATTGTTCGAAAACGGTGAATTAATCAAATACGGTCTAACCCTGTCAGGGGACACTGCCCCTTAGACCCCCAACATATCTGCGAAGTGTACAACGATGAACAAATAGGGTTTGAGAGGCAGCGCCCTTAAAACAAATTTTGGCTCTAAGGATATTTATGAAAAAAAAATGCTACACCTTAACTTATAAGTTTGTCCCCTCCTAAAAATTAACCCTGGATCCGCTCTTATTAAAAAAAATGTATGCATGATGATGCATTGGAACTTACATATGATGTGCATGGGAGAGACATGATATATACAATATTGCAGAACTTGGGTGGATTCCATGCATTAAATTGCATTCAACTCAGCGCAAGTTGGCAGCTTATTAATAACTGATGAAGCTTTTTTGTAGGGGAGAAGAGACAAATGTGCATATTTGGAAGCTAATACTATTGATGACAAAATGGCATTCTTTCCTTTTCCAATACACTTCCTAGAAACATCCATATTTCAAACTGGGCTTCTTGTTCAGTTAATTAAGTCATCTATGGATGTCTCTTTCATTAGAAGAAGAAGAGAGAGAGGTCATATAGCTGTTCCCCTTAGTTATGGCAGAGGAGAAGAAGATGGAGATTTAGAAAGGAGAAAGCTACAGATTGGGGCCAGTCTCTTTACAAGACAAATGCAGTCAGCCATGTTGTTTCCACACAGACTTCTATCAATGTTAAGAGAGAGAAGAGAGAGAGAGAGAGAGATAATTGCTTGATTCCTTGGGGATATTGCAAATAGTTATTGCATGTAGCATTTGTGAAGTAGATAGGCAAATTAATTATCACTGATCTATTATGTATGTGGGTGGTGTTGAATTCTAAGCAGACTTTGAAGCTTTATATTACTGAAATTAATGAGATATTTTACTGAGACAAAAATAGAATGAAGAAGAAGATGAAGAAGCTAATTAATCAACCTTATATATTATCTTTAGGAAAGATTATGTTTAAAATTTATAAAAACACAAATTATATACAAATATATATAAATATAAATAAATATATATATATATATATATGATCATTAATAAGTTGATCAAAGTTTGTATAGTAAGATTTCGTTTGGGATGGCTTTCTTACTGTTTTTTAAAACAACTTCTTAGTACATAAATTTTAATGTTTGTACTATGAAGCTACTTTAAGAAACAATAAAAAAGCTGCTCCAAACGAAGTCTAATTCGTTTGAACTTAACTTAATACCAAGATCTCCAATAATAATCACCAGAGCCTGATAAATGAAAAGAACAAGATAGCCGTTATTAGTATCTTTTTGGCACATCATCTACAAAGTCAGGAAGATCAGCTTAATTTAACTTTAGTAAAAGGTGAAATCAAAATATTTGTTTTTAAATTTAATTCGGTTCGCTAGCTCGAACTCAACTCAATATCGACCCCTATTTAGAACCATCACTGCAAAATGAGTGGCATCTCTCCACCGTACATTATCTAACACGATCGAGTCAAGTCGATCGATGGATCGATCAGGACCGCCTATTCAACCTTAGAAAGATCAGCTTGATTTGGCTATATCTAGTTCTTGACAAACAGCTAGTGATCTGGTGCATCAATTCTTGTCTGTAAATCTATTTAACCACTTGTCAAACACCAAAAAGTAAAATACTTCAAAGTTCATCTCTTACCTATCCTTTCCACTCTAGCTTCCAAATCCCATCACAGCAGCCATGAGTACCTGTAGCAATCAATTCTCAGATCTCCCATGCCAACTTGGATATGTTCAGTGCAGCTTCTGCACCACATTCTTACTGGTAACAATCTACATGAAAAACTCATTCATTTCTTCAAAAACCATATAAATTTTTTTCAAACAATATTGCTATATGATGCAGGTGAGCGTTCCTTGTAGCAGTTTTCTGAAGGTGGTGACAGTGAAATGCGGCCACTGTACTGGATTACTATCAGTTAGCTTGGTGAGAATTTCCTTTGCTCCTTTATCTGCAGCTCCTTCTTCACTATATCAGTTATCATCAGGTGTTCATTACTGTACCAAAATGCTTCACAAATCTTTCCATTCAATAGTAATGATCTAGAAATCAAATATGTTATCTGCAACACTATAGGAAAATCATCACTTACTGGCGGAACTTTCCGATGGTTTTTATAACTTTTCCGGCGGTCACACGGCCGGTTTAACCGCCGGTAATTCCGGCAGTTTTTTACTGCTGATAATTGGTGATTTTCCGTTAGTGCAAACTGTTCAGAATTTTCTTTTTTCTAGAAAAAAATTTGCATCAGAGGTACAAAACATGGCTGCACTGCAAATTTTTCATAAAAAATTATAGATTTTGATGAGATTTTCAGGAAAAACAGCAAGGAATGAATGGAGAAAATGAGGAGAAAATCTATGGATATGATGGTGAGGAAGAAGCTGATCAGTTTCTAGGAAGAGAAGATTCTCCTCCTCCAGCAATCATCACCATCAACAAACGTCTGTGATCATTCTATAAAATTAAATAATATTTATTTAATTTTGGAAAAAAAAAATTAATTTGTATATATGGATCATTTCACTCGATTACAGCTCCAGAGAAGAGGCAAAGAGCTCCTTCAGCTTACAACCGATTTATCAAGTATGCTAATTTCCACCTTTGAATGGTCATAAAACTTTAGGATATTTCATTATATTATATTATATTATATTTTATATTTTTAATGTAATCTTATTTTTTAAATATATTTTCTAGAAATTATAAAAATAGAGAGAAATTAATTAATTATTGATTTATGATTTTTGTTAAATTGTGAAACATCACATTGTTTTAGTTTCTATATTTTCTATAACTTAATATTTATGAAAATTAATCATATCAATATATTATAAACTGTTTTGCATTTGCAAATATAAATATAAAAATTTATTTTATGATTTTATTATGCAATTTTGTCGTGCATTCGTATGATGATTGTGTTTCCTAAAATATTTTACCATGGGTAAATTTATAAATATGAATTTACATTCCTAGATAATTATTTAAAAAAAAAAAAAAACTTGCATCAAAGCTCCAAAAGATACTATAGTTTTTTTTTTCAAAATAACATAATAATAATCAATAATTTTCAGAAAATATTTTTCATGCAAAAATCTGGCAAGAGCTTTGATATTTTTTTTCCAAAAAATAATTTATCAGTAATTATTTAATTTGCAGGGAAGAGATCCAAAGGATCAAAGCTAGAGATCCAAGCATCTCCCACAAGGAAGCCTTCAGCAGTGCAGCAAAGAATGTGAGATGATATAAATTAAATACTAATTAAATATTAAGCAAAACAAAGTATAATTAGTTAATGTAATTTACAAATTAAAATATTGATTATTAAGTATAATAAAGTAGCTTAGTTATTAATTATGATTAATTTATTTATTAATTAATTTTTTTATAAATGCAGTGGGCTCATTTTCCTAGATTCCAGCACAGGGAGAAAGGAGAAGGTTGCAGTACAAGGAAAGAGAGCAAGAAAGCTAGAGAAGAAGAAGCAGTATATCAGGTTTTTGAATATATTTATAAAAGACTATTAATTGTGTGCATCAAATCTGTTAATTTTATGATAAAAAAATTAATTAAGAAAATATATCTCATATTTATAAAATTGGCAAAGTATTTTGCATAGAAATATTACATAAATTCTATATTTTATTTTTAAAATTTAGGTATTAGCTTTATGAATAAAAGAAATTTATTTGAAGTATATACGTAAATATGAATCTTTTATCATTTTCATGAATTTTATAATTACAAATATTCTCTTGGTCTATTTTTTAGATTTATTATTGTATATATGGATGAAGATTTTAATTATAAAATTTTTTAAAATAGTTCAATTTGGTAAAAAAAAAGCTATTTAAATATTAATCATGATTTAAAGAAAATTGAGAAAAAAATATTTAAAATTTTATGAATAAAAATATTTAAGAAAATTTTAGAAACAGATAAAATATAGTTCCAATAATTGAAAAAATTTCAAAAAATCATAAAATTCTAAATTGAATAATTAGAGGTATAGTTGCATAAAAAAATATGATTGAGTACATATGAGAAAATATTATTTTATACATATCCTATACTTCCAAGTGAGATTTGTATTTACATATTTTCAAATTTGCACCTCAATTGTTCTTCAATCACACTTAGCTTCTTGAATACTAATGATATAACCATTATTACACTATTATCATCATTACCTCTAAACCTATACCATAAACTCTTTGAGTAAAAATCATCTTCTTTGGCCCTACATTGCAACCTTTTTTATTTCATAGCTATCTCCTCTAGATATGCACCAATATTGCTTGTGCTATGTCTCTTTCAAACCTACACCATAACAATGGCCATAACTATATCCTTAAGGCATACACAACAACCATGCTTATATATGTCATACTCATCATCACCTCAAAACCAAGAAGTGATCATGCCTTAATGTTTCTATTGTGATGTAATTTAATATTACATACTTTTTAAGATGTGATATTATGTTCTCACTTATAATACTAACATAAAAAAAAGGGGACTACTATTGGGATTACAAAAAATTCCTAGATGACTAGGCATAAATTTTGATATAATGAACAAATATCAAAGCACTTAAAAGGGGGTGGGATAATTTCATGTTATATCTTTATGTGTTATCTTAGCAACCAAATGATGTACATTGAAATCATTCAATCCATACCTACATCCATAAGAAGGATTACCTTAATTACCTACCAAACTATGAGTCATTCTCTCACCTCTTCTTCTAGAGAGGGACTATCTTGACCACTCGTTTTGATTATCTATTGCAAGACTTTTGAATCCCCTTTACAAGCACATCTAAAGGAAGACTTATCGTCTATGTCATTTATGTTCCATGTTTTCATTTACATGGAAGGCTAGATTTAACCATCTTTGATGGCCTCCATAACCTTCTTATATGTACCTCCCTATCACCTACATTTGGTCATCTCATATTAACATCAATGGAAGGATAAATCTATCCAACTCTAATGACCTTGATGAGCTTCCTATGCCACCTTTTTGTTGTTTTAATCTTAGGTCCAACAATCATTAGTGATCTTCACATTATTCCTATACATCGTTGTTGTAACTTTTATGGTATGTTGTCTTCATCTCCAGGGGAGGGCCAATCTAATCCTCTTTAATGTCTTCTATGACCTTCTTACACAACATCATTCACCACCACAATATTGTACCACATTAATCTATAGGAAGAGGAAAAATGTATTCACCTTCATCTACTTCATTGATTTTCTTATTGCAAGGGATAGTTGCAATTAATAGCTTTGTTTCACCTACTTTATATTGTAGTATTCTCAAAATTTTTAAGAAAGGGCAATGCTTTGTAACTCATAGTTATTGCTAGTGCATGCTGTTTTAATCATGCTATATATGTCCCCTTTTTTCGGATTTTTTTACCTAAAAATTCTTATGTCCCTTGCTAGCTCTATTTGTTTCTTTAATTTTATGTGAGGACTATAATTTATTTTTTGGGTGATTAAATATCTCAATATTGACATGATTTTTATCATGTAATATAGTATTATTTAATGTTAATTTAATGTTATAGTATTTTAAAATTTGATGCAATGGCCTTTAAATGCAATGTTAAAATCATTTGATGACTTCATCAACATATATAACTCCTACATTTTTATTAAGGGTGTGACCATCTATTTAACATTATATATATATATGCAATAAAAAACAAAATTCCATTTATTTTGAGCTTATTTGGTACATAATATTTATTGATTTATTTATAGTATAGATGGATGGAAGAAGAGTTCAGAGATTTCAAGAGAGGAAGGCATTGAGGCATGCAATACTTATGGACACAAATGCCTTGGCTAGTTAGAATGGCAAGATTCAGAAGCTACAAGTTGAAATTATGGACATAAATCATATAAGAAATTTCTTATAAAATTTCTTATATTAAATGTTTTCTTATAAGAATTCTAATGTGAAATTTCTTACATGATTTATCTCTTAAAATTATGATATGTAATGAACTTTTACGTATAAGATGTTGCATGTTCTTGAATTCAGTGGTAAGTCTATTGCCCAAATTAATAACTTTGAGAGTTAAAAAAATAGATAACATTTGATAAATCACTACAAAAAATATGGCCATCGTAGCTAATTGTAGCAATCAAAATCGTTGCTAAATCAGTGTTTTGGCAGCAGTTCTAAAACTGCTCCTAATACCCGCTGCAAAAAATTCAGTATTTTGATAGTGAATAATCTACTTCACCATCTAGGTGTATTGGATTTTATTTGTCTTATTTAATTTTATTTTAATAGGGAACTTCTATATCTAAAATTTCAATTTTGAGTATTTCTATTTTCGTTTTCATTAGTTAATACGAAAAATCTCGAAGAGCACGTCAAAACCTTAACTTTTTTTTTTCCTAAAATTCTTAATAAATTATTCAAAATGGCCTATAAATACATTGATTGTGTAATTCATTTTTTACAACTTGATGTTTATTTCATAAACAATCCAATTTTGAATGTATGTGCAATCATTTCCTCCTTTCTTTTTTTTATTATAATGATTTAAATTTTGTATTTTTTTTTTTTACTCTAAGAAACTACCATTCAATCCAAATATATAAATTTTTTGATATATTTTGCACAAGATGAAAGGCCAATTTTCTCTCAAATTAAGAGGTATTTATCAAGACAACTAGGCAAATATGATAAAGGATAATAAATTTACAACTAAGGGACATGGCATTATAAAGCCTCTATCAACTCTCATGAATGCTTTAGAAAAAAATATTACATAGAGATGACTCTTTTAGGATAATACATAAAAAACAGTCTTCAAAAGAGATAATTTTAGCTATGAGATCTATGATTTCGTTTGAGACGGTTTTTTATGCAAAAATTTTAAGTTCAAACAATTTTTAAATTAGAAAACTACTTTAAAAAGTAATAAAAAAATATCTCGAACAAAACCTAATCCTACACAACCATTTTGATCTTAAACTTTTGCATGAGATTTATTTTAATTTATTAAGATTTACAACTATCAAATTCAAGATCTTATTCATATAAAATCCCTCATGAATTAAAAAAAAAAAAAGGTAAATGCAAACTTTATTTGCAGTATCTATTTAAATTAAAAATAATCAATATTTCTACCTTTTATTAACTTTTTTTTTTAATTTTTTAATGAGTAGAATAAAAATTAAGATTATTAAAATACCAATTTTTGTTGGGGGCATAAGTTAAGTCATATCATACACGCATCTATTTTTAAATTGCCAAAAAGAGAACTCAAAATTATTTGGGTTCCCAAAGTCTAACATTTATTTATTTTTGCAAGCATGCTCTCATACAAGACCTCGTGAGAGCATTTGGTTCCTAGATAGTGGTTGCTTAAAGCATATAATTGAATAAAGAGTCGAGTCGAGCTCAAGTCTTTCATGGCTTGAGCTTGATTAATTAATTGAGTTCGAAATTGAGCTGAGCTTTATTCTACGAGTTCGAGCTGGCTCACAACCCAACCTATTTATTATGAAAAAGATAAATCATGATTCAACCAATAATTATGATAAAATGAAAATAAAAAATAAAAAAGTGCAATATATTTTTAAATATTTTTACAACCTTGTACTTCAAATACAAAATCTTAATATATTTTAAATATGTTTTATATTAATATTTTTCAAAACAAATTGACTCTCAAGCCGGGTCAACTCATAACCTGCTTATTATTTTATATTAATATTTTAAATATATTTTATATTAATATTTTTCAAACTGAGTGGCACTCATAAAAAAAATTGACAGCGGCTATAAATAAATACCCCTAAGGGCATCTCCAACCGAAAACTTCATTTTTCACGGCAAAGTAACGCAAAACTCCAAAATGGCGTGAAGATGTTCCAATCGAACGCCATTTTAGGTGTTTCGGGAAGGTAACGATCGCTCTCCCTTTCGCGCGTTTTTCCGGTTGAGAGCAGAAAATGGCGTGAGTGAACAGTGCGACGCCAATATGTCGCACTGTTCACCTGCAATTGAATGGCGAAAATTTTGGCGTTCCGTTGGAGCGACAGATCGACTCCATACACTCGTTTAGCGTTCGGTTGAAGATGCCCTAAGCGGTGCTCTCTGCATCTCAACTCCACTGATCCGGCAAATCTTGCACCGCTTATTTTTCCGTAATAAATATTTACAGGACAAATCTTTGATTAAATTTTAATATTTTTTAATTTATTTTGAGCTCATCGTACCAAACTTCAATCAAAATATCTGGAATAAAAAATTTTCCCTATTTTTTGCCTTCTTTTTTCCATTATTTCACTCTCTGTCTCTCTCCTTCAACCAGTTCTGTAAGCTGCAGCGTTTGTTGTTAAACAGACGGTCAAGAAGCTCTTATCAGCCTTCCATGGATTCCGACACTACAGATCCTTCCTACTGGGTTAACTGGAGATTCTTCTTCTGTGCTACGGGGATTCTGTGTTGCATTGCCCTAGCTTCCATTTTGATATGGAAATATGAAGGTTCTGAGCGAGATGCTGGAGAGGTAGAAGAAGCTCGAAATGGAAAGATGGGGGATTTTCACAAGGATGGGATTTGGATGCCTTGTCTCAGAACAATTCATCCTGCTTGGCTTCTGGTTTTCAGGGCTGTAACCTTTGTTCTTTGTGTGGTTCTGTTGGCTGTCGACATTGTTGTGAAAGGGGATTCGCAATTGTACTATTATACAGAGTAAGAGAGTCTTCTCCTCCCATTTTGGTTTTGGATTGGTATTTCTGTGGGTTTGAAGCTTCATCTCGATGAAGAAGTGATAAAAATAGAGACCTAAATGATTCACAAGTAAAACTAATTTGGTTCATATTTAAAGAGTTAGGGAACTAAATTTATACTTCTATATAGTCGATAACTATTTTGGTCATTTAGAAAATTCAGGCGACTAATTCGGTTTTTTTCTCTTTTTTCTTTGTAAGTGGGGGTGTACTCAATTTGAGGAAGATTAGTGAATATCATTTTACTATACGCTATGAAATTGATCATATCATCTCTCTTCACCGAGACACCGGCATACTTAAGGAGAATCATAAAAATTTTCATTTTCATTTTGGCGAGGCTTAATATTTTTTATAATTATGATGTGAAAAGGTTGGAGTAACTCCAATGGCAGATAAGATAAGAGAGAACTGTTTTAGATGGTTTGGTCACATAAAATACAGGCCTTCCATTGACCTGATTAGGAGAATAGATGTATTAGGTTTGGGCCTATTTTAAGAAAGATAGAGGTAGACCTAAAAGGATTTTATCAGAAAGTATTATAAATGATCTTTTTTATTAGATTTAAATGAAAATTTGGCTCTTAACATAACACAATAACAACAACAACAACATCAAGCCTTTATCCCACTACGTGGGGTCGGCTACATGAATCCTTTTTCTCCATTGTGTCCTATTCAAAGTCAAATTCTCGTTTAAATCTAATAAAGAAAGGTCATTCCTAATATTTTCTAACCAAGTCTTTTTAGGTCTGCCTCTACCTTTCTTAACATAAGTCAAATCTAATACCTCTATTCTTCTAACCGGGTCATCAGAAGGCCGCCGTTTTATGTGACCAAACCATCTAAGGCGACTCTCTCTAATTTTATCTTCTATTGGAGCTACTCCAACCTTTTCAGGTATATGCTCATTTCATATCCTTCTAAGGGTAAAGCCACTCATCCACCTGAGCATTCTCATCTCTGTCACATTTAATTTGGTATTATGCTTCTCTTTTAATGGCAAATTAACATTCAGCACTATAAAGCATTGCAGGCCTCAACACCATCTTATAGAATTTTCCCTTAAGTTTGAGGGGTACTTTTCTATCACACAACAAGCCCGATGCATTCCTACACTTCAACCATCCAACTTGAATTCTACTTGGATAAAAAACAAAATGGAACAAAAAAAGATTCATCTAACCGACCCCACACAATTGGATAAAGGCTTGATGTTATTTTTTTTGTTGTATTGTTATTCATCATACTTATGATTTGAAGTTACCATAGCATGAAGTTAAGTGCACTCTTTTTCTAAAATAAATTGGCTAGTTTTTATACATCTTATTTTCTTTATGTTATTTGATTAGGGCCATTTTCCCTGGGTTTTAGTTTATGTTACATGAAAGTTATACTGCATAAATGATTGCAAAGTATGGAGTAAACCTTATGACAACTTTTTGTTTCCAAACCATTTGAACTTTAGTTTCTATTAGGATAGAAACCTATCTCAAATATTTTATTGATTCAAAATAGAAAACAAGGCTAAGCATAGATAAGTAATCATAAGGCCAATTATAGATAAGGGGGGCATGAGGATGGTTAATAATCAAATTGTGCCCAAAGAACTAGTGAATGTATAGTTTATTAAAAAAATCAAAGTCTGAACTCCAACTTTTTACTTCCACCCTTGAAATCAAGAAGCATGGCACTTTTATTGGAGCTCTTTCATAATCCATATAGTCTTAAATGTCAAAATATGAATACATGATTATATAATTTACAAATTTAATCTAAACTTGTTTGAAACATTTGCTTTAAACATCAGTACGATTTAGGCTTTGTTTGGGATGGTTTTCTTATTGCTTTATAAAGCAGCTTTTTAGTACAAAAAAAATTTTGAATTAGAAATTTTTGTATTGGAAAATTATTTTGAAAGCATTAAGAAAGCTATCCCAAACGAAGCCGTAGAAGATCATAACCTCATGCCATTTGTTTCTTATAAGTTCAGGGATATATTTCCTTTGTCACCATCTCTCATGGGGTGAGACATAATTCCCACTTACTCTTTCTTTTGAATTATATATGTTACATAAGCTGTATCACCCCACTTTCAAAACCTTTTTGCTGTTGGTGTCATTTTTTTACTCCCTTTTACTTGGATTTTTCAGATAAATTCTCTAAATATTTTGAGTTGATAATTTCTGTTTCACAGGTGGACATTTTTCCTGGTTACAGTATATTTTGGGGTATGTTACATTTTACTTTTCATTTATTTATATTAATTTGGCACTTGAGAAATCTATTTGTCTGTATTATGGCAGGAAAGTTTTCTTTAGAGTCATCTATAGCTTTTTGAATTTTCTTTCAAAAGGCTTGCTTTGATATTTCCTATTTTTTTCACTTTGGGCTTCATCTTTTAGCTTGGATCGTTGTTGTCTACTTATGGATGCCTTCAATATGCAAAAATGAATGATGATAGGATTGATTATTTACTCTTGGATCCGGAGGGTGACATATCTGTTTCACCTACAAATTCTGAAATTGCAAATGGCACTCTTACAGTGAAGAATCGTGGACTGCATGAGAACCTGAAAATTCAGAAAATTGTGAATCTAGGTGGCTCTCTCTTCCAAATTATCTATCAGGTCTATACCTTAAATTCAATTCTTTCTTGAACTGTTCATGAAACAAGCATTGACAGTTGTGATTATGATTATGCTTTTATGTCAGAAGTCACTGTTCAACGGTCATATTATCTTATGACTTAGAAGTTCAAAAAAAAAATCTTCTAATAAAATATGCATGGAGTCAAAATCCTCCTGATATTCCAATATGCAAAAGTGCGACAGACAAGAATCTTGCTCTTGAATTGAAGCATTGTAAAGTAACTTTATTTTGTGCAAGTCTGTTCCATTTGAGTGCCTTAATAATGGGCACAAGGGATTGGATGAGTAAACATAAATAGAAATTGTGGCATACCTCATTTATAACCAATGGTAAGCTGAGGCCAAAATGTTTGTTTTATTTCTCCAATCAAGAACTGGGTTTGTTTGGAGCTGCATGCACACTGCAACAGCAACAAGCATTGCACATGCCTAACAAAAGCTGCATGTGTTGGAAATTAGGCAAGATCTAATTCAAATTACTAAGAAAAAATAAACAAAAGAAAAATAAAACACAGAAACACACCATAATTTTTTATATAAGCTCCCACAATTTATAGCTACTTATTGTCGCCACTAATGTAGGTTTCACATGATAATGATGATACTACAACAACAACAACATCAAGCCTTTGTCCCACCACGTAGAGTCAGCTACATGAATCCTTTTTCTCCATTGTGTCTTGCTAAAAGTCAAATTTTTGTTTAAATCTAATAAAGAAAGATCATTTCTAATATTTTATAACCAAGTCTTTTTAGGTCTACCTCTATCTTTCTTAACATAAGTCAAATCTAATACCTCTATTTTTCTAACCTAGTCATCGGAAGGCTGACGTTTTATGTGACCAAAGCATCCAAGGCGACTCTCTCTAATCTTATATGCCACTGGAGCTACTCTAACCTTTTCACGTATATGTTCATTTCGTATCCTATCTCTAAGAGTAAAGCCACTCATCCTTTTACTCTAATCACATGAAAATGATGATGAAGTCTTAAAAAGGGAAATTAGCAAGTTTAATGATGATGTAGTTGCTCCATTTCTCTCTTCATTTTATTTGAGCAGTAAAGCATTAGAATGGCGTGCAATTAGCAAGATTATAAAGAAGTCTACCATCATTTGAATATGAGTTCAATAAGAATGTTTTTTGTGCTTATTCAATATAGTTTACTGTAATTTAATTTTTCTGCATGACTACATCAAGGAAATGATATAAAGCTTTCATCTTGCAAGTATAACGTTAAGTAGGTTTGCTTATGAAACTTGTCTCTCCTACTTTATATGGAATTGATATGTATGTTAGTTTTTAATATTATTTCTATGAGCTTGTATGTTTAAATTTTCCTATGGTTATGAAAGTCACCTCATCTGCCCCTTGCAACTGTGACAGACAAATGCAGGTGCTGTCATGCTTACGGATTTCGTCTTTTGGCTTATCATATTTCCGTTTCTAACCATCAAAGATTATGATCTCAGTTTTGTAAGTAATCCTGTTCTGTAATTCATGCATGTTTATAATTTTAAATCTATGATGGCTTGAAAAGTGTTAATTCTGATGAAACTAGCCTTTTGAACACAGAAAACTGTATGAGTATGAGAATTAAAGTAGGTGTTATACAGTCTGTTTCATGCTTTTGATTACCTCTAGTTCTTATTACAGTTTCAAATATTACGTTTGTGCATATAATTTATACAACCTTAGTCGCTTGGGAAACAAGATCAGTTCTTTAGATCTTTGTTACACTATATTTAATACATAGCCAATAATTAGGTATTGAAAACACCATATAGGAAATGGTATCGATTCTTAATGTTCTTGACTGAAGACCGTCCGCTGAAGGGGTGCAATATGAGGGCTATAATAGAACTGATCCATTAAGAAAATCAGCCCAGTTGACTTAATTTTGACCCGAAAAGATCCGTTTAATATTTTTTCCTTAAATTCTTTTATTTGCTGGCATAATCTTCTCTCTTTTTATCAATTAACCTAAAATCTATTGTTAATAAGTTAATAAAAATATATATTTTTTAATTAAAACAGATTATCAGGTTGTTTTCAGTCCATTTTTTTACCCATTTATTAAACGGGTTGAATTCGAATTGATCTAATTCTAATCAGTTGACCCGTTTTGACACCCCTGCAATAAGACAAACATTTTTTTTTTCTTAAATAACCTATATTGTATTCATATTTTCTAAAATCGAGAAGGGCCAATTGCACCCTTACAAATAAAGTAGGGATCTCCCCTTGCTTTATGGTGTTTGTATCTATGACTTCATACTGATGTTTACTGATGTTTGTGCTTATATTTCATTGTACCTTTAGTTCTTTAATTCTAATGCAATTTTGTAACATATGTACTACAATCCTCTATGACTATATAAAAGCATCGCACTACATTTGTCCTTATTGCTATTTTATTTCAGATCAATCATCCTCTTACTACATGGTTGTACATAAGCTATAGGAAAGGTGGCGAAAATTTTTGCTGTCCAAATTTACCCTAGAATATCTCAACTTTGCCATCCTTATTTAATAATTATTTTCTTACATTCAAATTAAGACAAACTATCAACAATTCTTTTTAGCACTAAATGGCAATTTGATGCCATGGCAAGATTGAGCTTTTTTTAAAATTATTAGTAAAAGAAAAACATTGAGACATATGTTAAGGATTGAGATGTAGCATAATTTACACATAATTCAATGAAACTGAATGATATTCTCATGAGAAAATTGGAAATATTTATCTTCTAAATTTGAATTTTATCTTTATCTAATTTATATATGAATCAATTTACATTTAATTTTTAGAAATTTTCTTATTAAGTAGTTTTTACCTTATATAATTTATAGCAAATAATATTAGCATATTGTTAATTGGAATTGCAGCTACAAATAGGAATGCACTCACTAAATGCGGTCTTCCTCATTGGTGACACAGCCTTGAATAGTATGGTAAATGTCTTCTTCCTTTTCCCATGATGGTGGATCAAGTATTTTCCATGTACACTATTGATGTTCTATTTTTTGTTTTCTTTTATCATTGTTGTGTTAGCTATTCCCTTGGTTCAGGATTGCATATTTCATGCTATGGACATCCATTTATGTGATATTTCAGTGGATAATTCATGCTTGTATCTCAATCTGGTAGCTTTTTACTCCTATAATGATTCTGTAATTTTGACATTGTTTGTTTTATATGTTCTAAATTCTTTTAATCTTTTGAAATACAGGTGGCCCTACCCATTTCTTGACTTGTCATCAGCTCATTCCCCAATCTGGTAAAATTTTCTTGCCTAGAAAGCTTTGTGCTCTTATAGATTTTCAAATTTATGCTGCAGAATATATTTTACCAAATTCTTCTTCGCAAAGTATTAGGACTGTCAAAAAAATTTATTGTTCGTGTTTGATTATATTCAGCTTGATGGTTCACTTAAATTTGTCTTTTATCTATAAGCTCATTTATTTAACAAGTTAAATACAAAAATGATCTTGTTTTATCATATTTGACTTGATAGTAGCCTTATAATTTGTTATTTTATCAAATTCTTGTTTACTGAGGATGTTGTTGAAACCTTGTAAACAAGGGGAGAATTTGTCTCACAGGGGAACAACCAAGCACACTAAACATTAAGAGAGGATGATAAGTTTGATGCTCAAGTTTGATGCTCATATAAGTTTATTATGTTTAAAATTATTTTTAATCAAATGTTGATTCTTATAATTGATTAGTCAATTCTTATAATACATTTTATACTTAATTGTTTATTTATGATACATTGAACAAGAGTGTGGGCTCCGAAAATTCGGCCCCGACCTCCCCGCCGCGCTTTTCTTTTTATTCGGCGAGGGAGTTTTAACTGATATAAGTTCCGAGGTAAATTTTGGAAGGCAGATGGGTTTGTAGATAAGACACTACCCAGATATTTCGCCCTCATTTTGCGAGGACTTTATGATCTGAGTTCTGGTTTCCTATAGGCGCAAGCCCCTATAGTTAATTACCCCTCCCGATCACGAGAGAGAACTTTCAATTAAGGCTAGTCGTCGATCAGATACGTAGAAATACGTGTTATCTGGAATATAGTAGCAGCAATAGGTTTGGAAATGTAAAAATTGGATTATCTTTTGGAAATTTTGGAAATTTGAGGTTTGAATATTTGATATTTAAAATAGAAACTTCACCATCTTGTACTTAAAGCGGATGGTGAGGGAATGGATGATAGACCCGATCAAGATCCCATGGTTCCGTCATCCCGGGCCATCATGGACCCTGGTCTACTTAGTCAGAGGAGGTAGTCGACCCAACCTGACAGAAGAATCCTTGTCGACAGCCATGGGTTGCTTTGTCCAAGGGTACCTTGTAGACCTGGGGTGAATGTTTGTCTAAGGGGACAAATTTGAATCCATCTTAGCTTACAGAGGGCTTTGTGCCCTATCGATCATATCCTATTGATTTATATCTCAAGGATTTGATGCCAATAAGGAACGTAACGGCGATGGCCATAACCGGTATTTCGTGGTGCCATTTGGCGGCAAAACCACTCGGTTCAGATGGCCCTGGGTCATAACCGTTTACCTGCAGTGCCATTTGGCGGCAAAACTGCCGGTTAGAGGACACGTACAACGTCCTTACTGGCAGGAGACTGTTTTGAGAATGAATCCTAGTGATATTTTTGACTAGACATTTGGCTCTTTTGTGAGCTGAAGTAAAATTTAATTTGTCCACCTCGACAAACTGTTGCGGAAGGTGGATGAGCTTTGCTTTAAGTGTTTTGATGGATTTATTTCATTCTAAATATTTTTGGATTTTGGGATTTTCTTGGAATTTTCTGGAATTTTGGGTGGAGCCATGAATTTTTTTGGATTTTGAATAGACTTTTGGGAGGCATTTGAGAAATATTTGGGAACCCCTCCGATTGAGATATTTGTTTAACACGGCCATCATCGGGGTGTTCGGGGTCATTTCCCTTTATGGATTGAACCTTGTCAACTCTATCGGGCTGTCGACAGAGGATCAGGTTTCGTAGGCTTTATGCCCTTTATAGTGAATTCTCATTGTTATAGGCCTTGAAGGCCTAATATGGATGTATTAAGACAAATATAACGATCGCCACAATCGTATATTTGTTTGTTGGTTCGAACCCTGTTGACTTCTATTGACCCGTATAGAATGATCAGTTTCGAACCTGAATTCACTTGTCAACCCGTACAGCATCCTTAGACGTCACGTTTGTACCAATAACATGCTCGCCGGGGCCCATGCGGGTATTTGATTACATTTACCCCTTTTAGTGTGCCTATGTGTATACAAACTATTGTGCACGTGCCGGGGTATTCTTGGAATAGACGCCTTCTGTCTGCTTGTACGAATGTTGCAGATCCGGTGGCGTGGCGTAGCAGCTTCTGAATGGAGTTGTTCGTTGCTTCGTACAGGTAGACTGTCGTACACTACTCGTTGCCTTCTGCAGGTGGATCGTAGTGTACCAACTAATCTCCTGCCTTCAGGTTGTAAAAGCTCGTAGGAACTTGTAGTCTTTATGCATTATGCTGTGATTTTGGTCTTTGCAATACAACCATTACTGTTGGAGGTAGATATTCATCCTTAGACTGAAGTTGACTACAGGATACTGCATTTACTGTAGTCTTTATGCATCTACCCACGGATGGACGTTATACATACATTTGTATTCGTAGATAATTTGTATGGATTGCAGATCTTCTACAATTGTCCATGTGTAGATTGTTACATGTATCACGGATTTATCATCCTTGAACTTGACTTTGAAAAGTTTCCTATAATCATTATCCTTTTTAACAATTATATCTCATTTGACAAGAAAGCTTTGAAGCATTTACAGGAAACTAAGTAGTATTGAGTTAATGTATTGGTCCATTCGTCGTTTGCTATTGATAATAATAAGAATCTCCTTCAAGAAATTCTCTTCACTTTGCTTATGAATATAGTGTACCCTTCATACGTGTGTTGATTGTATCTCTCTTGTTGTCAACTCCAAGCAATCATCAATATACAATATGCCTTTCTATTACATCATCATTTGACCCATGATGCGAATGACAACATTAGTGCTATTGTTGATTGAAAATTTGCATTTTGACTGGTATGAAATTCATGAATCATTCATAACATCTATTGAAGGCCTTGTATTGTAGCTTGTACGTAAATTGCCATACTCTTTGCCAGCTCTATTGATCGTTGCTTGATGATGCATCGTTTCTAATGTTGTAAATGAGCCATTGTGATCCAATGACCTCTTCCCAATATTATGATTTTGGTGTAAAATCA
Source organism: Dendrobium nobile (assembly GCA_022539455.1). NCBI lineage: Eukaryota > Viridiplantae > Streptophyta > Magnoliopsida > Asparagales > Orchidaceae > Dendrobium > Dendrobium nobile. Next base: position 60,699,214 of record CM039719.1, on the reverse strand, counting down.
TATTATTTATGTTCTTCTTGCTACTTGTAATCAAATTACACTTGCAATTTCTTTGCGATAAACTTGAGATCAAGTTCATCAATCCCTTCTTTCTAATTGAAATAATTAAACAAGTTGATCACTACTGGTCACATAGATTTCATGTTCACACTTGCAATGAATTTGTATATGAGTCTTTGCTTCCTAAATCAGCATTTGCACGATAATTCTATTAGGAAGTTGATTATCTTTTAAATCAAATTCCTTATAGCTCATCTATTGATGTTCACTTAAATACATGTCAAACCAAATATCGGTTCATCGCATGATATTTTGTTTCATGTAATCTCTTCAAGTTAGATCCTTCATGATTCATTTAAATTTGGGGTTCAAGTGTCTATGCTTTGTCCACATGATTCAAGTTCTGAGCATAGTTTCATACAGTCAACTTGTATGTTAAACGTCAAAGTTCTTTTTGTTCGAGTATAGTTCTTTGTGCAAGTTCGATGTCCACAAGTTTTGAGTTCAATGTCAAAGTTCACCTTGCAAGTTCAAGTTCCAAATGCTTGCAAAATCAAGTTCATTTGTTGATTTTGATTTTTGGCCACATTTTGATTTAATTTCACTTGGTTTTGACATTCATTAATCTTTTGAATTTTAGTCCAGATTCAAGTCCACAGTTTGCATTCTTTTGAGTTCAAACAGGTCCGAGTACAATATGTTTTCATCCGAAATTTCGGCAGCCTTCTGGCGTCTCCCCCGTTTAGGGGAAAACTACGGAAAACTGGGCCTCCCGTCACGCTAGAGAAAAGCGTGTACGTTAGGTGCCCTCTTTCGAGGACACCGCGACCGTGTAAAATTTTAGTCCCCACCACACCAGAGAAAGGCGTGTATGGGTCTTCGGTACCTGTTGCAAAACAGAAACAGTTGTTTCCCTGCGAGCGGGTACTTATAAATGAAAAACAGTTGTTTCCCCGCAAGCGGGTACTTATGAATACCCCGATCTCGTCGTATGCGTCGCACTGGGTTCCCATCCCACCACGCTAGAGAAAAGCGTGTATAGGCGGTTTTCCGGCTTGACACGCACGTCGAGAACAGGATTTTAGGTGATCCCGATTCGTTGAAAACACCGCGACGAACTTCCTCCCACCACACTAGAGAAAAGCGTGTATAGGTGGTCGTTTGGTCGCGTTGCAAGCACCGAAAGCGGGATCTCGGAGTTTTAGAGTTTAGAAAGGTTATACCTGCGCGAGGTCGTCGAGGTGGTGTTGGCACGTAAGTCGAGGGGTCACTCGCCTATCTCGTCGTAGGTGTCGCACCGGAGTCCCATCCCACCACGCGCACTAAAGGCGTGCTTGGGGCGGTTTACCGGTCCGACACGAACGCCGAGGAAAGAGAGTGGAGGGGTATTTTTTTAATTAATTATAATTAATAATAATTAATTAGTTAAAAGATAACGATAATTGATTATAATTAAGTAATTAATTATAACTATTTATCATAGTTAGTAGTTAATTATGATTAAAATAATTAATTTTGATTAATTAAAATTAATTATAATTAATAATAATTAATTAAAATGAAAGATAATTAGTTATAATTAAACAATTAATCATAACTAAATATCATTATTTAATTAATTATAATTAAAATAATTTATTTTAATTAATTAAAACTAATGACATGTTAATTTTAATTAACTCTAATCAAAGATAATTAATCATAATTAAATAACTAATTATAAATAATTATCATTATCATTAATTAATAATTATTAATTTATAATTAAAAATAATAATAATTAATAATAATAATAAACAAAAATAAAAATAACATAAAAAAAATGCCCTCAGCCCGGGATTTGACCGAGAAGCGTGCGAAGGGGAGGAGGATCGCTACCTCCACAGTCGAGCTCCCGTTGTTGCTTCGATCAAAATGGCGTATCTCCCGATTCGACAGAAAGGGCACGTCGTCGAGGGAGGTAGAGACGAGCTCGGGTCTAGGGCTTCAAGAGGTCGGCTACGGCAATGGGAGATCGGAGTTCGGTCGGGACCAGTGAGAAGGTCGGGTAGGTGCTCTCTCCTCTCTCTCTCTCTCTCTCTCTCTCTCTCTCTGGTCGGAAGGGAACAAGAGGCAGCGATGGTAGAGGAGATGGGTTCGGCCGACTGGAGGTTCGGTCGTGCGGGAGATGTTGGACAGAGGAGTTCGGTCGGGACCAGTGAGAAGGTCGAGTAGGTGCTCTCTCCCCTCTCTCTCTCTCTCTCTCTCTCTCTCTCTCTCTCTCTCTCTCTCTCTCTCTCTGGTCGGAAGGGAACGAGAGGCAGCTATGGTAGAGGAGATGGGTTCGGTCGACTGGAGGTTCGGTCGTGCGGGAGATGTTGGACAGAGGAACGAGCGGCTTAGGGAGGGAGAGGATTTTGGGAGCAGAAGCAGAGCAAGCGTCGTGGGAGGAGTTCGGTCGGCTTTTAAAGACACGAAAGAACCTCCTCGGGCGGAGTTTGAGCAAGAATTGCGGGAAATTAACTGGAGCGGCGCCGTTTGTAGCGGGATTTCGGCACGACTTAGTGGATCCGACGGTCTACAGGTTAGTTGATTTTTTTTTTTTTTTTTTTTTTTGGTTCTTTTCGTTTCTTTATACGAAGGTCAACAAAGAGGAGGATTTTCATCCAGCTAGTGATAGTCCAATGATACCAAGTGAATATGTGAACCCATTTGTCTGACTTATAAATTGTATCAATAAAAGGATACTACTGACACTCACATCCATTCCTTAGAAAAATAATTGAACCAAATTGGTTGGGTGGTTCTTGCCACTATAAATTTGGGATAAAATATCTTAAATTTATAAATGGGCATCCCAATACATAGATCAAAGAGAGACGTTGGGATCAAATATGCTCACTAAAGAATCAAAGGTCATGCATACTAGCCTAGGTGAACCCATCCAAGAGGAATCACTCACCCCCTAAGAAGAAAATAACAAATGCAATTGTTTAATTCTTTTGTTCTATTTGCAAATCTCTCTTTAAAAATACAAGAAAATTGGAGAATTAAATGTCCACTCCAATATATATATATATATATATATATATATATATATATATATATATATATATATATATATATATATATATATATATATATATATACAAAAAAAAAATGTCCACTCCAATACAAGAATCTAAACGCAAGGATCAAATGAGATCACTAAAAAATCAAAGGTTAGGGCACTCACCCAAAGTATACTCGTCCCAGAAGATAGGCACTCGCACCAAAAACACTCATCCAGGGTGACCACTTTCCCTAAGAGGAATTTGCCCAAAAGGCAACCTCAATCAACAGAGAACCTGCCTTTAACAAAAGGCCACTCTCCCAATATGCAGCAAATGCTCACCCACCTCTACTCAACAATAAAGACTTTACTGAACCAGTCAGCAACTCAACCAAATTCGTCTCAGGGCATAAAGGTGGATTTCCATGTGTAGTCATCATAGTCCTGTCAATATGTCTATAACAGCCAGATCATATATTTCTTGGATGTGGCCTCTCTTATAGCCTTCCTAACTCTATAAATATGAGGTTGAGAGGTACTTTTTAGACTTCATGCTAGTTATTATTCTGTTACACCGGTTCAAATTGAACTGGCCTAGCCGGCCCGTTGGCCGGCTCAACAAACGTACAGGAGGCGGAACAAGTCCGCCTCCTCTTAGCTTTTCCGCCAAACAAATGGGGCCCGCCCCATCTAATTGAGTTCAAATGAAATAGAGGGGGCAGCTTGGCTTTTGGAAGGGAAATTAGATTAGGAAAGTTTGGGTATTAAAGTGCAGGAGAGAATTATGGATGTTTATGTTTTATTTGATTGTAAATTAGAGTTTCTTGGCATTTGGGCTCTAGACTCTCTTGTCTAGAGATTTGGGAGAGACGATCCTCCTCTCGAATTGAGGATCAATTGTATCTTGTTTTGTGTTTGCTTGGCTTTGTTTCTCTTATTGCAATCCATCATTTTGTGGCTGATTTTGCCCAGATTTTGCATCATTCTTGCTGTTTTCACCATTTGGAGGTAAATTTGCTTGCGAACTCAAGTATTACCCCTAGGGTTACTTGCGAACTCAAATATTTCCTATCATATTCACAAAGGGGAACAAAGCTTCTCTCCTTGCACACATTTCTTTTTTATTTTTTTGGGCTCTAAAATAGCTTTTAGCTAGTCTTATGAGTAGGATCAAGAAATTATCCACGAATAAATTTGAACTCAACAATACATATTATAAAACCTTACCCTTTCCAGCGCAACATTTTTGTTATATTTCCACTTCACCCTTTATTCTAGACTAAAACTTAATGTTAGCTTAAAAATTGTGACTATTTTGTTAGATCAACAAGAAAAAAGAACTATGGGAATTATAAATTAATCCTTGATGGCATATTGCCTCCATGTACTTTTAAAATATACACTTAATCCCCATATATGAGATTCATTTGTATATTTTAAGTCAACTTAGCATTTAAGTGATGCTTATGTGTATATTTCAAAACAATATGTGATTTATGTGCTTATTTTAACTATGAAATGAAGCTTTTATGTAATTATATCAGCAAAAACCTATTATTATTGATATTGTAACATTCTGATACAACTGATCTCTCCTGTTTCCTACAGGTACTTGGCTGTTACAGCATTGCATGCTCCCTGTTATGCTGTATTCCCATTGATAATAAAGCTGAAGCATTATTTGCTCAAAAAATGGTTTCCTCACTCCTATTATTTAATCAATTAGCAATTAGATGAAACAATTAAAGCAGCTTGTTTGCCTCTGCCAATTTTCTCCGATGATTCCTAAGATTCAAAAGGAATTCTCTTCTGAGGATATAGAACAATCCCAGATTTTGTATTTTAGGAGTACTAATAACAATACATGTGCACTGATTGTGCATGGCTTAAATTTTATGATAAGTATTTTTTGAGGTATGTATAAGATTTTCGAATCATATTGTAATTCTCTTATAATTGGAATATCAAGCCTAGTTTTTAATACTCGTATGGATAAATAAATGAGTTTTGTGAGGTAGTGCTATGATGTCACAAATAGATCCAATCTATATAACTTTGATTGCAATAGAAAAGCTTGTAATTTTCAAATTACAATTCCTTCTAAGCATTGTAAAACTAAATATTTACATGTAATTGATGATTTTTTCAAGTATATTTATGAAAGTGTTCATTTTTTAATAAATTTAAATAGAGAATTGAAACATCTGATTTAGAGTTCAAAAAAATGTTAACTAATTAAAGCTGGAAGTGATAAGGGATATGTTCATCACTAGGGTTGTCCATTTCGGATCACGGGTCGGGTTTGGGTTGAACCCGAAATTGATCCGGCATTATTCGGGTCAACCCGAACCTAACCCATTTTTACAAATGGGTCAGTTTTTCGGACCCGAACCCGACCCACTTCGGGTCTGGGCAACCTGACACGAGCCAAATGACCCGGTGTCGACAAAAAATTGCTAGTTTTGAGGTCCAAGACGGGTCAATCTCCGTTTTTCAGGTGAAAACGGGTAAATCACGGGTTGCCGGGTCAAAACGAATTTTCGAGTCAAAACAGGTCAATTCCGGGTCAAAGGGTCAATCGAACCCGACCCAATTTTTGAAACTCAGGGAAAATTGTTGAACCAAATCCAGACCCGTTTCAAGTTCGGGTTGACCCTAACCCAAAATTTTCGGGTCGGGTTCAAGTGGGATTTTCGAGTCAGTGTCAAATATTGACATCCCTATTCATCACTTGCTTCCACACTTTCATAGCTTACAACTATGATTTTCCTATTCGGTATGAATTTAAAATCCTGCAAAAAGTGATCAAGTTACCTGAAAATCTTAGGAACAGTAAATATACAAAGTATTTGCAGAAGCACAGGCAATCATATCTGCTGTAGGATGCCAAGCCATGTGGATCACTTTGGTCGTGAAATCACATGGAATAATACTGCTGATTTCACAGCCAGAATTATCATTTCCTGTCAAACAAAGGAGAGAAATTTTTATTTAAAATGATTGGATCAAAAGGGAGAAAATTTGTTATTAAGCATTAATGAAAAAGGTATCTGGAACCTCGCTTTCCCCATGCAAAGCCTGGCAGTCTTCTTGCAGTTCTAGGATTAGTAGAATGAGATGACCTGGGTGATCAATACAGGTAAATCAACTAAATGGTCAATGTAGTTATTGATATCAATATAAAATGTATTAAAATAAGAAGACTTTTAGCATAGATTATAAGGCATGCCATTCAATTTAGGCTTCATTTGGGACGGCTTTATTATTGCTTTCTAAAACGGAGTTTTAGTACAAAAATAAAAAAAATTGTACTAAAACTCTGTTTTAGAAAGCAATAAAAAAGCTGTCCCAAACGAAGCCTTAGGCTTCGTTTGAGACGGCTTTCTTAATGCTTCATAAAGCAGCTTTTTAGTACAAAAATTAAAAATTTTGTACTAAAAAATTGCTTTAAGAAGCAGAAAGAAAGTCATCTCAAACAAAGCCTTACTTTCAAATCAATGTAATATATGAGAAATTAATCAAAATTTAAATTGCACAAATGTCAAAGCAAATTTAAGGAGCTTGAGACTCATTTGCATCACAAATTCGATTAGGATATCATGAGCTTTTTTTTTTTTTCCTCATATATTTCTATTTAAATAACATACATCTTGTTTTAGACAAATTTCTTCCTATCCTGATATATTTTTGTACAAAAAATCTTTATAAATATATTGGAAAAGTAACCCCACACCACAATAGGAGAATAAAATTCATGACTTACTAAAGCCCTTTATTTCATCTAGTTGGTATCAGCTTTTTGAAATCTTATTTTCAATTCGTTACTGTTTGAGTATTATCTCAAATGTTATATTTATTCCTTCACAAATTATTTTGAACATCCTCTATCTACATTATCTTTTATATCTATTCCCTCTTTTTTCCTAAAATTATGCTAATAATTTTATCTGCACGTCTAGTTTAAATATTCAATAGAAGTCACTCTAATTGCTCATCTAATATAATCAGTCTTTAATCCATCATTTCTAAATTTATTATACATTCATCTTAACATTTTCATTTTCATTATCTCAACTTAGATATTAATGACTTTTTACCTCCTAACATTAGGATTCAACATTACCCATATAATTATGGTTTTATAAACTACACCTTTACATCTCCATGATATGCTTTTACCATATAACACTCTTAAGTAGGGGTGTCAATATTTGACACGACATGAAAACCCGACCCGAATCCGACCCGGAATTTTCGGGTTAGACCCGACCCATTTTCAAATCGGGTCGGATTCGGGTTCCCGGATTCGACCCATTTGAAAAATGAGTCGGGTTCGGGTTGACCTGCCGGGTTGCCGGGTCAACCAGGAAACCCGTTTGAACCGCAGACCGCGGACTTGTCCACCCCCTGCGGCTGCCCGCTGCTGCCTGCGACACAGCCCGTGAACCCGCCCTGCACGACGACACCTGCCCCGCGCGAACCCCCCCGCCCCGCACGACCCTTCCCGCCCTGCGCACCCGCCCCGCGAGAACCCTGCGCACTCACCCGCCCCGCGAACCGTGCCCGCGCGCCAAGCAGACAGCCTTCCCGGATCGAGTCGGGTCAACTCGGCAACCCACCGAGTCAGGTCCGGGTTCGCATTTCCGACCCGTTTACCTACCTGGGTCGGGTTAGGATTTACCCGTTTGAACCCGGGTCAGTTCCAGGTTCGACTAGAATCCGACCCGTGACCCGAAATTGACACCCATACTCTTAAGGTTTCTTTCATTTTAATCACTTTATTTAAAGCTAGTACACCTAAGTACCAAATTATCTTTCAATTAGAGAAATTTATGATAAATATCACTAAGCTTGAAAAGATATCATAAAGTTACTTAAATATATTTGTGGTACAAAGTTCATCAGATAAATGAGGTGGTGAAAAAGCAGACCTGGGTGCATTTTTACTAACGTTCAATACAAGTCCAACTTCATGCCCATCATCACGAGAGAAAATGCTGAATGTATTGCTAATAACCATAAGAATGAAAATATATTAGCAAAAATATGAAAAGTGAACATTAAAAGGGATAAAAACAGCCAAAATTAACAATTCTAACCAACCTGTAAGAACCGCTAGCAAATTGACGGCCATCACTACTGAGGCAGCAATCGAATTTGTCAAAGATAGAATCATTATTGTACAACTCAGAAAGCTAACGAAGCATTAAAAATCTGTCAATGACAATAAAAAAGATAGAACGCTAGCACTGAACTGAAAGGAATTAACAATTATGAAAATAATTTGCAGAAAAAATACAAGTTTAAAAGTAGGATGATAGGGAACACTCGTAGATCTCAAGTATTTCCTATCAATCTTCGAAAAACAGCGAGCTTCTACCCAAAAATCCACACAAAACCACAAAAACAGTAGATAATTTGTATTATTTGATGAAAGGAAAACGGAAAATAGCAAGATACAATTGATCCTCTATTCGAGAGGAGAATCGATCTCTCCCAAATCTCTAGACACCGCTAGAACTCAAAGAAAAACTTAAATCTACGAGATCTCAAATTTCAGCCAAATTCAAGATGCCCTAATCCTAGGAAAACAAACTATTTAATGCATACAAATCGAAAGACAATCCCTACCATTCAATTTACCTCCTAAAATTCCTTCAAAAACCTTCCTAAATGACTCTGTAGAAAGCGGCGGTCGCGTACAGGAAGAGGCGGAAACTCCATCTCTGTTCCGCTGGGCCGGTCTAACATAGAACTTCAGGTATAGACTTTACATGCTTGAACTGCTCCCAACTAATGTTTGCTCGGAGACATAGGGCTCAAAGCATACAATCAAAATACATATTCAGTGAAAGTGCATGAGATGGTATTATTGAGGCAACGTCTGAGGTTCAATCCTGCATCTTTTTTTCTTGAATTTGAATAATCACAACAAGGCTTTGTGATTTATAACAAAAATACATATTTCCACTTGTCTATTATAGTTTGTCATTGTTGACGAACATTTTCATATCGACCCGACCCCGATCGAGCCTGGCTGGACTTGACCGCACTCGTTCAATTCGATCGAACGCCGTCGGAGCAAAATTGGACCCTAATTTGTTGAAATTAAATCTTAATTTCATCAAATTAACTTTAATTTAATTGAATTAAATTCAATTTAATTTAATTAAAATCAAATCAAAATCAATCGAACCTCGTCAAGCCTCGTCGAACCAAATTCGATGCAATTCAGCACCGAATTAAGTTTAATTTCACAAAATTAACTTGATCGAACCCAATCGGACCCAAACCGACTAAAATCGATTTGAGTCGAGTCCGATTTGGGCTCAATTTCAGCCCCAATTGACTTATTTAGGCTAAATCAATTTTTCCAAATCAGGTCTTTCAATCAAGGGCGGAGATTTCATCTAAAATCTCAGCCAATTTCACATCAAATTTGCGCATAGAGGAAGTCGCATTGGGCCATTTGGCTGGTGGACCTCCTCCTTCTGTGCGCTTCTAAGGGCATCTCCAACGGAACTCCAAATGCTTGAATGTCGTCGCCTCCGAGCTCTAGCCGAATGGTGAAACTTCCGCTATTTCCATGCGGGTGAATAGTATGACGCCAATATTGGCGTTGAACTGTTCATCATCGCTATTTTTCTCGGTCTACCGAACTTGACAAGAAGCGCACTAAAGAAAAAAAAGATCGTTACCTTCTCAAAAAATGAAGTTCATTGGAGATCAATGACTGCATTTTTAAGTTTCTCGGCATTTTTTAAGTTTCATGGCATTTTGGAGCGAAAAATGCCATTTTCCATTGGAGATGGTCTAAGAGCGTGAGAGGGAGAGGGAGAGGGAGAGCGAGAGAGAGGCGCACACAAGAGAGAGAGCGAGAGAGAAGCGCTCGCAAAACTCCTCCATGTTTTGCGACTCCTTCACGAGCGGAACCCCCCACCCGCGACCTGGCTTGCGTGCGGAACTCCAGTTCGCGACCTCCTAGCTGTGCGGAACCCAGGTCCGACTCCGCCAGAACCCTTGGCCGAGTCCTCCAGGAGCTCCGCCTCCCTCACTCGCCGGATCTTCCGAAGCCAGTGTTGTCTTCCCTTCATCGAGTGGAGAGGAGTAAAGTAGAAGAGCCGCTCAAGTGTTTGGAGAATAAAGACCTGGTACAGGAGGCTCCCACCTCTTCCTCTTTGAACTCCGGCGAATTCGTAGCGATCGAGAGAGCTGTTGAAGCTTCTAAACAGCAAGGGAGGCCTTCGAAACCTCCAAAACAGCTGTTTGGAAGCTTTGGAGCGCCTTGGACAGTAGGGGTGTCAATTCGGGTCACCCGCGACCCCGGATCTAAACGGGTCAACCCGAACCCGACCCGTTTTTGCAAACGGGTCGGACATTTCAACCCGGACCCGACCTGGCCGGGTTGCCGGGTTGACCCGACACGACCCGCGACCCGGCAGTGGCGACTAGGCGAGCTGGTTCGGCCGCGACTCGCAAAGGTTCGGCCGCGACTCGCGAGCTGGTTCGACACGACCCGCGACTGGCAGGGCACGCGGCATCGCGCTGGCCGCAGGCGGGCACGCGGCATCGCGAGGGGCAGGCCGCTGGCCGCAGGCGGGCACGCGGCATCGCGCGGGGCAGGCTGGGCACGCCGCACGCGGCAGCGGCAGCGGGGGGCGCAGGCGTCGGGGCGAGGGGCAGCGCCGGGCAGACGGCATCGCGCATTCGCGCGGGCACGCGGCATCGCGCGGGGCAGCGCGGGGCAGTGCGGGCACGCGGGGCAGCGCCGGGCAGGCGGGCAGCGGGCAGCGGTCAGGCGGGTGGAAACGGTGGGAAATTCAAAATTTTTTAAAATAAACGGGTTGCCGGGTTGACAACCCGAACCCGACCCGTTTTTCAAACGGGTCAAATATGCGAACCCGAAAACGGGTCGGTTCCAACCCGGATTTTTCGGGTCGGGTTCGGGTCGGGTTTTCGGGTCGGGTCAAATATTGACACCCCTATTGGACAGCAAAGGAGGCACCCGGAGCGTCTTGGACAGCGGCGACGACATCTGGAGCAGCTTGGACAGCAGTTTTCTTTCCCCGGAGCAGCTTGGACAGTAATTTGGAGCTTGGATTGGAGCGCTTGGACAGCCCGGGTGAGATAAAATCTCAAAAACTTGGGAAAAACCCTAAGGCCCCCCTAGCCTTTGATGTGTGGTTGACGTCCCCAAGCCCTAGGTCCTTAGAAACTTCGATTTTTGCTCTCCCAAAATTCCTCATTTGCTGTCCTCTTCGCAAAACAGTGGAAACTAGGTGGTTTTCATTTGCTGGTTCTCATGTGAGAGTCTTGAGAGAATGTTAATGCGCGTAGGGGTGTTGCATTGGTATCCAACATCTCTCAAATGCATGTTTGTGCATCATGTTGAGTTCAACACTTTCACCTGTGTTGTTATTCAAAGTCAAATTGAATGTTTAGCTTGCATATCCTCCAAAGAATTTCATGTCATATACATCCCTAGTCAATGTTAATATCATGACAAAATTGACTTAGCGCATTGAACTTGCATTTGCTAGGATCGTTGTCATTTGGAACTTGTGAAGCTCATGAATACATTCATTTAATTTCCAATATTTATAAAACAAGTTTGGGGTATCCAATGAACCCTCAAAGGTTCATATGCTATACTTAACTCCTATTTTGAAATTATATGAATATATTCATGTACTTTCAAGCCAAACTGACTATACAAAGTGGCAAGTAATCCGAGCATTTAGGGTTGTTCATAAACTTACAACCTTTCTTTTTTTCTCGTTTGCATGTATTTACTTTCAAGACATAGATCATGATAAGAATGATTTGCGATGTATAAGTGTATGCACACATTGAAGTTTATGAACTTGAATAGTTGTTTTTGAGTATAAACTTAATCAACTTAGAAGCATTAAGTCATTGTGAGATCCACCATACATCTTTCAAGGTTTATGTTGTGGATTCCACGAATGACGTCATCGATTAAGTTTGTGTACAACACGTTGCAAAACGAATACCCTAGACCTTTACATGCCTGAGATTTGCAAAAATCACAAAACATGTTTATAAAATTTATAAGTGCTTGTGAAGCAAGGGTGGAAGTATTTTATGACCTTTAAGGGCTCATAGATATACTCCCACCATACATTGAAATTTGTTTAGCATGTTTAGTAGAGTTTGCAAGTTAATTGGTCATACACAACAACAAATGACTCGGATATTTGTCGGCCTCCTAAAATGACAAGTCTATGCATGCATACATTTCTAGGATTCCTTTAGACTGTGTCAAAACTGATCTTTAGGATCTATCTAGATGATTATCAATGATGATTTTACCTATACACTTCTAAGATTTTCAAATCATATCAAATTTGATTTTAAAATTTCCTAGGAGTTAATGGAATGAATTTCCCCTCTCTATGATGAGTCCAAAACACTCAAATCAAAATAGGGAATCCTCTTTCAAATGCTCTTTCCTCTCATGTGTGATGTTTTGGAGTTTCCTCAAGACTCCAAACACTTTATTATATGAGCCACCGAACTTTAGGATCAAATCCTAAGTCACTCCCCTTTTGTTGAGATCTAAAATCAGCAAACATGTACACCTCTCAATATGTAATATTTTGGAGCCTCTCTAAGCTCCAAATGTTCTATTATATGAATCATTAAGATTTTAGGAACAAATCCTAGGTCTCCATTTCATTTGCTAATAACACAAAATTAGCAAATAAACATGTCTCTCCTCTCATATATAATGATTTGGAATTCTCCAAAATTCCAACATATCATTATATGAGGATTTGGAGCTTAGAGCCAAATTCTAAGCTCCCTCTCTCACTCGTTTGAGATACAAAGATTAGCGAATGAATATCCTTCTTAGGCTTAGGATTACAATCCTAGCTTATCATATTTACCTAACCTAACTTAGGTAGATGAGCCTGCATCATTGAATACAAAATTTGGTTATTGCCTCCTGATTTGTAGTTTCAAAATTACAAATCATTTTTCTCTCCTACGCATGACATTTGGGAGCTCCCTCAAAGCTCCAAACATGCCACAACATGAATCATGCGACCTTAGGATCAAAATCCTAAATTCATTTCATCCTTTGTTTGTTGAGACAAAGTCAATAAACAATCACTTATCCATCCTTTTAATGCATGATATTTGGAACCTCCTCAAGGTTCCAAATACATCATTGCATGACTCCTAGCTTACCGCAGGAGTTACCACCAAATTTCCCCATACATGATGTTGTGGACTCTCTTAAAAGTCCTAAGTGCGTCATGTTGTAAACTCTCGAACTTGAGATCAAATCTCAAGTTCTTTCATCTCATTTGCTTAGCCACTAATTAGGCAAATGGATAATCCCCCTTAGACACCAAATGTTCAAGGAATCCCTTCCAACATGCAATCCAAAAGCTGTTTATTACTTCTCTCTTTTATGACTCAAAAGTTATAGAAAGCCCTTTCGTTCTCCTAGGCCCAAATTTAGGAGAGCGATTATCTCCCTTCAGACACCAAATGTTCAAGGATATTTATAAGTTTGCAATCCATATATTGCATTTTCCCCTTATTTCTCTACAAACCAAAATTGTAGAGAAGTTCATTCTTCTATAACTCAAAGATTGTAGAAAATATCTCCATTTCATCCTTCTAGCCTAATTTGGAAGAGTGGATTTCTCTCTTTGGACACCTAAAAGTTCAAAGAGAGACCATGATCACTTGTAGTCCAAATCTGCATATCACCTTCTCTATTTACCCAACACAAGTTGGGTAGACAATATCTTCTTCCTTTGAACATTCAATATTCAAAGGAGTACCCATGAGTTGCACATCATTTTTCTCTATTTACCCAACATAAATGTGGTAAATAGCCATCCGTCATTGAAAGTATAAACTCAATGATCCAACCCTCCAACTTGCAACTCCAAAAGTTGCATGTTCTTCCTTCACATTCCTGCAAGTTAAAATTGTTCGCCTAACCTCAAAGTAGGCAAGTAAATACTTCTCTTTGAATATCAAATGTTCAAGGAATATTCGTGAATTTGCGACTCTAAGTTGCATTTCCTCTCATCCATCCCTCTAACCCGAGTTGGAGGAATGAACCTACTCTCTTTGAACACTAAATGTTCAAGGGATTTCCATGAGTCACGACTTCTAAGTTGCATTTTGCCTCTTCATTTCCTATAAGCCTAAATTGTAGAAAACCTCCAAATTCCCCTTCATTTGCCTAGCCTCAAATTGGACAAATGAATAAATATCTTTGAACACCAAATGTTCAAGGAATTTTCCCAACTTGCAACCCATAAATTGTATATTGATTCCCTCTTTCTATAGCTCAAAGGTTATAGAAATATTCTCATTCTCCTAAGCCAAAATTAGGAGAATGTATATCTTCCTTTGAGCAACAAATGTTCAAGGGGTATCTATGAATATACGACCCACAAGTTGCACTTTCTCATCTCTTTTCTACAAACCAAAATTGTAGAGAAATCTCTCTTCCTACAGCCCAAGAGTTGTAGGAAATTCCTACATTCACTTGACCGTGTCGAGTGAATCAAGCATACATCAAATCCATTTATTTGTTAAGTCAAAATCAACAAGTAATTTCATCAATCATAGGGATCAAACTCCTATCTCCATTTCATCTTTCCAACTCTAGTTGGAAGCATAGAACACCCTCTTTGAACACCAAAATGTTCAAAGACATTTATGAATTTGCAACCCATAAGTTACATATTCATCCCTTCCTTCCACAACTCAAAAGTTGTAGGAAATGCTTCTCTTTCACCCAACCCAAGTTAAGTGAATGAGTGTCTTTTTCCTTGAACACCTAAAAGTTCAGGAAGATTTTCCATAATTTGCAACCCATAAGTTGCACTTCCTCTCTTCCACCTCTCCAACCCAAGTTGGATGGAAGAATTTCTCCCTTTGAACAATCCAAAGTTCAAACACTTTTCTCCAATGTGTGACATTTAAATTGTATGTTGTTTTTTCATATTTACCTAATCAAAATAGGTAGATAATCACCTCTCATTGAAGAGGAGTTCAATAACTCGTTCCTAGTTTGCAACCTTCCGAGTTGCATGATACATCTCTTTGTCCTACAACTCAAAGGTTATAGGAAATACTCTTGTTTACTTAATCCAAAATTAGGTAGATGATCATGCATTATTTGATATAAAATTCAATAAATACTTCTTGACTTATAGTTCCAAAATTACAAGTCATTCCTCTTTTCTTTGGGCTCCAAAAGTCTAAAGAACCCTTCCAACCTTAGCCTAAAAGCTATGGATTTGATCCATCTCTTCTCCAACTTCCAAGTTGTAAGAGGTTTCTCCTCCATTTAGCTTCAAAAGCTCCACAACATTTAGCCTAAAAGCTAAATATTTGATTCCTTCTTCATTCCCTGGCTCCAAAAGCTACGGAGAATTCCTCCAACACTTAGCCCAAAAGCTATATGTTAGCATATTTCCCTTATATCCAAATTCTAAGTGAAACACCCTTAGTGTGACATACCACACAAGCCTCAAACACTTAGATGCACAGCCCCTTAGACATGTTAGAATTAGGATTTTTCTTTTCCTGTGTATGTATTTGATGTTGTGAAGTGATTGTCTATTGGATTGTCTGCGTTATGAGCACTTGCCCTTAAGTGGTTAGTGTAGAAAAAAAAAATTTCTTGTAGGTGGTCATGTCCAAAGGGAGGGATAAAAATGCTTGCATGACAAGTACCGCTTAAAACCCCCCAAGTGATGTGGCCAATAGGGTAGAAACAGGCGCTTAACACTTCAAATGCTAGGCCAATTTTGGATGTGATATATTATATGAACTATTTTCTAACTCTTTTTTATAATCTTGAGATTTTTACATTTTCCAAATGTATATGATAAAAGTATGAATTGTATTAGACTTGTGGGGGTTTGGATCAAAAGAAAGAAGTGGACCAGAAGAATGTACTTGCTAAAGGTGAAGCCTGGTGTCCATTCAAAAGTCAAGACCTTGAAGACCCCCCATAGGTAGAGTCTGTATTAAAATTTGACTGAGTTCTATAATGACAGACAACTCAGCTGCAAAATTTAATTGTATATATATATAAGCATGCTCTGATTGTTTACTTGGTGTGCAATAGAAAAACATGTTTTTTTTAGGTTTCTTTTTTGCTTTGCTTGGGGAAGGCTTGGACTTTTGATGCAGTAGGCTCTTAGGACAAAAATAAATTTTCTACCCTTTAAAATATAAACAACTTAAAAATTAATCTAGGCTTCACAATTTTTTGAATAAGAAAAAAAATTGCATGGCTCCCTTTTAAGGAGCCAAGTTTTCCAAAATTGAAAATAAACATGCATAGCCAAAAAAATTGTATCATGTAAAAAAACCTTCACTTAAGAACTAGATAATAAAAAGTCTATTTTTTTTATGAGTCAGCATCTGCATACCCTGCATACACAGGCATCTTGGCCTCAAAGCCAAGCTATAAGCCCTACTTTCTAAATAAAACAACTGTCCACTCTTCATATGCATTGAGACCGAAAAACATGGTTTGAAAAGTGATTATGTGGGTCTAGCTGGTAGTCATTTCCAGACAGGATAATAAATCCAGAGGTCCGGCTGGCTATGCCTCATGTGAGGTGTAATTTATAAGTCCCTTTTGCATTCCATTAGATTTAGGTTCGAGGCATTACCTCTCGGTAGTCCTCACTTTAATTTTAGTATCTGAGGCAACAGTCAATTCAAATCACCATACAAGTCCTCACCTTCCGAGCAATTCCTCCAACATATGTCGTTGGAATGTAAGCTCTGACATTCTAATCAAAATGATCAACTTAAATAAAATTAGAGGTCAAAAATGTAAAGTCCAACATAGAATAGTCTGAGCACCTCTGAGATTTCTCAGAATCAAGTGCTCCTACTTAATCTCCTTTGGCTCTTATTTCAAAATCTGATTCTAAGTTGATCATTTCACTCCTTGAAATTCCTAAAGGCCAAAAATCTTCAAACAAGACTTTCATGGATTCTCAAAAATCAAAATTAGTCAATATCTAAATGGCCTTCAAAAGCAAAAAAACTACTAATTTAATCAAAAGTTTTCTCAAGCACCAAAACTTGAAATGTAATTAACCATAGGGGCTTGCCCTTATGAGGCATCTGTACCCCAGAATTAAATAAATCTCATTCGACCAAACATCGAATGGGGGAATCTCTGTTAAAATTATAAATTTTATCATCGAGTCCATAAAAAATAATATTTTTATCCTTCAGGGTAATATATCATCATTCTTATGCCGTACTCGATCATAAAGTATGCAATACATTCAAGGACAACAAAATTTTCCAACAGATTTTCTGAAAACTCCACTGGGGAGGATGTATCTTTTCATCTAAACTAGTAATTTTTATTTAGTTATTTTAAATATTGACTAAATAGCATTTGTAAGCTCAATTTCTTTATTGTATGCCTCTCCCATTTTCAAATGTTGGGTTGAGTGATGTCAATACAAGCAAATGTCCTTCGATATCAACAAATAGACATCTAACAAGTGCGGTGAACGACAAGTATGTCAACCTACAAAGTGCAAGTGGCAAGACCATGCAAGTGAACGGTGCCAAAAAGAAGGTCAGCAACTTATCTTTATCATAGTCCTCAACACACCATGTACTCTCATTTATACACCACTGTCCCATGCACTATTATCCCATGTGATCTAAGAACTTGAGATTTTATTATTCCTTAACAATACCTTATGATCCATTCAAAACATTACAAATAATTAGCTCTTATGCCACAAGATGTTGCTCTTTTATTTGAATGATACTCTAAATATACATGATCTATAATAATTTCTTATAAGGGGATTTACATACATATGACAAAATCCTTATTTAATTACATATTTAACACATTTTTTTTTTTTGCTTATATAATACTTAGATATCTAAATCACATAATATATATCATTAATTTTAACTTATTTAAAGTAAAAACACATATTCATGCATAACTTTTATATAATTTAATCAGAAGCTCCTATCGAAGTAGATATAAAGGTTTAGATATTAGATAGATAAATACAGAAAAATTTTGTGATATTTTTTATATAAATCCTCCTTTGTTATGTTAGGAATAAATTCTATCCTATCTATTTGTCACTATATGCTATAATTTGATGTATTTATGTGCATTTATTATAGCCTATTGATTGGAAATGATATTTTCTTTTAGGGAATTGGAGAGAAGAGAGCAAAGTACATACTTTGTGAAGAGACCCTACACCTTTCAAGGAAGTAGTTGTTATAGGAACAATCTTTATCTTGCTAATAATATATTCCTTCAACAATCTTTATAGGAACAAATAAGAGTTCAAAAAGTTTTAATTATAATTGGAAGGGAATTAATTAGGGAAAGAAATCTAATTTGAATTTCAAATCTGAGAAAGAATTATTTAAGGAAAGACCAAGGGAGTTAATATTAATTGAAGAATCAAAGAGGAATTATTTAGGAAAATTTTAATTACAATTGGAAGAGAATTAATTAGGGAAAGAGATCTAATTTGAATTCAAAAATGAGAGGGAAATATTTAGAGAAAGATGCTGATTTGGGAGGGAGTTAAAGAACCTATTTAAGACTAACTATAGGGTGATTTCAGAGGATGCTTGACTTTGCTAAAATTAGTTTTTTTTAGGTTGATTGGGCTCTAGCTAACGGTTAGGGCGTCTCCAGCCGAACTCCAAAAGACTGTAAGGCGTAGCTGATTTGCTCCATTTGAACGGAAAAAAAATTGATAATCGGTGGAGGGTGAACAGTGCGTCGCCAATATTGGCATTGCACTGTTCACCTACGCAATTTTTCCGTCTCAATCGGATTTGCCAAAGAAACGCGCGAAAGAGGAGAAGATGGTTACCTTCATAGAAGCGCGCAAAATGGAGTTCGATTAGAGATGAATCACGACATTTTTTAGTTTCACTACATTTTGGAGTGAAAAATGGGATTTTCGGTTGGAGATGTCCTTAGGGATTTGGAAGAGCTGGATCTTTAGGATCTTCCTCTCCAATTGAAGATCCAACCATACCTTATATTTTTCTTCTTAGTTATTTCAATAAAAAAGAGTTTTTGCGTGTTCTTCCTAAATTTCTTATGTCGTTCTTGGCTTTTGCTGAAATTGCATCCACTTCCTATCACAATCATGGCTCTCTTTGCTGGATTGCCAAGGAAATAGCCTGTCTACAATGCCACTGGATCCCATAAAAGTTTTAATACATTTGACTGAAACAGCACTGGATTTGTATCTATAGTTATCAATAGGAAACATTAAACATTCAAACCACTATAATCAGTATTTCGTTAGATGCATAGTCTTACACATGAAAAATACCTTAGGGAGGAGAAACTCATGCATCTTAAAAGTCGCAACAGGTGCTCCATCCATGTGCATGTCCCATAACTGTAAACATGGGGGAAGATCACTAATTGAATGGAAATTTCATGAGACTAATACACAAATATGAATTTGTACTAAGAAGATGATTGTTGAAGTGAACTGCAAACACAACAGAAGGTTTAGTTCACTACAACAACAACATCAAATTTTTGTCCCATTACGTGCGGTCGGCTACATGAATCCTTTTTCTCCATTATGTCATGTTAAAAGTTAAATTCTCCTTTAAATCTAATAAAGAAATATCATTTCTAATATTTTCTAACCAAGTCTTTTTAGGTCTACCTCTACCTTTCTTAACATAAGTCAAATCTAATACCTTAACTTTTCTAACCGGGTAATCGGAAGGCCTCCATTTAATGTGACCAAACCATCTAAGGCGACTCTCTTTAATCTTATCTTCCACTAGAGCTACTCCAACCTTTTCACGTATATGCTCATTTCGTATCCTATCTCTAAGGGTAAAACCACTCATCCACCTAAGCATCCTCATCTCTGCAACACTTAATTTAGTATTATGCTCCTCTTTTAATGCCCAACATTCGGCACCATTCAGCATTGCAGGTCTACAATAAATTAAAAAGAAACAATAAACAATCACTGCCTACAATCCAATCATTTAATAGTTGAGATAACATTTAACTACACGCAGTCATAAACTAAAAAACAAGAAGAAAAATACCTTCAGGTTCATGTAATCGCGACTTAAAATATGTCTTCCATCTTTGGCAAACTTTAGATCAGAAATGGAAGCAATTATCTCTGTGAAAAAGGATCTAGAACCATGGGATTCTCGATCCTTTAACCTGTAAGAACAAACTTCTGGTTGAAAAATAACTGTGGACTAAATATATGTAAAGGTAAAAAACATAAGATGGCTGATGATTTATACTATATTTTGACATACGAAAATAAGTGTGGTCCAAACAAAGAGGGGTTATTCTGTGCGGACGCCGAACGCGGCTTTATATCTGGATATCAATCAGAATGAGCCACATCAGTCATACCAAGCCACAGGCTTAGGCATCCATACGGGATTCCGCTTCCGCACAGAATAACAAGACTTCTTGGCATTATTGGCATATGAAATTATTACAAGCTCACATTCTTGCATTCTGGTCACATAGTGCTGATTGTCTCATGTCAAATAACCGGATAAAACCTCTTGAACTACCATAGGCTAGGATGTTACAATGAGTAGGATGGAACTCAGCAACAGTTATCACCTCTGCATGATTTTAAATCACCCATTTAAAGAATCTAATCAAGCTAATTTTCATAAGCATGGAAGAAAATTCAACCATAAAAAAAGAGATAATCTAGTCAACTCTTTTAGGGCTTGCTGCATTATCAACATGCGAGAAGGATAGTTTTTACTTTTTAGGACAAATTTTTTAAATAGGACATATGAAACAACTTATTAAAAGAAATATATTAAAAAAATTAAAAGTATGCATAGCAGCTCATTAAATAGACGACTGGCTACTGATGCTAAAAATAAGTCGCTCATTAAACTAGTGACTTATAATTATATTTGTCTTCTATGTGGTCACTCTCATTCTCTAAAAATAAATCTCATCAAAATTTCAAATCATTATCAATGCATAACAAATATCAAAATTAAATTATATTTAATTTTTTCTTAGAATTATAAAAATGAAAAAGGCCGCTAAAAAAATTTTAATGGGAAAAAATAAGCAAGTCACACATTAATATATATAACAAATATCAAAATTAAATTTTACGTAAATATTCTCCTTAAGATTATAAAAAGAAAGGCCACTACAAAATTCTTTTTAAAAGACAAAAAAAACATAAGCCAATCGCCCATTAAACTAGTGATTGGCCACACGTGCCACATCAGTGCAAGTCTCTCATTTAATGGGCGACTTGCTTGCCTCATTAGTGACCTTTAATGAGCAACAAGGCCTACTTCTATTTTTTTAATAATTTAATTATTTATTATATTTTTTTAGGAAAGAAATAGATATAAAGAATCCATTCCATATCATCTAATCAAAGCATGCGGTTCATTCAGGCATCCGATGCAACAAGTTCATGGTAAAAGGTCCTACATATGCAACCTTTCTTCCCAAAAAAGGATCTGAATGCTTGAAAAACAGCCAATGTAATATATTGGTGATTTTAGCAATTCAGGCCAACCTTCGAATTTAACAAATATGAAAGTGCTGATAAAAAAACATTTATCTGACATCAAAACAATGCCAGAACAGGATAGACGATCACTCGCTGTTTATTAGCTTCTACCAAACATAAAGTATCT
Source organism: Dendrobium nobile (assembly GCA_022539455.1). Taxonomy (NCBI): domain Eukaryota; kingdom Viridiplantae; phylum Streptophyta; class Magnoliopsida; order Asparagales; family Orchidaceae; genus Dendrobium; species Dendrobium nobile. The sequence goes on along the minus strand of CM039719.1, from coordinate 60,677,463 downwards.
GGATAATCAATAGATATTTCTGAACAGTTTTGTTAGGCCAACATTATCTAATGTTTTTCCCTGATGTTATAAGTTGGCTCCAAGTTACTGGAAGAAGAACTTTTTCTATTATTTTGAGAAAACTGTTAGGAACTTGTACCATATATTTGACCCTGGAATAATAGCCAAGCTAAAAGCAGAATGTCTCTACTTGTATATTATGGAGAGTGAAAGTATTGTAGAGGAAAATAAACAGTAAAAGCAATTTAACCAGACAATCCTTGCTATATGGAGGAGAAGCAAACAACATAATATTCTAACATCATAAGATTCATAAGAGGATATCTACTCGGCCCGCCCATGCTTCTTTCATTAGAAAGCCTACTATGTTATAAGTCCAAAACGGAGAACAGAGGTTGAACCTATAAATGTGTATTACATGTCATTTTTCTATAGATGCATCACAAGTTTCCAAACTTGAATACAGATGATGTATACAGTAATACTGTCATATTTGATGCTTGGAAATCAAATAGGAATTAAAGATTGTGTAACATGCATGAATCAGTGACCCGGGGGTGTCAATCTTGGGTCACGGGATGGATTCGGGTCGAACCCGAAACTGACCAGTCACTATTCCGATCAACTCGAAACCGACCCATTTTTGCAAACAGGTCGATTTTTCGGGCCCGAACCCGACCCTCTTCGGGTCCGAGTCAACCCGACATGACCCAAATGACCCGGGACCGTGAAAAAATTGCTAGTTTTCGGGTCAAAAAAGGGTCAATCTCTGCTTTTCGTGTCAAAACAGGTAGAAAAGGGGTCAATCTCGGGTTTTTCAGGTCAAAAATGGGTTTTCAGGTCAAATGGTCAACCCGAACCTAATTTTTTTTAAAACGGGTTGAATTGTTGAACCCAAACCTAACCCGTTTCGGGTCCGGGTTGACCCTAACCAGGAATTTTTGGGTCGGCTTTGAGTCAGGTTTTCAGGTCATGTCAAATATTGACACCCCTAAGTGACCGGCAGATAATGGTTTAGAAACAACAAGTGCAAGGTTGAAGTTACCAAATTATTCACCTATGAGATCTTCCATGTTTGAAGGCTTCATGTCAATAATGTTGAAGCATTGATTGCTTATTTCCAGGTTCCATAAATTAATTTTGAGGTCATCAGCAGATATGAATGATTCACCGTCGCTGCAGGTGAGAGAAAAAGGAAGCTAGTTGTAGACCAAAACATACATAAAATGCTGGAGCTGAACCAGAATAAATAATGGCGCCTAAGCTTATAAATAATTGGAACCATAAAATACCTGTTATTTGATATTGAATTAACATTATAATCGTGAGCATGTGTATAAACCCTCCGGCATCTTGCATAAGCTCCATCTCCAGTATTAAACATCTGAAAATATAAGGAACTATAAGCATCTACAAATAAATCATCATAACCTTTGGTGTTGTCAAATTGAGAGGGTAATCTGCGTGTTCTCAGAAGAAAACAAATATTTCCCCCTGGAATTTGCAGAATTAGGTACTACAGAAGATCTAAAAAGTGACGTTTCGAAAACATGTGCCTACGAACTGTTTCAACTTGCAGTAAGTTGTACGCATAGAAGAAGAAAAAGAATAAATCATGAACGGGGATATAACAAAATCATGCTAGAGGGGAATTTTATGAAGGGGCTCAAACTTGAGATTCGAGCAGCTATTCGAGTACTGAGACTACGTGGCTTAGGAGAGACTATGGAGTTAGCCCACCAGGTGGAGAATAAGAACTCCTTAGAGAGGAGTAGCCGTAGCAACAGTTTGGGAGTCTCCTACCGAACGACCACTACATTTATGGCACTAAAGGTAAAGACAGTGCCTATTTAGAAGGAAGCCCTGAGGGATAAAGGTCAGGGAGTACAACAAGGGGGGAAATTCAAGAGGTTGACTAGGTTAGAAATTCAGGAGAAAGGTTCAAGGGTTTATGCTTTAGGTGTGATGAGAAGTTCGCTCCAGGCCACCAGTGTAAGGACTGTTCGTTACAGGTTCTAATAGCCTGCGATGAGGAGGATGTTAACCTCTGTTAAGCCACACAAAAGAGGAAAGAAATCTAACGTGCAAACTTCTTACCCGTTAGATCCACGAATCTGGCTGAAATCAGTGCCGTTCGCATCATGTCTCCGCAAATTCGGCTCAAATCCTGCAAGCCTTCCTCGATCGCTGATTTTTGGTGCCTTTAAAAGCTGACCAAGTGAAGCATTCGGGGCTCTCACGACTTCTTCCTTCTCCACTGCCGAAGCTCTCTCCATGCGATATCCCTCAGTCTTCCCGACCTCCCGATCTCTCTTCCTTCCCCAAGCCACTGTCGAGCTCCGTCCGATCTCCTCTGCCTTTGCCGAGTGCTGACCTCTTCTGGCAGAGAGAGAGAGAGAGAGAGAGAGAGAGAGAGAGAGAGAGAGAGTGCCAAACCCCTTACCTCTTACCCGATCTTAACCGAGCAATCCACCCCACTCCTCCGATCTCCACAGCAATCCATCCCGTCCGACCTCCCTCCGATCTCCGGCCTCTGCCTCTGCCTCCCTCCTCCGATCAAAATCGGAAGCAAGAACGGGAGCTTGATTGTTGCGAAGGTAACTTTCTCTCCATCGCGCGCTTCTTCGGCCCGATCCCGTGAAACCAGAGGAAGGAGAGGGAGAGGGGGATTTACTTATCTTTATTATTATTATTATTATTATTATTATTATTATTATTTAATTGTATTTAAATATATTAATAATATTTAATGATTATTAATAATTATTAATTATAATTAAGTATAATTATTTGTAATTAATTACTTTTAATTGTAGTTAATTATTATTAATTAACTATATTTAATTATAACTAACCATCATTATTAATCATTAATTATAATTAGTTGAGTTAATTATAATTAAAAAAATTTATGGTTACTTAATAATAATAATAATTAACTGTAATTAATTAAAAAAATTAATTAATTATTTTAATTATTATTAATAATCATTAATTATAATTGTTTGAGATTAATTAAAATTAATTATTTTAAATTATAGCTAATTATTAATAATTAGCTATAATTAATTATGATTAATTACTTTAATTATATTTAATTATTATTAATAAACATTAATTATAATTAATTGAAATTAATTATAAATAATTATCTTTAATTATAAATAATTATTTATTAATCATAATCTGTTATAATTAATAAATAAAAGAAAAATGTTTCTTCCTCAAGCCAACGCCGTCGACCCGCGCAGATATAACTTCTAAACCCTAAAACTCCGAGAACCCGTTTCAACGCATTCGTCGAGACAAAATGACCACATATACACGCTTTTCTTAGCGTGGTGGGAGGACGTGCGTCCCGACGCTTACGACGAAGCGGGTAATCACCTAATCCCTTCTTTGATGTTTGTATCGCCTTGGAAACCTCGCCTATACACGCTTTTCTTAGCGTGGTGGGATAGGAGCCCGGTGCGATGCGTACGACAAAGCGGGGATACCCATAAGTACCCGCTTGTGGGGAAATACCTGTTTTTCTTGCAAAATATTTTCAAAAAAAATTAAAAGAGCTTTCTTGCAAAAATATTTTTAAAACACCCATACACGCTTTTCTTAGCGTGGTGGAGGATCAAAAAATTACACGGCCGCGGTGTCCTCGAAAGAGGGCATCTACCATACACGCTTTTCTTAGCGTGGTGGGAAAGGTCCAGTTTCCCGTAGTTTGCCCCTAAACAGGGGAGACGCCGGGAGGCTGCTGAAATTTCGGGTGAAATGTTGCTACACTCAGACCTTTTTAAACTCAAAGAAAACAAAGGTTTGGACACATTTGAAAAACCAAGGACTTGGGACTATGCTCAGAACCCAAATCAAATGAACTAAATGTACTTGAACTTAATTTTGAACTTGATTTATACATCAAGTGGATATGGCTTGAACTTGAAAATGAAACAAGGGACTTGATGAACTACAAAGGACTACACTGAAATTTGATTTGAACTTTAACTCAAAGGACAACAAAGAATTCATGACAAGAAGTCTTCATACATAAGTAATATACAAGCAAATGTGCCAATTCCTTACATATATTGAGAAACAATGAGAATGAGTGGATGGGGAACTCAGGGTGAATAAGAATTCAATCATTATTTGGTTGCAAGCAATCATCAACAAAAATGAAGGATATGTGATCTACTTGCAAGCATTGATCAATAGAAACCAAAGAGAATACAACAACTCGTCAACATCCAAACTTCACAAGCAATAAAAAATCAAAGGAGATATATAATTTGATCGCAATTGAAGGAGCAAAGATCTTTAACAAATATATCACCTACAAACAATGCATCTGATTTGCAACATTCACATGGACCCTGCAAGCAAAGATACAAGTCTCCAATGTACACTAAAAACTAAGGCGCAAGTGAATATAGCAATTTACTAATCAATGACAAGTGATATAATAGTTCACTGATCAGTTTGTATGGGAGGATCGGTGAAAGAGTACAACGATACCTTACATTCAACGTCAAAATACAGGAAAATACATTCATCTGCAATTACTAACAAAAGCTTATAGTATCCTGAAGATACAAGTTGGAGTTGCTACGAGGATTAAAAAGGGTATAAGCAAATACACAAGACCTCTGTAGGCAAGGGCAGAAAGTTTGCAATGCATATAAGTTTCTTACGAGTGCAGATGCACATCAAAGATGCTATATAGAAAAACATGCAGCACAAGCAAAGTGCCTACGAGTTGCTGTGAGAAACTCGTCTTACACAATTATAGAAGAGTGGTGATAAATGCAGATATATGTGAACAGCAGTAGAAGACCTGTTACATATTCAACTTGTTGCCTATGGATAAGTGTAAAATAAATGTAATAAATGTAAGTACTCTCAAATTGTTGAAAGAGGTCCACCGTACGTATAAGATACTTTCTCGTAGCAGATAAAAAGATCTGCAATACATATGAGTCCTCTACGAATACAAATATATGCATAACGTTCGTCCATGGGTAGATGCACAAAGACTACAGTAAATGCAGTATCCTGTAGTCAACTTCAGTCTAAAGATGAATACATCTACCTCCGGCAGTAGTGGGTGTATTGTAAAGACCAAAATCACAGCAGAATGCGTAAAGACTACAAGTTCCTACGAGCTTCTACAACCCAAGGTAGGAGATTAGTTAGTGCACTATGATCTGCCTACAAAAATCAACAAATAGTGCACGACAGTCTACCTGTACAAAGCAGCAAACAACTGATCCAGAAGCTGCTACTCCACGCCACCGGATCCGCAACTTCTATGCAAGCGGACAGAATGCGTCTACAAATGATTTCTAAATACCCCATGCATGTGCACTATAAATTGTATACACATAGGTACACTAAAGGGAGAAATATATTCTCAACCCGCATGGGCCCCGGCGAGCGTGTTATTGGTACACAAGTGACATCTAGGGACGCTGCGCGGGTTATCAAATTTTAAACGCGATCCTCCTAGGCAGGTAAAAAAGAGTTGATAGGGTTTAGTTCTAAAATGCTCTACAACCCGCATGGGCCCCGGCGAGCGTGTTATTGGTACACACGTGACGTCTAGGGATGCTGCGCGGGTCGACAAGTGAATTCAAGTTCGAAACTGATCCTTCTATACGGTCCAATAGAAGTGGACAGGGTTCGAACCAACAAACAAATATACGGTTGTGGAGACCCTTATATTTGTCTTAATACATTCATATTAGGCCTTCAATGCCTATAACAATGAGAATTCACTATCAAGGGCATAAAACATATGAAACCCGATCTTCTGTCGGCAACCCGACAGAGTTGACAAGGTTCAATCCATAAAGAGAAATGACCCCACAACATCCCGATGATGGCCGCATTGATTGGTTATCTCAACCGGAGGGGTTCACAAATACTTTCAAATTCCATCCAAATGCCCGAAAATCTAAACTCCACAAAGTCCAAATCCAAAAACCCAAAATCCTAGAAAACTCCACAAAAATCTCAAAATCCCAAAAATCCTAAAAATATTTAAAATGAAATCAATCCATCAAGCACTTAAAGCAAAGCCCATCCACCCTCCGCAACAGTCTGCCAGGGTGGACAAATTCAAATAAACTTTAGCTCACAAAGAGCCAAATGCCTAGTCGAAAATATCACTAGGATCCATTCTCAAACAATCTCTTGCCAGTAAGGACGTAATACGTGTCCTCTAACCGACAGTTTCGCCGCCAAATGGCACTGCAGGTAAACGGTTATGACTCGAGGCCCTCTGAACCGAGTGATTTTGCCGCCAAATGGCACCACAGATAGCGTTATGACCAGAGCCAATACGCTCCTTAATGGCGTTAAATCCTTGAGATATGAATCAATAGGATATGATCGATAGGGCACAAAGCCCTCTGTTAGCTAAGGTGGACTCAAATTTGTCCCCTTAGACAAACATCCAACCCAGGTCTACAAGGTCCCCTTGGACGAAGCAACCCATGGCTGCCGACAAGGATCCTTCTGTCAGGTTGGGTCGACTACCTCCTCTGAATAAGTAGACCAGGGACCACGATGGCCCGGGACGACGGAACCATGGGATCTTGATCAGGCCCATCATCCATTCCCCCACCATCCGCTTTAAGTGCAAGATGGTGAAATTTTCAGTTTTAAATATCAAATTTCTCAAATATCTCAATCCTCCAACATCCAAACTTTTCAAACCTTTCCAAATACCCAATTTTCCAAATCCCAAACCCATTGCTGCTACTATATGCCAGATAACATGTATCTCTATACGTATCTGATCGACGACTAGCCTTAATCGAAAGTTCTCTCTCGTAATCGGGAGGGGTAATTAACTATAGAGGCTTGCGCCTATAGGAAACCAGAACTCAGATCATAAAGTCCTCACCAAATGAGGGCGAAATCTCTGGGTAGTGTCTTATCTACAAACCCATCTGCCTTCCAAAATTTACCCCGGAACTTAATTAGTTAAAACTCTCTCACCGAATAAAATAGAAAAGCGCGGCGGGGAGGTCGGGGCCGAATTTTCGGAGCCCACAGAGGAAGATGCTACATATGAGGAAGTAGAGGAGGAAAATGATCACTTGCACTTAGAGGTTGCAAAGGTATCCCTTAACTCAGTGGTTGAGTACACACCGAACCACACCATGAAGATTAATGGAAAGATCAGGCATCAGGAGGTGGTAGTACTGGTGGAGAGTGGAGCTACCCACAACTTCATTTCCAACAGGATGATGGATTAGTTGGGATGGAAAATAGTAGACATGGGGGCTTTGGGGTTATGCTGGGAACAGGAAAACCAGTGAGTAAAGGAATTTGTAAAGGGGTGATCCTAATCTTTCCAAAGGTTCAATCATTGAAAGATTTTCTGCCACTGGATTTGAGGAGAACATACGTGATATTGTGAATGAAGTGTACAAAAGTTGAGGAAGAGCAAGATTGATTGGAAGGCTCTGACGATGGAGTTCAAGGTTGAGGGGAGGAGAGTGATTATTAGAGGGGATCTTAGCCTATCCAAAACTATGGTTTCACTCAAAACCATGGTAAGGGCAATAAGGGTGAAAGAGTGGGATTTTTGGTGGAGCTGTAGAATTTGAAGGAGAAGATGATGGGGAGAAGATAAAAGCATCAAACATGGTTTATTCACTCCTACGGCAGCATCGAGATGTGGTCCGCCTACATGAAATTCTGGAGTTCATAGTGTCAGAGAGAGACAAGGTGTTCTTGAGCCAAGTATGGATAAAACTATTTAAGATCCAGGGGACCATTTTGAAGAGAAGTACAGCATATCATCCCCAGACTGATGGGAAAATCGAGGTGGTGAACAAGAATGTGGAGACTTATTTGAGATGTTTTGTATCAGAAACACCCAAGACCTAGGTGGATTGGTACCTTGGACCTAGTACTGGCACAATATATCCTAGCATAGTGCAACATAGACTACACCCTTCAAAATTCTTTATGGCAAAGACCCTTCTCACCTAGTATACTATGGGACCAAGAGCACTCCATTGACATTAATGGAACAACAATTGGAGGAACGAGATAGAATATTGGGATAGCTAAAGGGGCATCTACTGTGTGCACAACAAATTATGAAGAAGCGGGCTGACAGGCATAGAAGGGATGTGCAATTCAAGGTGGGTGATAAGGTGTATTTGATAAGTCAACCCTATAGACAGAAGAACTTAGCTCGAAGAACAAATGAAAATTTGTCTCCACAATACTATGGGCCTTATGAGGTTGTGGAGAGGAATGGTGCCATGGCATATCGTTTGCAGCTACCCCCTACTTCCACCATACACCTTGTATTCCATGTGTCCCAGTTGATAAAAGATATTAGTGACCACAGGCCATCAGCAACGCTACTGATGACCTTGACAGAAGAAATGGAGGTGATCCTGGAGCCAATAGAAGTGAGAGGAGTTCGCTAGAGAAGTATTGATCTAATGTAAGGATTTGTCAGATTATGAAGCAACATGAGAATCGTATAGGATGATTCAGCAACAATTTCCTTCGTTCCACCTTGAAGACAATGTGGCTCTTTGGGAGGGGAGTATTGAACTATTGATGGATCGGCTGAGCCGGTCCACCCAATCAACCTAACCCCAGCAATGTGGGTCGATCTAGTTGGCAAGTGGAAGAGCTCTATGGCCTCACTAGTTTTGGCGACGAGCATTGAGAGAGGGGGGGCTCAAATGGGATTAATTCGACCTTTAATTACTTACCATAGAAAATCAAAATTGGGAGGAAATTAGGAAGATTAATTTAGGGAAAGAGAGCATATTTGAATTCAGATTTGGGAGGGAATTAGAAAGGTTTATTTAGGGAAAGAGAGCTGATTTGAATTCAAATTTTGGAGAAAATTATGAAGGTTTATTTATGATTAATTAGGTTATTTTATGGGGATTATGTGATTTGGTGTTTTGTGGTAATTTTCTTCAGAGTTGTTCCTAGCGATGCCTAGGGTTGCAGAGAGTCGATCTACCTCTTGAATAGTAGATTAACTAGTTTGTTGTGCCGATATCAATAAAATTAGCCTATAATCATCTTTCTTGTTGATTTTTCACTTCGTTATAGATCGGATTCCTTTCAACTACAATGCTTTAAAAAATTAACATATCACAGTTTTGATTATGTGATAAACCTAAAATGAAAATCGCTATAATGCATGTGCCCGTCCTTTATGGCTCCCTAGCAATGGGCAATTCCTGTAAAACAGCTTATCCATCTCTAGCAAAGTAGCCTTCATGCCAAATAGCTAATATAACCAGCAAGACAAAATGTCCAAAGAAAGACTTAGTCATCTAAAAAAAATTAAGAAAATCGGATAAAAAGCCACAGTAGGAGAGCAAAAGGGTTAAATTTCTAGATATTGTTTCCAAGAAATGTGGCAGGGTGGAGCTACCATGGCACACAAATGGAAATAGAAAAATGAGAAGAGAAAATGGGTCAGGATACCAGCAATTGAGCCCTAGCTAGCAAGTGGATGTGAAAGAGGAAGAACATCGGACAAAACAAAGCAGATACTGAACTTCTCAAGTGCTGAACTCAAAACAGGTTACCCAACTTCTAAAATGCATAACTATGCCAAACTGATTTCAGAAACATTTTAGTTTAGCTAAATCCAATGTAAGACAAGTTTTTTACATTTATGCTATTATGTGATAAAATCAGTAAAAAAGTCATTCATCCTTTCAAAGGTACAAAACTGAATGTATGTTAAAAGGCATGAAAAGTAAATGGTATAGAAGAGACCATGAAAGAGCAAGCAATTTCATTAGCTATAGAAAGAAACTTTTAACAAATCTAAGATATAAGACATCTGTAATGAATGTACAGGAATGAAGAAGCGCGTCTGACTTTAATAATCTTACTGAGCGAGAATCTCCTTGAGTTGGTGGAGACAAGCTTTTATGCCTTTTAGTTAACCACTCAAGTCGATAACCATTTGAAAAACATGATTCATTTTGGTCAGCTAAGAAGCTATTCTCAGCCAGGAGTGTATTTTCAGAACAAACTGAAGAATTCAGGTCCATTTCCTTCACTTTCTTCACCTTATATGGTAAAACCTGGTTGACAACCACATGTTATATTACATTCAAAATTCAAAAGGTGGGAAAAGATGAAATTGATTCAGTTTGCTTATCACCGTTTGGGTAGCAGAATTTTTTTACCTTCCACAGCTTAATTGTTCTGTCATTTGTTGAAAGAAAAAACAGAGAATTATTTGAAGCAGCACACCACCTTAGTTTGTTCATCTTCTCACCAATTTCCAAACTCCTCAGATAATCAAACTACAGAATGATATTGGTTAATTGAATACATAGTGCATGGGAGAATATAAAATTATGCTTAAAATTAAAAAGATATATACCTCTGGCTCATGACTCTGAATCTCTGTTTTGTAAGTGTACCTAGGATAAATTGTGGTAGGATAATCCATATGTTCTAGCTCTTTTCTTGGATGTGGCTAATAACATTTCAAGGAGAAAAGTACTTAGAAAATTAAATAGAACTCCAGCATACACAAGAATAGAAATATGATTAAAAAAGTTAGTAAAACAACTTACATTAATTCCTTCAGTCCTTTCAAAGAGTACGATACGACCACCACGATCTCCAGTTGCAAGATATTCTCCTCTACTCGCAAACTCAATCGCAGATATGATATCAACTGGAAAGAAGCAGTCAATATAATCAGCTTTTCAAAAACTGAATAAATTTCAATCCTGCTGGGACAACATGGTTGATTATTATCAAGAAACCAACAACATTTAATAGTTCTTGTAGAGATTAGAGAGGGAAGAGACATAAAAGAGGAAAGATAAAGATCTAGTGTTGTGATTGCTTCTAGGCGTTTTTTACTGTAGCAAAATTCCAGCTCTAATTCCTCTCATTTGAGCCATATTCATAGGATTTCTAAGAAACTAATCTTGTATATACAGTACATCTTGTCACACCCTAAGGCTAGAAAGCAGTATACCTTGCAAACATGGAAAATGATGAAGTGGTTTATCTCAAGTCATTAGGGGGGAGTATTGTATTCAAGAGAAAAGAATTCATATATAAGCATAAGAGCAAATGTACAGTCATGAATATACATAATGAAATATTAATGCAATAATAGAATCTTAAACAAAACATCATACAAGCATTAAATAACATGGTTTTCTACATGAAACCTTTGGTATCTACTTCACTATCAATTTTGAATTACTTGTTATGCTCACTTTAGTAGTTAGCCACTCTGTTAACCATTAGGAACCAACTTTAATGTCTAGGTTTGAATGCGTCTAGCATGTTGCGAGTCAAATAAGATCAAGTCATGGGCTATTTTGATGGTCTTATTATTCTTCATTGAGTTGAAGAAAGCTTCTACCTATCAAACCCACATTAACTAAACCTTGAACACCTACTAGCGGTGTGTCTATCATCGGTTTGACATTTCTTTAGGCCTATTAGGCTTCGTTTGGGGCGACTTTCTTTCTACTTCTTAAAGCAGCTTTCTAGTACAAAAATTTTAATTTTCATACTAAAAACTGCTTTATGAAGCAATAAGAAAGACGTCCCAAACGAAGCCTTAGTCTCCAAGCAATGAGGTCTACCACTTGGTACAATCAGAAGTTGATTTTGGCCATTTTGAATTTTTTGTTGAATGAACCAACATGTCTCTTATATTAATTTGTAGTGCTAAAACTCCAAATTTTAAAAGAGAAAAATAACATACACTCAAAACACAAGAGTTTAACATGATTCGGCAATTTATCTACATTCACGAGATGCAACAAACTCATTATAAATTTGGAGGAAAAAAATTATTGGAATTTCTCACAAGATCCTCACACATTTACATAAGCCATTACAAGCTTGTGAGATGGCCTACATGTGAGGACTACATGAATTTATAGAGAGAGGTTTTCATCTATTATCTATCTTCTCGACCACCATTCCTAACTTCGATGATGGATATTTGCGGCAGCTTCTACTGTAGATTTTTGTGATGCTCTCAGTGGCCTACAACAAAGACTTCACAGTGGGAACTGAGCCACCATTTTCAACACTCTTAACTAATAATATAATGTACCATCAAATATAGATATGAAAATATTTGAGAACTTGGCGAAGAAGACTCTGACCATCTTCGATCACCTCCCCCGCAGTCCGCTCGCCGAATATCTGAGAGGAGTTCCACCGGGGTGGCTCCGACGCCACCATCCCCTTGACTCTTCTACTTCTCCTGTTGCTTCACAAAATCCTTGCTTTTCTTTCCAATTAAAACATCGCAGGGTTGGGTGGCCGGGGACGTCTGGCACTGGTGGTGGATTGCCGCTTTGCCTTTGCCGCCTAATTTTTTCCCTTCAGTTTTTTCGTGCCATTATGGCAGAGGAAAGGTAAAAGAAGAACTTTTGGCCACGATTTAGCCTTATCCGTACAGATAACTGTTTTTTTCACTTTTTTTAAGAAAATAATTAATAAAAAAATTAGAATTTTTGGCTTGATATGCCTTGTGATACACCTAATTAATGAATTTTTTTTACAAAAAAAAATTATTTGGATTAAATTACCTTATTTTGCATTTCTGAAATTTTTTTTTTCTAAAGAAACTAATTCAAACTTGCTCAAATTTTAATATTTCTTTAATTATTTGTTCAATCATTGTTCTAATATTTGCTCGAACTAAGGTTAAAACAAATTCAATCCTATGAAGAATAGTTTCAATCATAGAAACTAATCTTTGCTCCATATCACCAATCTTAGGATGTCTTCCCCAATAAGCTCCATATGCAAACTTTTTTTCCTTCACATGACATCGATCTCATTAAAGATTATAACCAACAAACTCTCATCACTAATTTCTCCTCACAGACAAATGCCACCAACCTATAATGCCTTCTCAGTGAAATCCATTTGTGAACTTTTTCTCTCCTACATACGATGAATTATTACGTGCTGAGTATGAATCGGGATAACTATTCGGTTTACTGAGTATACTCAATAAATACTACACAAATACTCAGTAATTTTTTGCTCAGTATTTATGTAGTTGTTACTGAGTATACTCAGTAAACCGATCAGTTGTCCTGATCCGAACTCCGCACGTAATAATTCCTCCCTTCACACATGTTTGCTTGCATAAATAACTTAACTCTGCAAGACGCAGTCCAATTGCAAAGTTCCATTCTCTTTCACACATCCTCAAACCCTTCCATGCTCACCCATAATAACATCACATGCATTTCGAATCAAGATTTTACTCAAGGTTCTAATCAAACAAGGTTCGAATCATGCTTAAATTTATAATGGTTTAACCTATTAATTGCTTGTACTATGAGGCATTTGAAGTCTTTTTTTTTTTTTTCATAAAGCCTTTATTGCCTTTTATTTTTTACTCTCTCTCTTATCAGGGGGCATTTGATTGCTTATTTCCAAAGAAAAATAGCATTGCTCAGAAGTTATGGCCAAGCAAACAAGTCCAGTTTAGAGTACATAGTGTGCTTATTAAGTGCAAATGAGGAAAAAATATACTAAATTTATTATAAATACATGATATTTAATCAAACTCAAGCAAGAGGAGAACCCCCTATAACCCCCCAGCGACCCCGACAAACTGAATTGGAGTCTGAGGAAGCAGTATATCCCTATTGATTAACACAATCATATTTCACACAAAACCAACACTATGGCAAAAAAAGTAAGAGAGCAATAGCATACATAAATCTTCTTTTTCATGCCAAAATAATATTTTCATAGCAAGTGATTGTATTATCTCTTAATCATTGGCATAAATAAAGTGGTATATTGATCTCCATCTATAACTTTGCATAAAGATAAAATTTTGTTCCACTCTATTGAATCTGAGGTTTCGTTGGGGACGGCTTTCGTACTGCTTTTTAAAGCAGCTTTCTAGTATTAAAATTTTAATTTTTGAATACAAAAAACTACTTTAAGAAGTAGTAAGAAAGTTATCCCAAACAAAACCTTAGTTGAATATTTAATATTTATGTGATCATCATAGATAAAAAGCCATTTATTATCAATAAAGTATATATAATGCAAAGTAACTTCAATCATCATTCACATCAACAAGTTTATCGTAATCATGAGATAATTATACTATGTGAATATCAAATTTAATAACAAAGCCCATGCTTTAAACTTGCTCTCATTTCTAGCTGAAAGTGGGTATAGTATTATAGTGGTCCTCAACTATTCATAAATAAGAGCAACTATAATAAAAAAGGATAGAGAGATCAAAATCTTGAAGTAAAATCCAACAATGAAAATATAATAGAAACAAGTCTTGAGATTGGCCAAATAGATAATGATATTGTAATGATTGTTTGCATAGTAATTGAACTATGTGTAGTGGCTTTAATTCAGATCTTGTTAGATTTGCATATTTGTGTAGCATTTACTAGATGTTGAATATAAATTATCAAGGTTGGATTGATTTTCATGATTGAATTTGATATTATAGGAAATTGATAAGTGGTAAGGGTCTCTTGGGGGCAGTGATGTGCTATAGTATTGGCGTTGCGACATTCATCTTTATTTGGTTTTATGATAGATTTCGACATTTAGAGCATTGTGGCACTAAAGAGTGGGAGTCGCGGTGCTAAGCAAAATATTTTATATAAATATCTAAGTTCACTTTCAAATATTCATTTCATTTTCATTTGTTTCGTTAGCTGAGAGAAGAAGAAAAGAGAATGAGAAAAGGAAGGGAGGAGTGAGAAGCTAGGTTCAAAGGACTTAGAACCGATTTCGTCCATTGAAATAGTTGGGAATTTTATTTAGATCGACATAGTTCAACGTTGCCCTATTTTAGATTTCAATGGTGTTACTCTTGTGTGAAATTTTGATGTTTTATTTGGTCACCTTTCATACAAACTCAATTTTGAAAATATTATCGTTTGATTTGATGAAAAACGAATGCATAGGTAAATTTAATGTAAACCATTTCAGCTCATTTATAGGACAACTAAACTCGTCTAATTTTGATGGAAACTTATTTACACCGCAAACAAGCTCGCTTGACCGTCCTCCACCACCCGTCTCTAGCCACCTTTACCACCAATTGCTAGCCATCGTCGCCACTATCGATCGATGGCCACTACCGCCACTAACCACCATTGGACGCCACCACCTTGCCACCAACCACTACCAGCCAACATCACCACCTGTTGTCAATCACCATCGGCAACCATCTCGAATCGTCACTATCTTTGGACTTTACAATACATTTATTTTATTTCAAATCAAGCCAAAAAAAAAACATTCACCAACACTTATTTTATAGTCATCCAAACAACTTCAAAATATTATTTTTACATTACATTCTTCTTTTTACCAACCAAAAAGCCCCTTAATAAATTTGAAAATAATTCAAATTCTGAAAGCTTCTAATAATAACTAGCAAGTACAAGCAACATCCAAGTGATATAATTAATGCAAAAAAAAAACCATCCAGGTGATAAAGTTCCTATTGCTCTTCACTCACATAATCTAAATTAAAAAAAAACTAATTATTAAACAAATCTACAAACAATATCAGTGACAAAAACTCATCTACCAATCATTTACTCTTCCATAGTCTTTCTTTGGAGGTGGAAAAAAAAAACTGGCAGCCTCTCATATCCTGGATCAGGAAGCTTAGTAGTAAGTAATACAGGCAAATTTTACAACCTTCCAACGGTCGGAAAGAGCTCTGCACTTCACCAGCAGCTTAGAACCAGCTCTAATAGATCTTCGAAGCAGCATGAAAAACCAGAATTACTGATCATCAAACCGATATATTCATCTTTCACATTCATTAAATGTTTATCTGAGACATTGTTGTGGAGTTAGCCAAAAGATGGATTTCCTCTTCAGAATTACTTGCCTTCCAACAATGAAAAAACAGGAATTCCCTTAGCAGAGAAGCTCGTGCACTTGACTTGAAGCTCTTCTCCTGCTTCAAAATCTTTTCGACCATCCACCTAAAAGCCAAAAACCAGTAATATGTTAGCTATTAATAAATCTACGAGAGTTGACTAAAGTTTCATTTGGAACGGTTTTCTTCTGCTTCTTAAAGCAGCTTTCTCATACGAAAATTTTAATCTTTATACTAAAAAGTTATTTTAAGCAGTAAAAAAGTCATCCCAAATGAAACCTAAGCCTTAGTTTTTGATAGCTTTCTTACTGCTTTCTAAAACAGCTTTTTAGTATAAAAATTTTTAATTCAAGAAATTTTTTATTAGAAAGTTGTTTTAGAAAGTAGTAAAAAAGCTGTCCCAAACGAAGCCTAAATAAATTATAGTTTGTGTTGCATCGTTCTCAGGATAATATATAGAATCTGAATTAAAGGAATATCAAAATTACGCCTAATGCATCAAAGTCAAATCTAAGCCTATAGGTGATGGTTAATTACTTCATATTTCTACAGCATATTGTTCAATTAACTTATGATAGGCTAAGCATAATAATACTCTCATAAGTTTTAATAATCTCTCTCTTACATGAGTGTTATCCACCTCGATCATCACTTCTTAAACAAATTCATTTTTTAAATAACATAAAGTATCATATAACAAAACCACATTGGAAGTCACCGACTTTTGAACTTTGATCAACCATGATGGAAAGGGCTAAGGTTTCATTTGGGACGGCTTTTTTACTATTTCTTAAAGCAGTTTTCTAATAAAAAATTAAAATTTTTTGTAATAGAAAGCTGTTTTAAGAAGCCATTAAAAAGCCGTCCCAAACGAAGCATAAGAATTCATGAAAGCCAAAAATTGTATGAGCCAATCAATCCTAATTGAATAATTGGTTCTGATGCCACTTAGTAGGGAATGGTACATTAAAGGGAGACCAAACTTAGGCCTAATACACCAATAGTCAGATATAATTTCAACCCAAAAGCTTAGGCCTATGAATGAGTTGCCAACCACTTGACAGTTTATGCTAACATATTTTTTAATTATCTAAAATGACAGTAAAATCAATACTCTGCCATATCTTAACACAAATGGTTTCCCACATTATTGACAGTAAATAGGACTTCAGGACTCATATGAAGAATGATAGTCTTAACCTCATTCTAAATAAAGGCAGTGTTCCTGCATTAAAACCAGATTTTCAAATTTTACCCCAGTATTTCAGCAGCAGCATTGACCTAGATGAATCCTTGATAGCAAGGAACAGTATTCTATCAAGAAACATACATAGTTATTCTTGCACAAATATAACATTTAAATGTAAATGGTGGTAACCAAGCTATAACTTTATTAAGCACCCTCACATCAATAAAGCAAAGAACAATGATTAAGGCTTCGTTTGGAACGGCTTTCTTACTACTTAAAACAGCTTTCTAATACAAAAATTAGAATTTTTTTACTAGAAGCAGCTTTAAGAGGCAGTAAGAAAGTCATCCCAAATGAAGCCTAAGGCATCGTTTGGGACGGTTTTCTTACTGCTTCTTTAAAGCAACTTTTTAGTATAAAATTTAAAATTTTTGTACTAAAAATTTGCTTTAAGAAGCAGTTAAAAAGTCGTCCCAAACGAAATTTAAGTCACAAAAACAGGAATGATTATGAAGCACAGTCAACTCCGAAAAATTCAGACATGTTTAAGAACTCTGAATAGAAAATTGAAGATTTAAAAAGTACCTCAAATTTGTACATTCCCCGCACACCTCCAGCCACTTCAAGTACCAATCCACGTGCACGTATCTGGTATATCTTTGCTGTAAATCTATCTCCCAATTTTAATGAATTAGCATTAACACTCGTCACCCTAGAAGATCTAGATTTGCTTACATCCATAGGTAAAGAATCTTCTTCTTTTGTAACTTGCGATATATTCAGCAAACTTGCAATTCTTTTTCCAGAGGAAAGATCAATTGTAGATCTACTTGAGGCCACTTTATCTTTTTGCGAAGGGACTGAATTGTAAGGTCTAGGAAGAGATTTGGCTTTAGCCTTCTTAGTCGCATTCTGGTAGTTGACATTATCCCGAGCATCACATTCTGCAGCACTCCTAACAACAACGGACGGTGCAGAACTTTCCACATTTTCCCCTACACTTTCACCTTCGCTGTCGGTTCTGAGAACTAATGGCTCGGCATCTTCTTTGCCAACTGGTAGATCAGCTAAGGTGGACCAGAAATTAACAGCTGGTCCATCTGAAGAAACAGGATTGCTATCTTCCAGACACTTTTTTTCAGATCCACGTTTAGTAAGAGTAGCCTTCAAAGATAATTTAATGTTGCCACGAACGTCCTGACCAATGCACATTACTGATAGTTCTTGACCAATGGACACAGCATCAGAGACTTTCGATAGCTGTACACAGAAACAGTTGAGTTTTTTACTGTCTGATTTTGCAGAGATCAACAATGTTCAGAAGATAAGATATCATATGGCTTATTTGCAACCTTACAATAATGCAGTAAGGAAGTTTGTGAGGTGGTCTAATCATGTAGAAGAATAAGAATAGCAAGTCTGTCAAAATTGATGCTTAAGGGCTCAACCCACCATAACAAGAAAAAAAAAACAATTAAAGTTTAAGTACCTAACTAGTAAAAGATCACATATGTAATGCCACTTGAAAGACAAAAGAACATGTTGAATCAAACAGAAAAACAAAATCAATCAGCTTGAATGTATAAAATAGAAAAAAGAAAGGAAAGAGGTGGAGAGGACAAAAATAAAGAAGACTTGTTGTAAGTGAATCTCACTAAAAAGTATTAGAAAGCATAACAATAGCACGAAAAGTTATGGCTGTGCCAAGAGCTTCAGCCTTCAGCCGTTTTAAGTAAAACCCAGATTTGTACTAAAAAAATGGCAAATATACTTATTTACTAACTATTTTACTATGGTTAATGATTCTTGTTTATTTGATGTTCCTACAGGACAATGTACTATTTATCCTAATATTATCTTCATAAATCTCCCTCTCATTCATTCTTTTTCATTATATCACTTGGACAGGATTCATACTAAGGTTGGCTTAAAGGCATGACGCATGGTTGAATGCTATAATATGTGTTGATATATAAGTATATAACTATATCTCGCTCAAAAGAGTTGGCATAATCAGTTCACTTATCCAACAAGAGATTAGGATCACCTGATAGTAAAAATAGTTAGTAAATAGTCAGTCTATAAGAACTGCAAATAAGATAATTTGACTGAACAGGAAAACATAATTAATTAATTGAATTTTTAATTATGGTAGAACAAGAAAATTAAAGCCTTATTGAAAAGTAATTGTGCATGCTGATTCAACAAAATAAGCATGGCAAAAGGAAAAAAGCTATTAATTAAGTATTTATATATCAAGAGGCTCTAATGCTGATACTAACCGGTTCATGTGATAGCTCAGAGATATGGAGAAGACCTTGTTGGCCACCATTGAATTCCACAAAAGCACCATATTCTTTGATTGAAGAAATGACACCTTTGTAAATAGAACCAACCTGAATTTGCCGTCCAACTAGAAAATCAACCTGCAATATTATAAAAATGGCCGATCAGCACCTGCAGATGAATGTGTAAATCAAAGTGTCATCATGCCAGCATCTGCTACTCTCATTTTAAAGAGCATATTTAGAAATTAGATTTTGGATCCCAATCAAAACGGTAAACTCTCCTGATCAAAAAGAGCTTAACAATGAGCGGGTGAGGTAAAACGAATGTTGAAGCTTCTTCTATTACCAAAAATAGGAAAAAAAATGCCCTGGCACCACCTGATCACATTTTTAAATATTCATATTTTAAGGAATCTGACGAACCAATTCAGTTATCATTTCATCTACGTGACAGGAGAAAGCAATAAATTTATACTTGTTACAATAGTTATGCACAGAAGAAAACAGGTGGTCTGCGCTTCAATAACCTTTTTGCACTCAAAAACTCTTTAAGGATAATGCTTTTTAAGCGTAAAATCACAAAAGAACAAGAAAAACAATTTTATCACTCTTCTTAAGCAAGAAGGCCTTCTTGCTTCATGCATTTAGGATTTGCATGATCTTCGTTGGTGCTGGCTCCATGAATGGAACAGTAAAGAATTATGAAAGCAAAATATATTAGAAAAGCACAAACATGGTTGACAAGAACTTATTAGACTAATAAACTGTTAAGCGATAGCACCTTTTGTTGAGCTTTCTCCATGATTAATTGATTTTTAGCAACTATGGTAACTACCCCATCACTAACTGCAATCCGTGCTCCTATTCAAGAAAGACATGATCGAAGTTAGCATCTGAAGTGTCCAAGTTTATTCAAAAGACGAAACATCAATTTCACACAGGAAAACTCATCTCGTTTTCTTCATTTGAGCTGATGTTAAAATTGAGAAAAAAAAAACACCTTGCCAAAACTATAGAATTTGCACGATTTCAGAACAGGTCAATTGGTAAAACTGAACAATCTAGAAATGAGGGCCAACTTTAAAAAGATAAGCAGGGGAAGCATAAAAAGATGTAAAAAGTCTATGACGGAAGTACAATGAAGTGGAGAATCAAAGCTTGAAGGAAGCAATCTAGAAGATCATTTTTATGGTGGTAATAATCATGTTTCAAGAAATTACTATATTTGCTACTGTAGCTATTACACTACAAGCCTTTGCAAATGAAGGCAATGAACAATGAAGAAAATATTTGCTTCAATAAAAGCCACTTGCTAGACCATAATGGAATATAAAAAACAGTACAGCCCAATCTTCACAGGGTGGAAATTATCCGTCTAATCATACCAGTGCAGCAAATTTTCCGAATAAAATGTTTTAGGTTTCTAAAATCTTTTGGACTTAAACATCATACTACAGATGAGAATATTGAACAAGACAACAATGGAACACCCTGGCCTAAGTACAGATATGACAGTTGTGAGTATAATAGTATGACACATCAGTCAGCTTCAAACAATGAAAGGTGGCATAAGCCACTTTACATAACAACTGATAGCACGCTTTTTTGCTAATTTGAATGTTTTGGGCTTAAAGTACAGTTTAGCATGACCAAGCGAATGAATGCAGTATTGCTACCCTTACACCACATCTGCAGAAATCGGAGATACAGAAAAAGGGTTCTCTTTCACTCTTTTTATGAGAACATAGTTTTAGTTTTAGCCAATAAAGTAATAAGGACCTTGTTAGATATTAGACCAGGACTCCAGGTGTGGGCTCCGAAAATTCGGCCCCGGCCTCCCCGCCGCGTGATTTCTATTTTTATTCGGCGAGGGAGTTTTAACGAATAAGTTCCGGGGTAAATTTTGGAAGGCAGATGAGTTTGTAGATAAGACACTACCCAGAGATTTCGCCCTCATTTGCGAAGACTTTATGATCTGAGTTCTGGTTTCCTATAGGCGCAAGCCCCTATAGTTAATTACCCCTCCCGATCACGAGAGAGAACTTTCGATTAAGGCTAGTCATCAATCAGATTCGTATAGAAATACGTGTATCTGGCATATAGTAGCAGCAATGGTTTAGATTTGAAAATTTGAGAGATTTGATATTTAAAATAGAAATTGCGCCATCTTGCACTTAAAGCGGATGGTGGGGGAATGGATGATAGACCCGATCAAGATCCCATGGTTCCGTCGTCCCGGACCATCGTGGTCCCTGGTCTACTTAGTCAGAGGAGGTAGTCGACCCAACCTGACAGAAGGATCCTTGTCGGCAGCCATGGGTTGCTTCGTCCAAGGGGACCTTGTAGACCTGGGTTGGATGTTTGTCTAAGGGGACAAATTTGAATCCACCTTAGCTAACAGAGGGCTTTGTGCCCTATCGATCATATCCTATTGATTCATATCTCAAGGATTTGATGCCAATAAGGAGCGTATTGGCTCTGGCCATAACCGGTATATTGTGGTGCCATTTGGCGGCAAAACCACTCGGTTCAGAGGGCCCCGGGTCGTCGTAACCGTTTATCCTGCGGTGCCATTTGGCGGCAGACCGCCGGTTAGAGGACACATACCACGTCTTTATTGGCAGGAGATTGTTTGAGAATGGATCCTAGTGATATTTTCGACTAGGCATTTGGCTCTTTGTGAGCTGAAGTAATTTTTAATTTGTCTACCTCGGCAAACTGTTGCAGAGGGTGGATGAATTTTGCTTTGAGTGATTGATGGATTTATTTCAATTTAAATATCTTGACTTTGGAATTTGTTGGATTTTGACATTGTGGGTGGAGTTTGGAAGATATTTGAATATTTGGGGGACATTTGAAAATATTTAGGAACTCCTCCGGTTGAAATCTGCATTCAACACGGCCATCATCGGGGTGTTTGGGGTCATTTCCCTTTATTGATTAAATCTTGTCAACTCTATCGAATTATCGATAGAGAATCGGATTTCGTATATTTTATGCCCTTATTAGTGAATTCTCATTGTTATAGGGCTTGAAGGCCTAATATGTTTGTTGGTTCGAACCCTGACGACTTCTATAAACCTGTATAGAAGGATCGGTTTCGAACTTGAATTCACTTGTCAACCCGCGCAGCATCCCTAGACGTCACGTGTGTACCAATAACACACTCGCCGGGGCTCATGCGGGTTGAGATTGTACTTTTCCATTTAGTGTACCTATGTGTATACAATTTTTAGTGCACGTGCAGGGGTATTTATTTCAGACTTTGTTGATGCCTTCTGTTTGCTTATACAAGGGCTGCAGATCCGGTGGCGTTGCTAGCAGCTTCTGAATCAGTTGTTCACTGCTTCATACAGGTAGACTGTCGTGCACTACTCGTTGCTTTTCGTAGGTGGATCGTAGTGCACTAACTAATCTCCTGCCTTAAGTCATAAGAGATTGCATTTATTGAAGTTCTGCTATATTTGCTTGAGAATAGTATTTTGTAGATATGATAGGTTCTCTACAGTAATTTGTAGATATTTGTATTTGCCACTGTTGATCTCTTTTGCTTGTGGGAACTTATGCATCTTTTCGTAGATAACCTACTGTGGGTATATCTATGTTCATAGATGACCCATTACTTATGCAACCTGTTTATTATCAGTGATTGCAGGGGTTGGTATATCTCTTGTACACTAGCTCTTGATATTTGCAAAGAATTGTAGTGTGTTTACTTAGAGCCGTGTGACATCGTCTGTACGAAACTTATAATCATATTATGCTTCTCAAATCAACTTTGAATCTCCATTCATGCATGAATTATTACATGCTTTATGGATCTATTGTCCTTGAAAGTGGCTTCTCAACAATCATTATCCGTTGATATCTGAATCTTACTTAGCAAGAAGGCTTTGAAATATTTGTAGGAAAACCCTACACTAGTGGTTGTAGGCATATTTCCATGTTCTTCATTTAATCATTGCGAGCACACCACTTTGATTGAATGACTTGAGCCACACCAATTTCATCACTCCTTGTTTATGTGATAATTTTTTAGTGATATTAGCATTCTAATTAGCATGAAGGTTCTTCCACGTTCATTTGAGAGCTTCAAATTTTGATTGCAAATACATTGGTTGGAATGAGATGTATGGATCATAAGTCTCTCATTGCTTTTGGAAGTAGTTCATAGCTTGCAAGATGGATTTTCTCATTGATATATGCTCGCAGCCAAACATATATCCTATAACTATCTTAATAAATTGTACGAGTTTCAACATCATTTGTGAGGGAATGATGGTTGCAAGCCCTTTATTCATCATGAGCCTTTTGTTCAATTTGCTTGCATTTAATCAAGATCTTTATTATTTCTCTTTGATATAATTCTTCTCCTCTTGAAAAATAGTCAATATGTATGGCAAGCTTGGTACTATAGTCATCAACATCTTACTCCATTCTAGATGATTGTCACAAGTTGATTGTTGTTGCTCCCAAGTTTCATATCAAAGCTTGTAGTTAATTTATACATATACATCATCTTTTACTTGTCTTTCATTTCATCACCATCATTTTCTTTTTACAATTTATGAATCTCATTTCAAATGAGAGGCTTTTGATTCAAATCAATCGTTTGTTCAATGCCCATTTGAGTCTGAGTCTAGTTTGAGTTTGAGTTCATTTTGCTTGAGTTCAAGTACTGCATGACTGTTCAAATCAAGCTCTAATTTGTGTCCTTGTAGTCTTTTTCGGTTCAAGTTCTTTGCACCAAGCTCTTTATCATTTAAGTTCAAATTTGAGTCCAAATTTTGCTCCTTCGATGTTCCAATACAGTTCATGCTTATATGTTTGAATTCAAGTCCAAAATTTTACCTTCAAGTTCAAATGCTCAAGCTCTTTGCACTTAGTTTCCTTAAGCTCGAGTCTTTGTCCAAATTCACTTGAAGTTCGTGATTCACTTAAGTTATAGTTTAGGTTAAAGTTAAATTAAATATGATTAGGTCCAAACTTAAGCTTCATCTTAAGTCCACAATGCAAGTTCATTTGAGTACAAGTTTAGTGTCCAAACATTGTTCAAAGTCCTTGGATTTTCAATCCAAATTTCGGCAGCCTCCCGGCGTCTCCCCCGTTTAGGGGAAAATCCAAGAGGTAACCTTCCCCTCGACGCTACGTGAGCGCTTCAGGTAGGTGTCAAAAATGACACTGCGGTCGTGAATGAAATTTTTTATCCCCGCCTGCTACGTGAGCATTTAAGGGTTTTTTAGGTTTGTTGATTATAAGAAGAAAACAGGTTAGAAATAAACACAGATTTCCCCCCTCTGCACCACGTGGGCGTTCGGGGGTACTTATATAAAAATAAAATAAAAATAAAGACACATTTTTTTATCCCCTTCGCCGCAAGCGTCGCACCGGTTTTCCACCCTAAACGCTACTTGAGCGCCTCGGGGGTTTGCCGGCTCGTTGCAAGCTTTGAAGAGTGATTCTTAAATCATCGCGAGCATCGCACCGGTTTCCCACCCTAAACGCAACGTGAGCGCCTCGGGGGTTTGCCGGTTCGTTGCAAGCGTAGAGAAAAGAATCTTTTTATCATTTATTTTTATTTTTTTTTGAAAAATTTTTATACCTTTGCAAAAAGAATGATAATAAATTTGGCATGTAGATCAAGCTAATTATAGTCAACTAAGACTAATTATAGTTAATAATTATTAACTATAATTAACTATAGTCGATTATAATTAATGATAATATATTGTACATAATTAATGAGAATTAATTACAAACTTTTATAATTAATTCTAACTAATTATAAATAATAATTAATTATAGTTAACTATAATTAATTATTTTAACATTAATGAATCATAATTAATATTAATTTTGATTAACTATAAATAGTGAGTATTAATTATAACTAATATTTAGTTAGTTATAATTAATGAAATATAGAGGGAAGGAGAAAGAGAGATAATCTCTCTTAACTTGGGTTCGGGTAAGGGCAAAGAGGGATCTCGGCTATATGGATCAGAGACAGCAGGCAGAGAGGGCAACGGGTTGGATGGGTAAGGGCAAGCTCTCTCTCTCTCTCTCTCTCTCTCTCTCTCTCTCTCTCTCTCTCTCTCTCTCTCTCGGGACTTGGCCGTATGGAGCAAGGGGAGGATGTCGGCAACGAGTGCCGTGGGTTTGGCCGAACTCGGCTGGAGCTTGGCGACGGGAGTTGGTCGGAGAAGTAGAGGTATGGACCTCAGCCTCTCTCGGGTTGGAGTCGGCACAGGCAGAGGAGCGAATGGAATGGGAAGGAGCAGAGAGCCGGGAAAAAGAACACCCGAAGGCTTCGTTTGGTCGTTGTTTTAAAGGCGTCGAAGGGCATCACTCGAGAGCGGGATTTGTTCGTGACATGCTCTAAAGCGGCGCCGACTGCAGGACATGGGCCACTGTAGCAAACGGCGGGGATGTGACTGGATTTGAGCAGGATATCGGGATGGCTTTACAGGTATGGCAGAAAATTTTTTATTTGATTTTTTTTGTTCTGATATGTTGTGTAGGTCAACACCAGGTTTAGGCTATATTTGCCTTGCAAGACTTCATATCGAGGTCTATAGCTATATATAGGTATATAGGTTGATGTAATTTGAATCCCTTTGTATCCCAATTGAAGTGAAATAAAGATTTATCTGTGAAGATCTCTCTCCCCCACTTCCCTGCCTCTCTCTCTCATCCAAGAATTTTCTTCTTCTCCAAAAAATTCATAACAAACATGATATGCCTTAGAAGCAAAAATAGCAAACAACAATATAAAAACTGTAGTAAAACTAAAACGGTGGCTGATTTTTTATTAAAACTTCAATAAAAGAAAACAAGATACATGTGATATACAATTCGAGAGATAAATCGGCTCTCCCAATCAACCTAGACATGGCTAGGAAGCCCTCAAAGAAAAGAAATACAGCAAACACCCACAAAACTCATCAATAGCATGATCACTAGTCTTACTCCACTTAAATAGCCCTAACAACAATAATATAAATAGAACATTCCTAAACAATTAAACATAATTTAAGAAACCTTCCTAAACAATTAAACATAAATTAGGAAACCTTTCTAAATAATTAAAACATTCTTAAACATCATATAACACAATTAGGAGACTTTCCTAAATTATTAGGACATTCCTAAATATCATAGTTGAATAGAGTAGCTATTTTATCCCAAAAATCTAGCGACAAACCTTCTTCTTCAAGCTGATGAATATTGTCATATCCCAATACTACCCATTATATGCACCACAATCCACAATATAACATTTTGTTTTTTTTTTTTTTTTTCAAATAAAGAAGACAGGAAAGCGCCTTCTCCAAGTGCTTCCTTGAAAGTTTGCTCAGCCAACTCAAACACCCCCTTCTCAAAGTAGAGAACTCAAATATTGATGAGTAATTCTACAGGCACTTCCTCACTCTCCTTGAGAATATTTAAAGCCTTATCCTCAATCATTTGCACCTTCAACTTTCTCACCCTAGGATCATCATTACCTCAATAGCTTCTTCCCCCTCCAGTATAGCGCTTGTCGTGATCTCTCCCTATTTCCCCAATGTATCGAGGGTGGGAATCTCACCTTTCTACCATCCGCCTCACATAACACGATCTCCATGGCTTATTTTGTCCACCTACTTCTCCGGTTGTCCACTCTCCATGCCCAAACGGCCTTCTATAGTGGTCAGCCACCCATAAAACTCATTTTTTGTTGTCCCCCCATAAAGAAACCTTATTCCGCCCCTTATTGGAGCCCTAAGAGATGGCTCTTGATGAAAGAAGCTCTCTTCGTTGAAGTCTTCACGTCCGATCTCTTTCCCTTTAGATTCGACAAAGGGAATTCCGATCAAATCTTGATTAGGGAACCGATTTTTTATCGAATCTCCATGAGCTTCTCATCACCTCCTCCAAAATTTACTTTCCCTTTAGTTCATCCCTAAGAATCGCCGCTCACGCTTTCGACTGCATTTTGATCATTTTCATCATCATATCTTCCAAATTCTCAAGTCTTCCTTCCATTGTTGAAAAACGCTCATTCAATAATCCCACATCCATTCGCAGTTGCCTTATTGCCCTCTCCATTTTTTTCCAACACAACTCTTTCTCGGCCATCGGTTCCAAGAAATTACTCTGATAGCAAATTAATACGCCTTAGAAGCAAAAACAACAAACATCAATATAAAAACTGCAATAAAACAAAAACGGGGGCTGATTTTTTTTTAACTTCAATAAGAGAAAACAAGATACATGTGATCTACAATTCGAGAGGTAGATCGACTCTCCCAATCAACCTAGACACTGCTAGGAATCCATTAAAAAAAAAGAACTATAGCAAACGCCCTTCAAATTCATCAATAGCATGATCCCTAACCTTACTCCAAACTCTCCCTTAAATAGACCTAGATACAATAAAACAAATAGAACATTCCTAAACAATTAAACATAATTTTGAAAACCTTACTAAACAATTAAACATGAATTAGGAAACCTTCATAAATAATTAAAACCTTCCTAAACATCATAAATAATTAAGAAACGTTCCTAAATAATTAAAACATTTCTAAACATCATAAACATAATTAGGAAACTAGATGTTTCAAGACCACAAGACATCACCAGCCGTGAAATTGTAAACTCAAATTTTCTAATCCATCTACTTCGATAGTAATGGGCTTAATAATAGTCAAAAGGCGTCATAACTGAACCAAAGGAGGCATACATGAGTAAGATTCCAGTCAGGAAGAGGGTGGTAGTACCTGTTTCTTGTTCAATTTTTTTCCTGTGCAAACCTAGAGGGCCAAGCAAGCGACGAAGGGATTCCTCATCCAACTTCATAGTAGCTGCAAGTAACAGTAAACCTCAATAAATTTCCCATAATTACAAAAAAGGGTATTTTAGAAAGAGAAACAGAAGCAACCTAGTCGCGGGGCATTTCTATCATTCAAGGTCCGTGGCGAACTTAGCTCTTCGTCCATCCTATCAATTATCTGAATACGACCCTTTCTAGCAGTTTCCAAACATTCACATATAATGTCTAAAGGAATTCCGGCAGGTTTTATATCCAACTGAATTGCAGTAATTCCTTTCCTTGTTCCAGCAATTTTGAAATCCATGTCTCCTAGGTGATCCTCAAGACCCTTGTAGTAGATGAATGCAAGTCATAATTAACAAAGAAGAGAATATCCAATGGTGAAGAAACTTCAACAAACTTCTGAGGCATGTAACCAAAAAATGGGGAAAATCAACTCGGTTTTAATTCTTAAAGAAGTAGACCACTAGTACCCCTAGCAAACAGTAACTCCAATCTGATAAAGTGAAATAAATTTGATGACTTACAAGTATATCCGTAAGGATGCGGTAATCTTTAATATTCCCAGTAGATGGATCTACTTCACTGACAAGACCCACTGAAAGACCTGCAACATGTTCTCTTACAGGTATGCCAGCATCCATCAATGCCATACTACCTACAGAAAATATGCATGATATCAGAAAAAAAAAAGCAGTATAATGACAACTTATTCCCCCTGACCACAGACAATGATTATCAGTATTGTGATCATAACAGAACTGAAATATCAAATAATTTTTTTTAGTTGGCACTATGAACCAAACTTGCAGACAGACATTCATGAGACATCCATACTCTAGGCCAGATATTTCGAACTTCTCCAAGTTTTCACAATTTAATTTAAAAATTCTGTATATCCTCTTGGCTATTTAAATCTGGGTACTTGAGAAAAAGAAGACGATTACAGCCAACAGAAATTGCTTTGAGCAATAAACAACAGGAAAATTTTCATAACAATTCACAACAAATTAATTATTTCAAAATAATTTGCTGTATTTACATGTATAGCATTATTGGTCTTCTGGTGATGATGTCAATAATCATTTGAAATTTATTTTAAATGACTTTGGGATTTACCGAGCATAAATAATAATTCTTGTATGTAAAGATATATTAATCATTTATATAATTTATAAGCCTTCTACATGTAGCGACAGTACAGTACTAGACCGGGTAGGCATCATTAGATATTTTATGTTGTATCATCATTTCACTAGCTTCCCACAATCAACTATTCGCATGCCCTATTGCCCTAATCCGTTTCATCAGGAATTGTTAGCTATAAGGGACCCAACCACTTTATTAATCCACATCCAAAGGGCTATTTGGCTCTGCGCCACAAGATAATCATTGGTTGCATAAAAATGCCGCACCCAAAGGGCGATTTGGTGCTTTGTTAAATTTTGAAAACTAAAGGTCCTAACTATAGAAACATTATTAATTATAGCCCTTCTAAGAAAGTTATCCCCATTCAAATCAATAATAGAATATAGTAGCAATATACTTATATGCAATAACTAAAGTAGATTTTAGTAATTAAAAAGAGTTCCATCATATTCTTTCATGAAATTCTCTTTTATATATATAAGAGAAACAAGATAAAAGTGTCTACTAGTAATTCATGTTTTGGCCGTAAATAAACTGAGAACAATAATAACTCAAAAAGTCTATATTTGTTCTTTGATGTACTAATAATATACCTATTGAATAATAGTTCAAAGATATTAGTTCTTTATATATTATTAATCAGTAAAGTTGACTTATAGTTGTGAGTATTGATTGGATTCAATTTAAACTGGATGACCAAAATGTTTGATTCCTATTAGGAATTTTGGTTCAGATCTTTTTCAATTTAAGATGAACTTGCTATGGTGACTAGTCATTGGCATAAAAACAAATTAGATGCTTAAAATGCTTTCCTGTTCATATAAATTTTTATTATAATCTTTATTAATTAGATTAAATAATTTACATTTGCTGGTTTCATTTGAAAATTTACTATTTAATGGCAAAGATCTTCTATTAGCATGTTTCCTAGTAGCTTTTTATAATATCAATATGCCGTGTCCCTATTTCTGTCATTTTGTAGTGTGTCTATGTTTCTCATTGGTGTTTGTACTTCGTAGACTTGAACCTAACAAACAATGTTTAAACTCCTTCATTAGATATATTTATAGAAGTGGTTGGGTCAACATGGATCTTTATGCATAAAGTATTAATTCTTGAAAATAAAATAGAAGACATGAACAAATCCTCCAAATCAGTAAAAATATTGTTCTGAAAAGGCAAAACTTGAATGCAATTTTCTAATGAACTGACTTGTGAGTCAAACTGCATGAATTAGTTAAAATAATTATACCTCCACAAACAGATGCCATTGATGTGGAACCATCAGACGACATGACTTCAGAGTTAACACGAACAGCATATTGAAACTCATCTTCTGGAGGTAATACAGCCAGCAAAGCCTTCTCAGCAAGAGTTCCTAAGATAATCAGAATACGACTGTTTAAAATTAATTGCAACCAACACAAATGAAAGTTTAAGGAAATAATAACATGTTAGCATTTACATCCACCGAATTGTAGGTAAAACAACCAACAATTAAAAAGCAAATATATTGACTACATGACCAATGCTATCGATTATATAGCTAAAAACAAAGTATAAGGATAATTTATTGGTTAAAAGAATGAATATGCAATCTAACTGATATGGGCCTGAAGCACCTCCCATTAACGCCGACCAAGGAGAACCGCACAAAAAGGGCTCGAAAGCCCCCAACTGAGCTTTAGGAATACAACTATGAGAAGTGCTAGATTGGGCTTATGACTAGGTGAATGAATAGGTGACACACATTATTGTTCTACACGATTAAGTGAATGAATGGGTGACACAGATTATTGTTCTACTATTTATTACCCTTTATTTAGGTGTCTTAATTTCATTGGCTAATGTGTTTGAGGTAGCTGCAAAGAAGGGGACATTTGCCACCCCATGCTAGCACTAGTATGTTACTTATTTCTCATTTAGAATCTAAGAGAATCAATGTATATAGTAGTGTAATCCCATTTTGACACGGAATGAGAAAATATCCAAACCCTTTTTTTCTTCATCTTCTTTGGTATTCTTCTTCCTTCGCCTGTGTTACTATACATTGAAATAGTAGCCTTGTATTGAGTTGCTGGGAACCTCAAATTGTCGTTTGTACATATCTTTTGGTTTACTAGTTGAGCCTCCCACCAAATCCAAAATGTTCGACGACATCAGCTCTACCATCCATGCCGAAATCAACTTAAAGAGAAAAAATAGTTTGGGGATATAAATCTCCATCTCGCTTTGCTGGAACTCCACAAGGAGCAATTGACCATCTACTACAAGCCATCAATTCCACATATTCATCCTCCACACCAATCATGAGATCTCCACCTCAAAGATTTCATCTCCACAAGCCATTCAAAACAAAGATTTCTGTTAGACCGGTCCAGCCGGTCTGCACGTGACCGGCAAAGTCGTGAAATAGGCTTGATCTCCGCCTCCTGCGAAGATCGGGCGGGCCGAGCGTTCAAACAGAGCATTTTAGGAAGGATTTTTGAGGGGTTCAAGAGAGAAATTGGAATGTAGGGACTGTTTAGGGATTTCCTTTTGATTTGTATGCATTAAATAGTTGATTTTCCTAGGGTTTGAGTATCTTAAATTTGGCTGAAATTTGAGATCTCTTAGATTTAGGTTTCTTTGGGCTCTTGGCGTTGCCAGAGATTTGGGAGAGATCGATCCTCCTCTCGAAATGAGGATCAATTGTATATTTGCTGTTTTATTCATCTACTAGTGAAATACAAGAGTTTCTCTTCGTTTTTTTCTCAGAATTCTAGCGAAGATCTCCTGTTTTCCTCTGTTTTTGGGCTATTTCCTGCTGTGGACAGCAATAAATCTGCTGCAGTTTACTGATTTTGGCTAGAAACACTTGTGAATACAAGAGTGTCCTATCAATTTCATTCCTTGTATTTTAATCCTTGCTTGTTTTTTAATATTTTAAGCATTTGATTTAGGAGTTTTAATTTGCTTAGATTAATTTAATTATTTTGCAAGTCAACAACTGGCCTCATCAACGGCGGCAAGGGATGGCGGATTCTATATCTTTATTTTAAATTTATATTAGCACGCTCGCTGATTTTTTTTCACTCGTGCAAGTCAAAATTTTCCTTATTTTGCATGTGTATGTGAATTTTCATTAGTTTTCTCATATTAGCAAAGCAATAGGGGTGCCGTTTCCAGGGTTTTGCGGCGTTTTGGACGCACTCGCACTATCCATTTTGCAAACAAAGACCATTCGGGTAACCTCACATATCGCCACACACTCAATTTGACATTTTTGACCACATTCACTATACTTCCTTGCGAGAGGTCTCAATTGGCTATTTTTTACATTCAGATTGCAACGGCGCAATCTATTTTGCAATCATATGACATTTTGAGTGATTTCATGCATCATTGATGTATGTCCTCGTTCGTATGGCGTCTCGTCAATCGATGATTGACCTCATCAGTCGTGCTCGTTAGATATATTTTAGGGGTCAACAACACCACCTCACATCGCTCCTCAATTGACATGTCACCATATCAAGCTCTAAATAGCCACCTATCACCTCCTATACATCCATACAATGGTAACAATTCTGAAATAGACTATCTACACTCCTGGATGCAATAAAAAGACAAATTTACAGGAACTCAAAAAAGAATCTCCATAGAGCAATGCACAGAGTGAAACAAAAAGCTAACCAAAAGCATCTTGATGTGAGCTTCACTATCGTAGATTTAGTACTGGTAAGCTTCAACCATACCGACAATCTTCCATCAAAAATGAGTGATACTCCAAATTAGCTCATCGCTATTACAGACCTGTGCTCAAGAAAGAATTGGCTATTTTTCATGTTTCCTTAATCCCTTCCATGAAGATTGAAACTTGCATCCAACAACACTACCACTAAGCAATTGTGAAAATCACCCAACAGTCCAACCAGAACGCAGAGACAAGACAGCATCAACCAACAGCCAATTTGGCAACACCTCGTCCAGTGGATTATATGAGTCAACCGAAGCTACATGTCTGAATGTGGATGAACTCAACATCTGAACATCCCATCTAACCTTGCAGACAAGATCAATTTCTCAACCAGAAAGGGAATTGATACAGGCTAATCAAGCTTCACCCATTAACACTGCACAAAACGGGCTCACAAGCTTCTAGCTTAGCACAAAGAATTAATCGATGAGAAGGAAGAGATTAGGCTTACGATTGGGTGAATAAATACGTGACACAAATTATGGGTCGTTTGTTTGTTAACCTTTATTTAAGTGTTTTAATTTCATTGGCTAATGTGTTTGCGATGGTTGCATGCTAGGCACTAGTCTGTTACTTTTTTATCATTTAGAATTAGGGAGGAACGAGATATATAATAGTGTAATCCCGTTTTGGAAGGTAATTAAAAAAAATCAAAACCCTTTTTTGCCTTCATCTTCTCTGATATTTTTCTTCCTTCCCCTTGTTACTGTACATCAGAACAATAACCTTGTCTGGAGTTGCAGCAGCCTCGAATTGCCATTTGTACATACCATAAACAAATTACTAATTGGTATATAAAAGTCAAGTGTAAAACAACAATAAAACTTGACCACATTACAACAATCTAAGCAGTAAAGACAACATAGTCAAATAAGTCCAGGGAGCAGAATATTGGGAATAATAAAAAAATTACTAAAAAAAAAATTACTAGAAAGCAAAGCAGGAAATTACAGAGCATGCCAGCGTCATCTATTATTTCATATTGCATGCAATCTCCTTTTCTTGGCAAAGCAGTAAAGAGAACATAGTCAAAGAAGTCCAGTGAGCAGAATACTGGGAATTGTAATGAACCGGTTGGGGGCCAGTTCAACCAAACCGGCCCACCCGCCTAATAAGAAGTCAAGACCTAGGAGGGGGGTTGCAATTCGCGAACAGAACGGACAGAGGCGGAACCGAAGGGCATGCGTGGAGAGGAATTGGAGAATTGTTTCACTATTTTTGGAAATTGATTGTGATTAGGGATGAAATTCGACAACTCCTCTTAACTCCTTTCATATTCTTATCGCTAAAGGAGTGGAATTTAGGAAGAAGCGAGAGGAACGACCAAGGGAAGAATGTTTGTTGAAATTCTTTCATTTCTTTTTATAAATTATGTCGTTTTACTTCATCTAAAGCAAATGATACTTTATTAAAAGAAGAGAGCGATTTGGAAGTAAAGGGGAAGAATTTGAAAAAGAGAGAAGAAAGAATTGAACTATGGAATTCCTTCTTAAGGAAAGGTAATAAATTAGTTGAGATCATATGTTTTTATTTAAGGTTTCTTTTACTGAATAATGAGAACTATATTTTAGGTAGGAAGAAATCAAGTGATATAAATTTTGTTAGACGGTGAAGGAAGGAAGTTTTGCGAGAAAAGAAAGAAGATCTTGTGAGGTAAGTTTCATAGAAGAAATTAAATGTCCATTGATATATCTAATTGATATCTTAATATTAATTAAATTGTTCTATTCTTGTGAACAATTAACGGCTTTCAAAACTGCACAAATATTGGAAGAAGAAATAATATGGGTAATTATATGTTTAAATTTTCTCTATTTTATCCTCATTTCAAATCTGAAAGTAGTAATTCAAATAATTGTTTATTTCTTTTGGAGAAAATCATGAATAAGACAATGAGAATTTTAATGAATAGCCTGAAAATGATTTAAGCACTAAGAATATGAAAGTGTATGAATATGTGAAAGAAAATACATGTAAAGGAAATGAAAAGTGGAAATGAAAAGCATATATATAATGCAACTAAATAAATGTTAAGGAGATGATACAAACATAAATGAATTAAAAGGAAAAAGGGAAAAGGATATACATGCAAAATTACAAGAATTCACCTCCGTATGGTACTGGCTGGGAAAGCAACGTCTCGTGCACGAAAAAGGAAAAGGTTATGAAAAAGGAAAATGAAAAATGGAAATTGTTGTGCCTTTGGGTGCATTTAGACGGTGATCCTATACGAATTAAAAGGGAAAAGGAATAAATATTAAAGTTTTATTATGTTTTAAAAAGAAAAATATCAGATATGTATAAATGACTGAAATAAAAGAAATAAAGTTAAGAAAGGATAATATGCATATTAAAGATTATGTGTATTGTAAATAAAGAATATTTATGATATAGGCAGGGGGGGGGGGGGGGGGGGGGGGGGGGGGGGGGGGGCGGGGGGTCTAATCAACTTGAGTTCCTTCTTGTCCTTTGGCTGCTTGCTGTTCTGGGTTTGGGGCCTTGGCTGTTATCGGATGGGCTTTGGCTGCTATGGTTTTGAGCTGATAAGTTTAGTGCTAGCTCATTATATTTTGAACTACTTGTTAGCTCATTATGAGCTGAAGTTTAGCTCATTTATTTGTGTTGATGGAAGCTCATAAATTATCTCTATTTGGCTTTGACTCTTTGGTTTCTTCCATGGAATTAAGGCTGTGGGCTGTTGTCTTCTCGGTTTTCCCCTGGCTGTTGCTGTTCCCGTGAAAAAATTGCTGGTTTTGCCCCCTTTTTCCCTGACCTCTTCGGTTCCTGCTGGTTCCGCCCTTTGGTATCCTGTATGGGATGTATTTGGACAGTTTTTGGTGGTTGTTCAACTGCTGTCCTGGTGAGCCTTTTGGCCTTCTATTTCCCTTTATTTAATAGATTTAAATATTGCTTTTAGGGGCTGTTTGGCTGCCCTCTTTTATCATATAAATATGTAGTGTTTTATGTTATAAAAAGATAATATGATGTGATTTTTGGGAGCCTAAACCTGCAGGTTTCGTCGTGGAAAAGCTCGAGAGCTTGTTCCATTTCTCTCTTCTTCTAGGAAAGCTTGCGAGCTTCTCCTATCTTCGTCTTGGACTTCTTGCCTATTTCTTCGATCCACAAGCTCGACGTCACCTGTATCCTTCTTCTTAACGGATGAAATGCAGTTTTAGGAATTTATGTTAATGTTTGTGTCGTTTGTAAGTCAAAATTTGTAAGTCCTCTTTTATTATAAAAAGTTGTATTGTTTCTTATTTTGTCAAGTATTTTGGTAGTTTTGTGTATCTTTGTTATCCTAGGAAGAGTTGTCCTTTTTATGCAAGCAAAAATTTGGGAAAAACCTCAAATTTTTGCAAGCAAAATAAAGACTCTTCCTAAGATAAGAAAATACTCAAAAAGACACTTTTATAATATAAAAACGACACTTACAACTCTTGACACTTACAAACACAAAATAAAGACTCCTAAACTTGCATTTCATTCATTTGAGAAGAAAGATACATATGAAATGACACTTGTGG